>CM077256.1:25119393-25719393 GCA_039654775.1 Spinibarbus caldwelli
ATGTATTTCATACAGCCGTATTTCCGTCATCATTCCATGCATTTCTAAATCCGCTGGTGCAAATGGCATAAATTGGTATTAAAGGCTTTGTTTTGATAGCTTAGGTTGCTAACAAAATGGAGGCACGCGCTTCTTGAACTGTAATCTCAGTGAGCGCGCAGCAATAGTGTTTGAATGAGCGCTTGTTTTATATAATACCCATAACTCCCCGAGGCTCTTTTTTTTACCATTGTATCAGTCTGAAAAATCACGTATGATGTCCGAAACAAATGTCTTGGCAGGCAAATGGCTAGGGTTGGTGTTCTCAGTAAGTGTTTGTGGGTTTTGGCAGGATGTGTGAACATGGAGATGGAGATGCAGAAGCGAGCTCATCTGCCACTTTCAGACCATCATTTGCTCTGGGTAGAGCACTGCCAGGCCGAATATCACTGAATCCACCTCCACCAGGCAGACTGACCTCTCTGCGCTCCAGAGATCTCACCCTGGGTGGATATAAAAAGGTTGCACTTTCTAATGTCAGTGATTCAATATCAAATGCTCTCAACTAAGTCAATGTTATTTTCACAATACTTGTTGTTAAAGCAGCTTTATAGAAAATAATATAGATTTTATTGTAATGTTTATCTTATATACTTATTCAATTTTATAGAGAGAGCTGTCCTACAGATAATATAGCTAACATGCTGTAATGATAAACAATCAAGCAGTTGAGATTTTCTGTATAGTAATGCATTACACACACTGTATATACTGAATGAACACAAATAAAGTTGGATATACATATAGAGAACTTTATGATAATATAGTTTACATTTTGCGACAATACAAACAATCAAGCAGTTGGAATTTGCTATATAGTATATATCGCTTTACACGAGTAAACTGCATGTATGCAGATAAAGATGGATATACTTAGATATCCAACTTTATATATAGAGCTGTGCAATAGAAAAGTTTTGCATATTAAATAGATTTTTCCCCCCCACAGAAAACCTTTGTACCAAATGTTCACTCTGTTCGCAAAACTAAAGATGAGTAAGTATTTTATACCTCTTCCTAAATTTTATTTGTAATACTTGCCACATTCACGTTTCATTAACATTTCTCATTAAAGATTCAAACACAGAGTTTTTAATCAGTTAATTGAAACATAATTAATTCAAACCTGTTTTCCTCCTAAAGTTTAAATACCAGAGATTCATTTAAGACTAACACCATCTTCTGCTCTTATCTGAAAAAATATGACTAGGTGGCTTTGTCATATAAATCACTTGTTTTATCTGGAGGTTACAGGAGGAGACACACATTGCACCAAAGAAAGAGAGAAGAGAGAGGGAAGACAGACAAAGAGAGAGACGGCGACGAGAAAAACCTCAGACCATTCAGTCTCACTCCATCTTTGAGCAGGGTCCAGCAGACACCTACAGGAAGCTAGGTAAAGCACATTTTTAAAGCACATCATTTTTTGACATTATATTTCTACAGTATTGCCAGAGAAGTGTAGATGCCTGTTTTTTCCCCAAGGTTTTTTTTCTCCATTTTCTGACATCAAATTGAGTTTTTCATTCTTTACCACAATTGCTTTTGGAGATATTGTGTACTAAGATATTATAAACAATGTTATGTTTAAATTAGTATTGTGCCATGATTTTCAGTTAACTCCTCAGTGGGCGATATGATTTAAGTTTTAACCTTGTCATTTATATGCATCATTATCCAACATGAAGTTGGATATATAAGTATATTTGCATACATACAGTACAGCATACTTACGTAATGAAAAATATAAATTATAGCAAATCTTGATTTTTATATCAAATGTAAATTACATCACCCAGCTTTAATTTGCTAAATGCAACTATAAGGCGTGAAGATATGTGTATTATGAGAAGTGTTATACAAATAAATAAACTGGCACTTACTGCTGACTCGTGGTACAATGAATATTAAATATCAAATCAAATTCAACATCCAAATCACTTACGATTGTCTGTTTTTGATCTTGCAGGTAATTGGAGCGGGTCTAACCTGAGTGATTGTGATCCTGCACTCGTCACAAAATGCATTAAAAAGGAAAAGAACAACACAGAGGATGATGATAATGAAATTTTACAAAAACTCCAACGAGATGATGTACGTCCCAGTGACCCTTTATCATTTGACAAATTTCATGAAGTCTTGAAAGTGAATCGGTATCATTTTAATGTTTTTTCCTGGTTTAATTGTGCAGTTTTTGGATGATCCTGGATTAAAAAATGATCCCAAGCAAAGACCAATCAGACTTCCTCTCTATCAGTCATGCAACTTTTTGTCAACAGATGCAGCTAGTTCATGTAAGTGTTTTGTTGCTAGTTTTTGTTCAGTTTACATTATACAAATAACTAAATCCAAGGCATTCTCGCAGTTAAAGACGAGCCAGCGTCTGATAGTGCACTGAAATCAGCCAGAGCTGAGCAGAAATACCCTGTGCCAGTGAGGGGCACGTCTGCATGCCTGCAGCAACCAACGGTTGGAGAACTCTTCCAACAGCTGAGTGTTACAGATAAGGAAGAACTACTGTTTATTCAACTTCCTGATACTATACCTGGTCAACCTAAAACCTCGACCCCAGAGAAACCCAGTAAGGATGCCAAGACCAAAGACAAGCGCTCATCGCAGATTAAAGCTCTGGTAAGTTCACATTTCATACTATGCCTTAATAAGGGGTAATATCATATATTTGTATTGTTTTTTGCAGTTGAGTTTTATGGTATGATTTCGTAGCACTCTTATTTCAAAAGATCAAGGAGTTTATTTCCTCATGAAATGAGCATTTGAAAGCCAACCACATTTGTTTCTAAACATTTCATATCATCTTCAGTGTCCTGACGAATTTTATCGCTGTTATGATATCGTTCTTCAGGATCAGCCTGATAAAGCCGCTGTACCTGTGCTGTCAGACTTCTCAGAGGGTCTGATTGGAAAACTGCAAATAAGAAAGTCTGGTAAAGTCCAGCTGGTCATGGGAAATGTTACATTAGATGTCTCGGAGGGAGCGGCCTTCTCTTTTCTACAGGTGAGTGAACACATTGTAATTTTTAATAGATGCAATATAGCAAAATTAAAAATAACAGTATCAGTTGTGCAAATATATCAGAATAAAATAAAGTAATAAAGTTTTTTCCTTCCTTTTTTTTTCAACTTTTACATATAGTAAAAATAAATGACATCTGGGCCTGTCAATCTCCAAAAATCACAATTAAAGCATCATAAAACTTGTCATACCACAACACACAAGTGAAAGGATATGACACATTTTGCTGTTTTTGAAGCCTTTTTGATCGATGTAATTATAAATCCCCTTTTGGGTTTCATGGAAGGAAGTAAGTCAGGAGGGTTTTGGCTTTATGGTAGAATTCTAGTGTGTATATATTTGCACAGCTGATGTTGAAATCAACTGGATCTGTTTTATTTATTTAAGGAATAGTTCACCAAAAATTACAGTTTGTTGAAAATTTACACATACATACAGATTTAGAAAATTTAGCATTACATCACTTGCTTCAGTGAATGGGATTTTTTATTTTTTTTTTATTTTATTTATTACAGGGACAATGCATATTAATAAACATTTCTGTCAATATGCCAGAGTTAGCCAGAAGGCTATTTTTCACCTGCAGTCCCTAGACAGATGTTAAAAGTCACCCTAAAAGAGAGTAAAATTACATAATTACATAACAATAAAACAATTACAATACATTTAGAAAAAAGTACTATTAAACTAAGATGTACAATAGAAACACAACAGACCAACATTCAGACAAACATCAGACAAATACATGAACACATACACACACAAAAAGCAAAAAGCAAGAAGCAGTGCCGTCAGAATTAGAGTCCAAACATCTGATGAAAACATCACAATGATCCAAAACTTCAGTCCATCAGTTAATGTCTTATGAAGTGTAAAACTGTGTTTGTAATAAATCCATTAAGACATTTTTAGCTTCAAATCATTATTTTGGATTATGGACTCATATTTTGGCCAGAAGTAACGGTTTAAAGTTAAAATGCCTTAATGATGGATTTGATTGTTACAAACATGCAGCTTTTTGCTTAACAAGCGCTAATTGATGGACTGGAGACATGTGGATTACTTGTAAATTATTGTGATGTTTTTATCAGCTGTTTGGACTCTGATTCTGACGGCACCCATTCACTGCAGAGGATCCATTGGTGAGCAAGTGATGTAGTGCTGCATTTCTCCAAATGTGCTCCGATGAAGAAACAAACTCCTAAAGCAAACTATTCCTTTAATGGACTGTAGATCTCATTTACATGACGTATGTTTCATAGGATATGATCGTTTTTGTATCTGCAGCAACTAGTATGTGTGCGTTTGTCAGAGGGCCTGACTGGAGACATGACTGTGCTCGGAAACCTCTCACACAAGCTGGTGTGTTCACCTGATTTTGAGACTTTACTGCAACAAGCCAAACTGCCATCTGATCCCAGCTCAGCTTCAAAGTCCTGATTTTATCCCATGAGAATATTTAAATTTTTAACTGTTTTTAAAAGTAAAAATGTTAAATGTGAGGTTTCATGTCCTGAGTTGACAATTTCATTATAAGATAATATTCAACCTAAACCTGAAGCCACTTGATATTTATTTAAAGAGATAGTTCACCTAAAAATAAAAATTGTCATTTACTCACTCTTCATCTTATAAAGGAGAAATTTTGAAAAATCTTGAAAATGTTTTCCCTCCAGTGTAATTATATGTACATTTGCATTTAGTGATTGAGGAAAAGAGCAGCTCAGACATTCTTTAAAATATCTGAATTTGTTTTATACAGTATTAAGAAAGTCATACAGGTTTGGAGTGTGAGGTGGTGTAAATGATTAATTTTTCACTTTGGGGTGAACTATAACTTTAACCTTAGCACACTTATGAAATGTTAAAAGTTTTAATGAAGTTGTGTAGCATTGTTTTGTAAATAGCTCCTGTTGCTTTTATAAAAAATGTTAATGTTTATTTTGTAAGTAAAGACATTATAAAAAAAACATGGTGTCCTCTTTTAAAGCATGATACACAAACTCATTCTAAGAAGCAAATAAAAAATTATGTCAGTCTTATGTTTCATATCCAGTCAAGAAACGCTGAGTTCTTGCGTAGCTTAAAAGCAATATAAGTACTATAAAAAAAGTCATAATCAGGACCTAAACTATTGTTTACATAATACAGTGATTAAATGAACCCAGCAAAAAAGGATTCATTGAAAAGATGAGACTTCATGAAGGACTCTTCACAGTTTTAAAACCTTCATGCTTCAAACACTATAAATGCAGCTCTAGTGATGGAAAGCACAGGCTTTTTATTGAGGACGGTACTGGCCTTTGTACAACACGCTCTGTCTAACAGAGTTATATACATCTCACTTCTTGGTGCTCTTCACAGTCTTTTTCACTGCTGTTTCAGTCTTTTTTGGTGCTTTTGCCTTTATCACTCTTTCTTTGGATTTCTTTTTTCTGTCTTTAGTGGCTTTGGCTTTGATGGCTCTTCTCTCTTTTCTCCGAACAAGGTCTTCCCTTCCAATCTCTATCATGTGCTCTTCCCAAGATTTTATTTCGTTCTTGTAACGGACTTTGTCATCCTCTGCCAGCTGAATGTACATCTGAAAATGGAGCAGTGAAGTCAGATAAAGGATCTGTTTCAAAACATAGCAAGCTTTCAATTATTCTAAAATGCCTGAGTAAAGTGAAAATCTAAGGCAGCATTACATGTATCCTTCACAGAGAAGGAAATCCTTAAATATATTTATTATTTTAATTAGGGATGCACCGATAGGATTTTTTTTTTGATCGATACCAATTTTAACAAACAACTATTGGCTGATTCAATACCGATATTGGTCAGTTGCAAAAAGCAGGGCTTAAAAAAAAAAAAAAAAAAAAAACGGGGAAAAAATAATGGACTGGTTCTCTCCAGGCAGAATCGGTATTTCAACATATCTGCTCCTGCTAGGGGTGTGCGATATTGACAAAAAAGATATCTCGAAATTTTCTGGGATTTTTTTGATAATGATAATTAGATGCTATTTTACTGAGTGTGTTATTGTGCTGATATCTTACGGACTACCGTGGACAGCTGACTCCTATAGTTTTTGATATTTTTCATATTCTATGTGGTGGTCAGTTCACAGCAGTGATAGAAATTAATTTTAATTTAACTTAAATTAATAAGTTTACATTGATTTTTACCTTTTATGGGCATTTTTACCTTTATAAAGCCATTTTTTCTAAAAGTGTGAATCTTACATTTATTCAGTCAATTAGTATAATAAGACATTTGGGCTGTTACCAAACAAATGAAATCGTATCAACAAAATTAATCTTTGCAATGCAGAGGAAACACAGAAGCTGCATCTGAAGTGGAATAGATATATTTACCCACTGTTTAATGCAGCTCTGAGGGACAAGGAATGCTTTAACTTGCAGTTACAAATTAATAAATAATGTTTTGATACATAAAACTTTGAATACTGATATTTGAAATTATTAAAAAAAAAAAAATTAAAAAAAAATAAATACTTTAAATGTGAAACTAAAACTGCCAGTAGGTGGCATCAAGTCACTGTTAATGAGTGAGTCATTGCGATTGAACCGAATCATTTAAACAGTTGATTCATTCAAGAACGAAACACCGTCATGTTGCTCAAAGACACAAAACAGTGCTGTGGCTGTGTTTGGAGTTATATTTGTTGGTGAAATAGAACAAAACAGGCAATATGGTGTCTAAAACTAAGGCTCTTGATATTAAATTCTTGTTTATTGAACTGTTATAAAATCACATTTGTAATCATGATTTTTGGAGCAAAGAAACGGCGCTCGATCTTCGTGTGATATTGTTTAACTATATGTAATGATATAAATATATCATTTTTTTTGCCTCAATATCTTGAATTTTCTGATCATTCTTCTTGCTTTTTAATACTGAATTATGCAGTGAAAGAACACACTCCCACGTGCAATAGTCTAACCTGGACTTCTTTACGAAATGTATGTGTGCACTCTGTGTCTTTTGTTTAATTTTTGTAATATACTCGATAATTTCAAATCGCACGTCGTATTATTATTACTGATATAGCCTATGTGAAGGTTGATGATACGTATTAATTTGTTAATGAAACAACATATATTTCGTGTGTAGGCCTATTCCTTTTTTATGTAGCCTATTTTATCCTGTTTTGTCCGTTCACAGACGCATACTAAAGCATAATGGTGAATCGCCATTGCGACTTACTTATGATGAATTTACAGCGGAGCGCGGTCATTTCACATATATTTTGTTTTGGCAAGTATTTAATTATCCTGCCCAGAGAAAACCGTTGGATTTTGCAACAGACATGCAACGCATTGTCTCCATGTAGTTAATTAATAAACCATCGATATCGGCCCTTTTCATGCTATTTCCGAAATGGAGATGGCTCTAAATTAATCAAAAATCGGCCGATAAATATCGGCGGCCGATACATCGGTGCATCCCTAATTTGAATATATTTAAAAATGTAATTTGTTCCCGTGATGGTAAAGCTGAAATCCGTTAAATCCTGTGATGCAATCCTGAGCATCACTAACAAACATTTTCTTGTAAAATATGAGATGTAATCGGTAATATCGATGTTTATTAATCAGTGAGAAAATTTCTTCACCTTGGCATCACTATTTATATGATTCACAGATATACTGCTCATGTAGTGTTTTTAAATCAGCCAGTTTATGAGGTGTCTTAGAAGACAGCAGGCAGCTCACAGGATAATGGAACAGAGCTTGTAATGTGAGCTACTTTTGATGCTCAAGGCAAAACTCACTTGTTTCTGTGTTGCACTGAAACGCTCCCAGTCGTCTCTCAGTGACTTCATCTTCGTCTGGAATGAAAAATGACATTCAACACACTTGTTGCAACCAATAAACATTGTATTACATACAATTGCATATTATAAAAATATTTTCAGGTTTTAATGGTCTGTAATATCTTTGGTTAAACTGTCAACTTCAAACACATTAATACACCAGATGCAAAAATAAATCATTTAAATTATTTATACAAAATATACTACACTTTAAAGGTTTGGGGTCAGTAAGATGTTTTTAAAGAATTTAACAATTTCATTCAGCAAGGGTGCATAAAACTTTTTTTTTTTTTTAAGATATTTATGTTACAAAGATTTCAATAAACTTCAATAAAGAAATGCTGTTCTTTTGAACTGTCTATTAATCAAAAAAATCTTAAAAAAACAAAAAAAGTTTCACAGTTTCCACAAGAATATGAAGCAGTTAGGAAATGTTTCTTGAGAAGCAAATCAGCACATTAGAATGACTTCTGAAGGATCATATGACACTGAAGACTGGAGTAATGTAAAATTCAGCTTTGCATCACAAGAATAAATTATATTTAAAATACATTAACATAGATTTTTTTTTTTTAAATAATTGTTATATTTTTCTGTAATATTGTAATACTTTATCAAATAAATGCAGCCTTAATGAGGATAAGACTTCTTTTCTTACTGACCCCAAACGTTTGAACAGCAGAGTTAGCTATATTTTAGATGCAGAAATTTTTGCATATTGTATAAAATCTGATTCTTGAATTTCATGAACTAAAGTCCATTTTCACCTGCATATTATTTCCTTTTGCTTCCTCAAAGTGCTCCGACATGAAGATGTTGAAGGCGCTCCTGGGACGTTTGGGCTTGCCAAGACTGTTCAGCTCCTTCAATTTAAGTACAATATTCCTTTACTATAAATGCAATCAAACTACTTCATTTCTAAAGAAGTTTTACAAAACAAACCAAGCATAAATATAGTATAAAGGGGAATTAAATAATGTTAAATCAGTGCAAAGATTCTCATTGGTGGGTTGGTATAGTAGTTACATAATGGAAGGCAAAACTCACCTTCTTTCTCCTAATTGCTTTTCTTTTGGCCACTTTTTGCCGTTTTTCTATTACAAGAGCAGCAGTCTGCGCAGGAGTCAGTTGGGCTTTGAATTCCTCCAGAGCAAGCTTATACTGCTCTCTGGATGCTGAAGATGCGTCCTGAAATGGCTGCACATGATATATAGCTCAAATTAGTAGATGGAAATTTTCAATGTCCAATGTCAATAGCAATAACTACAGAGCAGGTGGCTGATATAACAGTGAAGGAACAGTCCACCCAAAAATAAAAGTAAGGTGAAAATTGACTCATAATTCTATCAATAAAATCTTTATAAAAAACTGCCTTGTGTAAAATTTAAATAACTGTATATACAAGCAGGGTTCTCACTCTTTCATGAACACCAGATTCAAGGATTTTCAAGGACTTTTTAAAGCACCATTTATTTTATATCAAGCACCTATCAAATTCACACCCCAGCATATGTAGCGTCATGAAAGACCTTACAGTACTTAACATTTCACTTACACTTAACATTTATATTAAACATTTATAGTAATAATGTTTTGAATGTGTAGGTTTCATAAATTTAGACCGTTTTGAGCAGTCATGCTCAAAGGAATGTTATGAAATTCATTGAAAAATATTGATAAAATATGCATCAAATTGGTTTTGCTGTAGTTCTTGTACAAGATTTAAATTTGAAAGAATTTCTCAATTTTTTAAATTAATAAAAGTGGTTAAATGTTGTTAACAGGTTTTACCGTGTTATTAAATTAAAAATTTGCACATTCACTCAACAGAAACGTTACTCATTATTAAAAAAAAACTCAAGTCAAAATTATTTTGCAAAACACTTTCTATTGTAAATCCCATTTTTTTTCATCTTTGACCTAGAGGAATGCAGGTGCTCAAACATGTAGATGCTCAAAACTTCAATATTTTTTTTTAAATAATTAATGAACATTTTAAACCTTGTACATGTGCAAATCTGCAAAAAATATATACATAAAGAAAAGAAATTTAAAAAAAAAACAAATAGGACTTTCTATTTGCTTTTAAACTGTAAACTCTTTTCATTAAGCTGTTTTTCCCATTTTTCAAGTTCTACATTTTCTTCTTAGCTCCATGTCACAGTAAGTTTTGGGAGTTCATTTTTAGTCCATCTCCTATCCTGAAAAGTCTGTCTTGCAGAGATTGACTAAAAATGAACTCCTAAAACGTACTGCCAGATTCTGGAAGATAAATTCTTCAAACAGTGGTACAAGAGGATGTGATGCTGGTCCTTCAAGAGTCACTCACAACTTATCTGTCCATAAAGCCGATAAAAAAATTGTCTTCATGTATTTCACAACACTTCAGGATGTTATTCTTATTAAGTGAGGGTCATTTTTTACCCAAGTAAAGTCTCTGAGAACCTGACACCTTGTAATTCTGGAGACTCCAGGAAGGTTGCAGTTCTGGAAAATGGTGACGCTGGAGACTAAATGGTTCCTGATGGTTTCAAACCTAATTCTTCACATTAATTCTTAATTCTTTTGCAGTTAACACGTTTTTTTTCTTCTCCACCTGTTTTTTCTGACCCCGCTGACCCAATGAGCATTTCGCTGACCAATGGTCATGCCTTAACTTTGCAATTTCTGTATTGCATTATAGTTTTGAATATTTCTCATGGGGATTTAATAATTTTTGAATTTTCAGTCTGAGTTAAATCTCTTTTTTGGCTCATTTCATAATTCTGCAGACCTGAATATAAGGAGTTTTTCACTTCCAGCCTTCATGGACAATTGTATATCACTTATAAATGATTAAATATAAAATTAATAGTATTTATTAAGATTGATGTGGTTTAGAATTGGTAAAATGTGCTTGAAAAAAAAAAAAAAGATCAGAATATCAATGTGCCTAATAATTATGCACGCACTGTATGTGCTCACTTTACACAGAGTGTGCGTGATCGCGAAATCGAAAGAGAACAACAAACGCTCATTCAAATGCGATTTCAATATCCCGCATATTGATAGAGGCTCCCTGATGTGTGAAAATTATTTACAGTATTAGAATGTTTGCGGAAGCAGGACACAGACGTTGCGGGAGTGGGTGGTAATAGTCAGAAACTCAGCGGGAGCAGGCTTAAGAAAACTGTCCCGCGCTGGGCTCCAGGCTGCGCATCAACACACAATTTTTTTTTGTTTGTTTTTCGTGCTACCCTATCTCCACCCCAATCATTAGTGCCGTTTTGTTCTGTCTTTGACAGCACATATATTACAATTTTTGAAATAGCACCATAAACAAAATTTATTTCAAATTTAATTCAAGCACTTTCAAGGACCTATGTTTGTTTTTAAGTACTTTCCAGGCCTTGAATCCATATGTCTGAAATTCAAGCACTTTCAAGTACTTTCAAGAAGCGTGGGAACCCTGTACAAGAGTCATAAAAGTGTTTTATCTAAAAATAAATAGTAATTCCCTGTGTAGTTTACAGTATTAGTTGTGAAAAAAATTTTCCTTTAGAAAAAAAAGTGCAATTTCGGTATATATAACCAAATTTATATAAATAGATCTGTGAAACCTGTAAATACACAGCCATAGGTAAAAATACCCTATACATATTTAGTTAGTTAGGTGTTTTTATTTTGACATTTTCTATTGCAAAAGCATCAGTCTGTGTTGTCCACAGGAGCCTTATATTGCTCCTTTGGATGTATGCATGTATACAGTAATGGACATGTACACATTTTATTTAAGCTAAAATTTTGCACAATATTTACTCAAAAAAAAAAAAAAAAAACATATGAACACACATATATGAAGCAAGTATGTACCTGCTTCTGTTCAGGAGTCAGCATTTTCCACTGCTGTGCTAACTTTCGGACAATATCCACATTTTTGACTCCTGAACAAAACAGATTGTTCATTATCTTATTTCAAAACAAATCAGAAATATAAGGTAGCCTTGCGACTGAAGTGGATACCTGGGTTTTGTTTGCTGATGGTGGGATGCATCTCTTTCACATATGTCACGTATGCTGTCAGGGGTCTCTTAGGTGGACCCCCGGTTGTGGTGCTAAAACTCTTTAACACTGGAGCTACACATGAACACCTATAATTACAAAGCAATGTCACTGTACAGAACACGCCATGGATGTTATAGAATTATTATTACCTTTGATATTTTGTTAAAACAGCACAAAACGCTTCTTACACCTTAAAAAAAAAAAAATGTTAAATAAACTTTAGCTATTGAGCTAGTGCAGAGTTGTCAATACATCTTACATTAACTGATCATAAGTATAGCTGTTAAAATGTGAAAATATGAATGTATAGTTGTCTCTATAAATATTTCGCTAAAATAAAACTCATTAAATATGATATATTAACTAATAAACAAGTCATGCATCAGTGAACTTAAACTTGAAACATGCTCACCTCACAACAGATGATGCACTCGAGAACAAACCCAAAGACTTTACCAAAAGATTAGCACCGACTGACATCAAACCGAGCGGAGCCATCATACACGTGCTGTGATCTTCCCGATAAAATATTTAACATGCACGATGAGAACAATACACACAATAGCTGTCTTGAAATTGATGTTACGGTTGTGAATTACAGTTCCACCTCCTCCAGTAAAGGCGCCATTCCATCTGCCATCTGAGCGAAGTGCATTATGGGAGAATTACTCGTTTAAAATTTCATTGAAATACTTGCATTAAATGAAAATTTGGGAAAGAGCAAGATTGACCAAATTATTTATTTTTTTGCGGGAAGCACTGTATTATTGTGCTATTCTGTTATATTTGGTAACGCGTGTACATAAATGATTTAACCCTTTAAAGCCTGACACGTAAAATAAAAGTCAGTGGGGAAAATACCAAACTGCTCTTATTTATATGGCCAAAAAGTGAGACATTCTCATAGATCAATGAGATTTTTATAACAGTATTGCAGACTACTTACATAAAATGGATATAAATATCAGCTGCACGCTATATATAGTTTTAATATAATTTAATTGTTTATAATGCAATGGTGACTGAGAGATGTACAAACATTCCTCGAAAGTCTGATGTGTCATATTTAATACTTACATTTTAATATGATTTTTCTTTATAAAAAAGTAGATAAATAATCAAGTAAATCTAAATTGATCCAGTCCAGCTATGAAACTAAAATATTATTAACAATATGAAAGTTATTATTACGTTAAAACTTAATAAGAATAAATATTTCACATTTAAAAAATAGGTAATGCAGTGGGTTATTTAAAAGTTTATTAAGTCGTAGCTAAATTTTGTTCAGTGCAAAATACTTTCTTTTCTTTTCTATGTTTATTATTATTATTATTATTGTTGTTGTTGTTGTTACACCTTTATCTTTTCGTTTCATTTATGTATTTGTTTGCGTTATCTTATTCTCTATATCTTTAATTGACGTAATTCTGTAAACTGCTAACGATAAAGACTTTTATTTTGTTAGCTCCATCTCCGCACCGGAAGTGTGAGCTTGCTGGGCTACAGCTGTCTCTCTTTCTCGCCGCTCACATTCGTTTTTAACTCAGGGAAACACAGTATTGCTGAGCTGTTTCGTAGCAATAATATCGGACACATAATATAATTGCGTAAATCTGGGGCGGTACACACAGTAAAGCAGCATGGCATTAAAGAGAATACAGAAGGTAAGACCTTTGTGCGTACATGACCAACATTAGCCAAGTTTTTGTTAACCTGCTAGCGTTGTTTATATCGAATATCGGGGATACAAATAGGATGTATGTTACTAACTAATAATATATTATTTATTTTTGTTTGGTGTAGGTAGTGTGAATCAAGTCAAACTGTTTCGGAATAATGTAGATCTAATATGTCGACGGAATGTAGCATATAACGGCTAGCTAGCAGTGTTTCTTCACTCAGTCATGACGATTTTTTTCACTGTTTGTTGGCTGTCTGCTAGAGGTGATGTAAATAAATGTAGAATTTCCTTGTTTGTTAATAAAGCTGGTAAACCAGAACTTAAAATGACGCGTCAAGGTTGTCAGTCAACCATCGTAATGTGTTTGTGTGCTAGCAACGATACATTTATGCGTGTAAAAAACAAACAAACAAACAGTGAGTAAATGAGTAATCTGTTTACATCTGATCGTGTAGTTTATTAAATGCCTCACAGTGAAAACGAACTGAGAATATCTATCATTTTAATAAAAAACCTGTTATGTGGTCTATTCATCCGTGTTCGAGAAGGCCCAGAACTGAACAAAGACTGGAAACCTGCTCCAGCTTCGGCGGCAGCCGCACTAAACGAGGCCAATCTTTGTGTGGATTCGTCCACTTTCACAAGCTACTTTTGTGTGCTTTGTTAAACCTCACAGCTGATGTGACGTTTCGAGGGACTTTGGCTACAATTGATTTGGTGTAGTTTATCTGTATATGGTCGGTAGGCGCTATTGTGTTTGTTGTGTTGTTTGTTTGACACAAAGCAACACAACCTGATTCTCTGAAGTTCCAGCATGACGCCATCACTTTGTCATTTTGACAGTTTCTGTTTCGCAACACTGTGATGTGTGTCACACTCCGGCAGTGCTGTTAAACACGCTTTCAAGTCCCAAAGTCCTTGCCAGAAGGCACATAATCAGATTGTCTACGTCTGTTAAAATGGGCTTGTGTTAGGAGTTATAATTATGTAATGATAGATTTTGTGTTACAAATTAACATTTATATTATTATTGCATACTGTTTGCTTTAAAAACTTGTAAAAACCATGTAAAACCTGGCATGTGGAATGATAGTCAGAAAGAGCTATTATTTTATAAAACAGTTTATTGAACCTTTAGATTATTATTTTTTTTTTCCCCTTTATAACATGGAAAAAAAAATGCTGTTGGATATATGGATGAAGTTCAAATAATGTATCTTTATAAAAGTTTTGCAGACCAGTTATATAAAATGCAAATAAATATCAGATGTCAGTTTATCTCCCAATAATGTCTGAAGATGTTCTGTAAATGCTTTTATGACCAAAGCTCTGTAGTTTTTGTTGTCGGGGCAAAATATATGATGCAATACAATTATACAGTGACGACTGAGCCATATGAGGGTAAAAGATAAAAAAGGGGTTTTCAAGCATCAAAACAATAAAAGTTTAATGTTTATTTGTTTCTCCAGTGCATTAGAATGTATCCTGAATATACCAAAAAATCTTGTCAGGCACATTTAGAACGGGAATCATTATTAGATGACATTATTTTAGGATCACAGTTCAGCCCCCAAAGACTAATTAATCGTAATTTAAAAATCGTTACCACTTTTCTTCAAACCACTAGGTTTTACTGATTTGTCAGCAAGACTTTTTTAATCGTTCAAAATATAATAATGTAGTATAACAACATTTTTTCTTTTATATATATATATTAGTCCGGGTCTAAATAAGTATGTTGTTTGATTTTTACGTAAATAAATAAAAAAAAAAAATCTGTTAGACTGATTGATGATGAAACATTATTTCACCCATATTTTGACATTTTATTTTCATACAATTTATTTAAAACAATAAAGACAGTTTAGTTGCTATCTATGTGTTTAAAATCAGTTTTGTAAATGAAATTTGATGCAGACACCAAAATGAGACATCTCGTCTCTCTGACCCATAAGCAAATAAACATTTCTCAAAACTAAAGCCTGGTGTATCTGATACATTTTTAGCTTTTTTTTTTTGTTTTTTTTTTTTTCATTTTTTAGTTAATAAACTGAATTATATAATTTGTTCAAATCACTTTTTATGTTGACAATTTAGAGCCCTGTGATAATTTTTTCAAACCCGATGTCACAAAATGTATTTGAAGCCTAACTTAATGTATGAATGTCATTATTATGCAACAAAATATCAAGCCAGGAGGCTTTTATTTTAATGAGCTTCACCTGTAGTTCCTATGCTGAGACGTGTGTGAACGTGAGGAGAAGAGTCTTCATTCATCCACTAAAAGCCATCTTGACACCGGAAGTCTTTTAAAGGGGTTTTTCAAAACGGCCTTGTAATTAGTTAATTGTAATTAGTTAAAAACTGAAATTAGAAAGTTTTTCAACATATGCCACTCAACATTAGAATGGCTATATAAATATATTTAGAAGCATAATTGTGGAGTAATAATGTAATTGTATTTAATTTCATCCTAATTTTTTCTTCTGTTTCAGGAGCTTCAAGACTTGCAGAGGGACCCTCCTGCTCAGTGCTCTGCTGGACCGGTTGGTGATGACTGTGAGTTCACTGTCAGTTGTTTTACATAATGACATCTGTCACATTGGACAAATTTCAATAAGCCTCTTCTTTTATTTTTAGTGTTTCACTGGCAGGCAACAATAATGGGACCTGTAAGTACTCACCTCATTAGCCCTTAGCAGTTTGCTTCGCTTAATAATACATGTTGAATGTGATGATATGGAGTCAATTTTAAGAATAATGTGGAGAAAATAGGGCACAGTTGTCAAACTGTCCCAGCTTTGAACATATTAAAACAAATACAGTAAATAATATTCTTTTCTGTGACTGCATGTGTCAGATAGATTGCAAACAAACCAATGAACCTGACTGCTGCTTTCTATTTTGAGATATCTTTCTATTTTCACTTATGCATATTTGTTACTAAGCAACAGCATCTTTTGTTAAAGAAGAGATGTATGTAACTTATTTTCGTACACATACACAGTTTGTCTAAATTCTAGTGTCATTTCCGTTGATTTGTAGAGTGACAGTCCATACCAAGGAGGGGTCTTCTTTCTCACAATTCACTTTCCAACAGACTATCCCTTCAAGCCACCAAAGGTAGTGACGCTACACCCCACCTCTGTGTACTTGCCATGTTGTCTTAAAATGCCATTTTGACACCCATCTCGATTTAACAGGTAGCGTTTACAACAAAAATCTACCATCCCAACATTAACAGTAATGGAAGTATTTGCCTGGATATCCTGAGGTCGCAGTGGTCTCCAGCTCTAACAGTTTCAAAAGGTAACTGTTTGTTTTGTTTCATTCTTCTTTATTAGTTGAACTATGGAATTTGTAATTCCCAGTTTGCCTATGTTTTCATGATTACGATTATTGTTTTCATCTCTTTTTCAGTTCTTTTGTCCATATGTTCTTTGCTTTGCGATCCAAATCCTGATGACCCCTTAGTCCCAGACATAGCACACATCTACAAATCAGACAAAGAAAAGTAAGTATATAGTTTGAAATAAAATGTCTTAATTTGTTTCCCTCGTGTTGTTCCAAACCCATACGACAATGAAAACGCGTATCGAAGGGACACAAAAGCACCATAAAAGTATTGAAAAGAGCTGCATATTTGTGTGCTGTATTTCAAGTCTTCTGAAGTCATACAGTAGCTTTGTGTGTAAGAGACCAAAATTTAAGCTGTTATTCACTGGTAATGTTCTCCTCCATTGTGTTCAGATCATTGGGTGTTTCTATTCAATTGTGCATCCTCGTTTTGTTTCCTTGCACCCTAGCTCCTCCCAACTATAATGTGAGGAAAGGATGCAAGGAATGAAAATGAGGATAGAGGAATCAAAAGAAATTATTTGTATATTTGAATATTCCTGATCACTTAGTCATCACGTTAAAGTATCACCAACTGCACTCAAGGAATTCCTTATGTTTTTGAGGTTTGGTTATTAAAGAAATTCATAGTACTCCTAAAACAAGATCCCTAGTTGAAATGTTTAAGGCTAAATTTAAGATTTATGTATTTAAATCGCATATAACATTTGGATAACACCGTTTTAACAAACTAATAAACTGAATGTGGTGCAAATTTTTCAGTCATACGTCATTTAAACAGGTATGAAACTGCACTCAAAAAAAAAAAAACATTGCATATTATCAAATATTTGCATCTATTTGATTTTATCTAAATCATAAAATGATCATTTCAAAATGCATTGATGCTAATTGCTTAGAATCAACGTAAATCTATTCATTGTAAAAACAAATGTATTAATTTGAAAAGTATAAATATGTTTTAAATATGGCTAGCTGTGGAACAAATTGGATTTATTGGTGATAAATTTATGTAAACCTGATTAGTGTATTTAAATACATTGTTTATTAGTACTATTCCAGAAATCTTACCTGTTTCTTGTCTGTTTGATGACAAATATGCATTACTTTGCATTTATTTGTTTTAAAACCGTGCAATTCAAATTAATGGAAATTTGATGTGCAATTCAAATACGTATATTTAGACCTACATATTATAAGAGTGTATGTGAAATGTACTGCAAAGGTAAAATAAAATGTAAATCAAAATTGTGACTGATGTGAAGGGGTGGAGAATATATATGAGTGTCAGGGTTTTTGTCAAGACACACTGTGTATTCACGCTCCGCTGGAAGCTTCCTCACTCCTCGTTCCTTGCCTGCTCCTGGTGCAATTAGAGAATTGACATGTTCTTCAAGATGGCTGACTTAGATGGATTTCCAGGTCATGGGCTGAAGGATGGAAGGGCGAAGAAATGAGGAAGCACCTATTTGAGAATTGAGTAGCACCCACTGAGTCAGTGAATTTGAGAATCATATCAGTCCAGTTCATGATTGAATGAATGAATTCAGACCAGTTTTGTGAACTTGATTATTTGATTCATTGAAAAGATCCAATGCAAAATATGGTTCTTTTACACCTTTTATGTCACTACCGTGCTTATGAATGCAGAGCCAGGGCAGATATCAAGATTTTTATTGAACAGTTGCTCAAATTGTGGTTTATTCCTACACAAAGCTATCATGTGACTTCAGAGGACTAATTTATTTCACTGACTACAGTATTTTCACTTTCTATATATTGACAAGCGTTACCAGGTTTCTTCAGGAATTCACCTTTTGTGTTCCATCAAACAGGTTTGGAACATCACGAGTGCGAGTAACATAGACCATACATGTCATGTTAGATTGAAATATCTGGTTAGATGAGCTAGGCTGTTTATGAACTTACTAATTTTTTATTTTTTTGTACCAGGTACAACAGACTAGCAAGAGAATGGACCCAGAAGTATGCAATGTGAAGACTTAATGGACTTTTTTTTAAGTCACAAATCACTGTAAATTCTAGCATCTAAAAGTAAGATTAGGTTATATTATTAAACACATTGTACTGTTAACATTTACCATCTGAAATGACCAATAATAATAGCTGAACTGGTATTTTGAAGGGGAATGTGCGCTGCACAAAAAGACATTGAGCTTTTTATTGGTTTTGTGCATTTTGGTCATTCCCCGCAGTGGTGTTGGGCACTTTGTTTTCTTGTTTCATAAATCCTATTTAAGATTGGCATGATGTTATACAACTACAGTTACCCTACCAGAGGACAATTAAGAAATTGAAAACCGTTTTATTGTATCTCTCATTCAGTTGATTACATTTTCTTTTAGATATTTTTATTGTATAGTTAAGAGCAACTATACAGGATCTATTTTTTCTTTTTTTTTATTTTGCATTAAAATTTGTTTAAAAGTGTGCATCTGTGTTTCTGATATGTTAATTTGCCTTTGCTCATATTTGTACACAATGGTGTTTTTATTTGCTTCGTTAAAATGCTATTTGACCCGGCTTTGAGTATAAGTTGCCATCAGTTCAAAAAGCCTTGATTTCCACTGGATCAGATGAGCGTTGCAATTTTCAGTGTCTCTGATTTCAAAATTCATTTTGCATTTTATGCATCCCCCTGAAACACAATTGCTTCATTCTTCCTCCCTAATCAAAGATTTTAATTTATTCTGTTGCTTTCAGAAACATTTACTGTGTCCCTTAGAACCTAAACAGTAAACAAAAGACTTAATTAGAGGCTAATTTATAAATCCCCTTAGATACTGACGTAATATTTAGCTATATATATTTGGTTGCTGTTTGTAAACAGGTCCTGATATATCCATAATTACAACAATATTCCCGGTAGGATTACATAAATTATCCCTGAGGGATTTTCTTAATTGCTCAGTAGTCTGAGAACACAAACCATATCATTATGTAAAATTGATTGTTTAGTAGTTAGTTTTTATCAGCGTTCTCATCAGTCACAATAACTGAACATTCAGCAACATAAACAGACTTTTATCGCATTTGAAGATTACACGTTTTTCTACCCGGAAGTATTTACAGGCGAGCCTGTCCGTTATTAGAAATATTTTCAATGTTAGAGCTCATGTTTTTGCTCCTACTATTTTCACATTCCCGAAATGATACCAATGTAGACGTTTAATGAGGAATAATAAAAAGTAGCTCGACGTGTTCCACGACGTTTCCGCTCTCGGTGCGTCGTGACGTCACACGCAGCGTGTCTCTCGGGGCGGAAACAAACAGCGAAGCGTTCGCAGAACTGCGAGTTCCTCGAGATATGACTTGCTCCGCCGGAATATCGAGTCGATCTTTGTGCTCCGCTCGTTCCGTATCTACCATCTCGTACCAATTACCGCGGGAGGAGTGTAAACATCTCTGAAGTCAGGAAGTGGGATGTGGCCCAGGTGAAAAGCTCGTTATATGGTCGCGAGCGTGGGCGCCGTGACTGATGGCACGCGATCGGTCACACACACATCAGGATGGCGCGTCGATCAATATGTGAATTTGTGTGTGGACAGTAGTTTAGAGAAATAAAGAGCCATTGCAGTGAAGTCTTCGGTGTGAGTGTCAGCTCAGCATCATAATGGACTCGTCTGTGGCGCTGGGGAGGCTGGAGCTCGCGCGTCCGTTAATGACCCGCGGCTCGTGTTCACCGGAGGGCGCGCAGAGCGCTCACCTGAACGGCTGCGTGCCGCTCTCTCATCAGGTGGCTGGACACAAGTATGGCGTTGATAAAGTGGGTCAGTACACATTTGCTGTCGTTCCTTTTCATTTGAGCCATGATTCTGTTGTTTATAATTGTGTACGGGGCTAGTTGTCACAATTTTTACCTCCGTGAACATTTCTCAGGGCCAGTTTTTATACGGTATATGCTCATACTTTAAAGTTGTCTCTGTAAAAAGCTGTCGAATAAATATTACCTTTATTATCTGCGAAACAAGATGCAGTTGATCTTTTGTGGCAACATGCTGTCTCACTGTATGGGCTAAGTTTGTCACAGTGGCACTTTTCATTAGACAACCTTTCATATGATTTTTAGTTAAAATTAAACAGTAAAACAATTATGAAGCACAAAACTATTAATGAAAATGTACCATTTAGAAATAATGTCTAATAATAATAATAATAAAAATCTACATTATATATCAAACCTTTCATATGCTTTTTTTTCAGTGAAATTTAAACATTAAAAAGATTATGAAGTTCAAAATTATATATATATATATATATATATATATATATATATATATATACTACTTTAAACATTAAAACATTTTATATGTATAATGTAACATTTAAAATATCAAACTGTTGTTTTGGCCAACAGATATTGTGATTGCATAATTATATAAAAAATCGTACTAAAAAATAAATAATTAAATAAAAATCAGGATAACTCGAATATGATGGGAATTTATGAAAAATAAATACTCTAATCGTGAGAAAACAGTTTCAGTGGACTGTAATTTTTATAATACTGCCAGAAAACATGTTTATTCCGAAAAATGTTCAAGTGGAATATTTTGTAATGTATCAGCTTTTGTAAAGTTAAAATGTTCTATAATACTTTAAAATTTTAAGGATTATGGTGCTGACCTTGTGTTTGCCATGTAAATAGCCCCAATGCTAACATTGTGTTAAAAATTAATAGACTAACAAACAAACAGTTTCAGTTAAATATGTTTTTGTTGTACTGATGAACTTTACCTGAATGTATGACTTTTTTACCCAACAGCTAATCATATTAGCTAGCTATTCAAATATATTTTAGTATTGAGGAATTTAATTTTATTAAAATGATTCTAATTTAAGTTTTTATTTATTTTTTTATTTCTTTTTCATTAGGTGCTTCAAAAAAATCATATAAAACCACTGCTAAAGCGAAAACAAGTAATTGTGTCTTTAGAGTTGATTTCAAATCTTACTGACATAGCTCATGTGACAACTAGCCCTGGTCATGATTAATAATCATCCTGATGCCACGACAGATTTAATGGAAAAGGTTGAATGGGCTGATAGGTTATGTTGCTGACTCAGTTGGATTTGTCTCAAAAACAGCTCTACACGTAAGACTGATATAGTGAGTCAGTGGTAACGCAATTTCAACCAAAATTTGACCAATGCGGTAAAACACAGGAAAGATTTGGTTTGCATGTGCATCCATAATAGTGCTTTATTACTGCAACATTCTTTTTGGGTGAACCTCACAGAGCCTGTCACACATCTGTTTGGGCCACACAAAATGTTATTTTGTGTAAGAGTCTATTTTTAGGACTATTATGTTTTTTTTTTTCTTTTTTTCGTATTGTGGCAGTATTTAAGCATATTACCTTAACTTCTAATAGCAAAAACTGTAATACATAAATTAATATAAAATTGTTCTACATAACACACACTTGTGTTTGTTGCACTTTATGCTTAATTTAATAAAAACGTGCATGGACTGGATTATATTTATTACTGTCTTTTTAAATTTATTTATTTTATGCCATTATTTAATTTGATCCTCTTAAACATTTTTTCATAATAAATGTGACATTTTTTATGAATGAGCATAATCATTCAAGATTATAAAATAACAAACAAGCTGAAAAGTAAACCATCCAGATGCATTACAGTAATGAGTATAACAGGGAAATGTTTTAATTGTCATGATAGTATTATTACAATGCAAAAAAAAATTGTAATGGTGCTAAAACAGGCTTTGTTTATTAGTAATTTATTGTTTCTTTAAGGTGAAGCCAATAGCATGTAAATGTATGCATTAGATGTACTGTATGTCACTGGAAGAATTGCTTCAGTTATAAGAGATGCATGGTATTCATTTAAATAAAGGCTTTGTTTAAAGAGAATCTGTGGTATGAAATTCCTCCTGGTTGATCACGTTTGTTGTCATAAATTCTGGTTGTGTTTGCTTTTGTTTGTCAATGATGTGAATAGCTTTTAAAATTGCTATTTTTAAAGAGGGGGAGCCTGACCTAAATCCTCAGCTTCACAGTCTATGACCGTAATCTGTAAGCCCTGCCAGCCTAGTTCTCGGCAGCATATAGGCCAGCCTGTGATGTCATTTACACACACTGCTGTGATTTCCCCTCACATCAGCTTCAAAAGGGCCTATTCACAGTCCTTCATTTAACTCGATGGATACGAGCGTTCATTCATCTGTATAAATCAATGCGTCTTTCGAAAATGTTAGCGTGTGGCCTTTGCACTGTGATCACAACAGTGATTATTATGAGCTGTTTTTTTTTTAATAACAGGTATCTTGCAACATCCTGATGGTACGGTCCTGAAACAGCTGCAGCCTCCTCCAAGAGGACCCAGAGAGATGCAGTTCTACAGTATGGTGAGCATTACAGGAATCTTCTGGCTTCAAGACTGGTTAAGGTCTGACAGCAGCATCTGCGACACACTGCTCAGAGGAATAACGTTAGTAAAGGCCCGTTCGCACCAAAGACAATAACTATGACGCTAACAAAGTTTTAATAATCGCTCTAACTCTGAGGTCAGGGCTTAACACTTTCTTGAGCACATGTGCATTAGGTACAATGAAAATGTATCAAATAATGTGTTTTTTTTTTTTTTTTGTTGTCGTTTTTTTTTACTGTCACCCATCCCCTCTGTGGGACGCCTAAGTTTACTTCACTATATTACAATTAAATCCTAATCTAATCATGACAAACTATATATCGTTGGGAAGGTCTGAGACTCCTAAATATATATTTTACCACTGTTTTTTGTTAAAAAATTATGTAGGAAAAATAATAGATTAATTTATGACAAGAGTGCACCTGAAAAATCTACATCATAACAGGAGTTCTGACCTTTGTCACAAAAAGTCTTCTTCGTTGCCTTTTTCTCTATCACACTTTAGAAATCATCAAAAATTATATATCAATTGAAAACTTAAAATCTCAAAATTCATCCTTTGAAAACCATTTCGAAATCAGACATTGCATTATCATGAAAATGGAACATCAAAATCATGTTACTAAATGTTTTCGTTCATGAATTTATAAAAATTTAAGTTTGGATTTTCACGTCTATGTTCAAAAATTTGAGTGACAGTTAAGGGGTTAATAAAGGGATACAAGAAGACATTTACAAGCAAAATGATTTAATTTATTAGTATCCAAAAAGTACACTCGATTTCTAAATATTTCTTCTTCAAACTGTTTAATACTTATAATAATGTGTAAACAAAATACCAATATTAACCAGGAAAATGTAACCCTTTATCTATAATGCAGGAGTTTAATTATAAACAAACCCAAAATACATTTTGACTCTTATTTTGAAATGTTTAAGCTTTACTATTGCTGGCTGCATATTACAGTTTAAAGACCATAAAGTAAACACTGTCATTAATGGGTGATATTCGTTAATTGCAAATTGCTTTAAAACCCGCAAAACATGTATAACGCAGAACAGCGCAAGTTTAATAATCACATTAAGCTGTATCGCATTTCCTGACTTTCTGTCTCCAAATTTAAAATGTCTTATAATGATATGACAATTAGATATTTAGATATATATCCTAAATACATTTTACAGTATGTAGTACTATGTACATCTATTTATAGCCACAAATATGGGTAAAATGTTCACACTGTCAAGCCCTGGAGAATAGAGTCCACACTAAAATGAGGATGACCTGTACAACCTGTTATTTTTTTTTTTTTTTCGTTGGCCACAAAAGAAGATATTTTGAAGAAAGCTAGTAACCAAAAAGTTTTAGTGACCATTGACTTCAATTTGTATGGACAAAAAACACTGAGACATCAAAATATCTTCTTTTATGTTCCACAAAAGTCATACAGGTTTAGTACAACATGAAGGTGAGTAAATGATGACAGAGTTTTCATTTCTGTGTATTTATCTGTCATCTGTTTCCTTTGGTGCTATTAGAAGAATGGAGCAGAGCCATTAGCGTTTCTGAAGAAGTTGGACACTTTTAAACTCATTAACGCCTAGTATTAAGATCTGTGTTGGTCATCTGATCGCCTGCGATCAGCTCTATAATGGAGTCCAAAATGTTTTGTGATCTAATCGCTAAAATCACATAGGGAAGTAGTGACAGACATGTGAACACACAGTATTTGTAGTGCAAACACTAATGTCCTGGACGACAGTGAAGGGCCACCCACTCACCTGTCAATCAAACACTGCACCAAAACAAGGGTTTAAAATGGTGATATATGTAATGGTTGACCAGTATAGGTATTTTTTTTTTTAATGTCTAGTGTCGATATCTTACAGAGCAGAGTGGCTGATATAAAGCTGATGTATATCACACCATTTAATTTAAATACAGTAAAACAAAGCATAATAATTGCTGTGGTTACATTATATTTATTTTACATATTATTTATTAAATGAATTGGAAATAAATCATTCAAAAACCAATCAATTTGAAATTTTATATAAAAATCTGTAAAATAAACCGCTTTATACTTTAAATAGGAACTTCTTGATTCTGTAATCCTATTAATGCATTTAAAAAAAAATTAAGAAGCTGAAAATACAAACACTTGAAAATTAAAATCAATAAAAAGAGGAGGGGAAAAACTGTAACCAACAGTACACTCAGTAATCAAGTTTGTGTGCACTGGGAATCTTATATTCTCAAATAAAGTCCAGGCAACACGATTGTTGAATTCATTCCAATACTGAAATTTCACAGTGTGATCTTGCTGTTTTTGTCAGGTGTATGCTGAAGACTGCGACCCCTGTCTTGTAGACCTTCAAGCGCACCTTCCCAAGTACTACGGCACGTGGTCCTCACCAGACGCTCCCACAGGTACACAGATGGAAGCATGAAGCAATGAGGAGATGGGTGGATGTACTGAGTTTAGTCAGCATGTCTGCTCGCTCTCTTCCACAGACCTGTACCTCAAGCTGGAGGACGTAACACGCAGGTTTCAGAAGCCATGCATAATGGATGTGAAGATCGGCCAGAAGAGCTACGACCCTTTCGCTTCACAGGAGAAACGGGAACAGCAGATCAGGAAATACCCGCTGATGGAGGAGATTGGCTTCTTGGTTCTGGGGATGAGGGTATGTTTTTGTCTTTAAAATCATTTTATTGATTATTTCTGAAGAGTTAATGGATTAACTATTGACACACTCACTTAATGTAATAAATAAAAAAGTGTGTATGTATGTGTGTATATATTAGAGATGTTCCGATACCCTTTTTCCCTTCCCGATACCGATTCCGATACCTAGGCTTAGGGTATCGGCCGATACCGAGTACTGATCCGATACCTGGGTGTGTATCTGGTTATACAGCTGTATGTACTACTAGTACTGAATTGAATTGATACAATTATTTTATGGTGTGCTTCACCATATATATATATATATATATATATATATATATATATATATATATATATATATATATATATATATATATATATATATAAAATTTAATCGCGTTAATCACAGTCATGGACATGGATGATTAATCACAAATTTAAAATACTAGGATTTACCTGTAAATGTGTTGAAATAAAGGGATGCATGACAATCTAGTTTAAGGAAACAGAACCTTTCACACCTTCGCCAGGTATGAGACATAATCCTTATTATTCTTTTGTTTTTATTCAGCCATTATCAGTCTTTATACTGGCAATACAACGTCTACCAAGCCACATCGCTTCAATCCCAGTTTACATTTACCCAACTATTATCAAAAGTATTTCTAAATAAATACAACAAAACATTTTCTTGCGACCTTACATGTTGTATTATGACAAAATGCATTATGAAGAAGAATTGGACCTGTTCTGCAGGTGCATTAGAGCTAATATTAGCATCATGCTTCATAAGACAATTTATGAGATTAATAGTACACTTTTACTCAGAACTCACTTCAAACCACCATCGAGTGTTTGTAATAACTTCCTTTTGCAATCACATGTGGAATTTGGTCGTTTACTGTTGTTAAAATATGCTATTTATAGCCTTTTAAAGCGCTGCACAAATTAGCATTTCAGATGTACACATTCATCTCAAGAAAATCACATACAAATATCCTATCGTAATCGTGTGTTTATCTTATATAATCTATAGTGGCTGTTGTTATGTTTATTTCTGCTGTGTAAAAGCCTTAACATATATGCTCTGACTGAAACTCACATTGTTTGTGATGTTTACAACCGCCTCTCCGTTCTTAAGTTGCCAGGTATACATTCCAAATATAATACACATTAGTAAAAGGATCTATTTTCATTTTTGTCTATATACACCTTGGGCGGCCATGGTACATTATAAAAGTAGCCCAAAAAACCTCAACCCACGGCTCTGTAATTTTCCCCGCGACTGTATTTTCAAAATAGCCCACTAGTGCCGCTACCCTGGCAACACTGGTTCGCTGTACCCTCATCACACAATGATAGATAACCTTCCGCACTGCGATGACGGGAAGAAGTTGGGGTCAAACCTTATCAAACGATTAATTTGCGTTAAAAAAAAAATATTAACGCGTTAAAATTTTTAGATTAATCGCATGCGTAAACGCGTTAACGTTGACACCCCTAATATATACACACAGATATATAGACATATATATAGATAATCAGTTAATCTGTCATTTATTTCTTTGGATTAATCGATGAAAAAAAAGTGAAATTTTTTTTTTAAAACATTTAATAAAAAATAAATTATTTTTAATTAATTTCAAACTTGATACTGTGCATTCAGCCCAGTGATTCTGCAGTTTGAAGGCAATGAAATCAAAAATAGTGAATGTATCAATCTAGGCTGTGTGCAATTAAACACTCATCTGAACATATTACAAAAGGGTTCAGTTACATCAATTACATTAGTCCCTTTACTGTTACTGATCTCATTAAAAAAATTACAGTTACTTGTTACATGTAGAATTTTAAACTTACATTAAATGTCTAACATTGAATATTTGAGAAAAAATGTACATTTATTGATTCTTTTCTACTCTTTTATCGATTAAGGCTAGAATACACTACACAACATTTAAATCTGAACATATTTTAAAACACTAGGCATAATACATTTTCTGAGTGACAATGAAAACAATGTGTTCTAAAACTTGCTCAAAATATCAAGCATGTTTGATATCCTCTGACTGGATGGATTCAGAGTCTGAAGCTAAAAAAATCGGACTCTGTGACCGTCATACACTACATGATTTTTACTCTAAAATCTCTCAGCTCAAATCTACAGGCTGGCTCTGACTTTTGGCAACTAGCATCAATTTGTCTGTAAACTGTAAAACCTTCTTGCTTTTATATTTAGCTGTGCAGATATAAAGGTTCTTTTTACTGTGCGGATATAGCAAGGTCCAAAATAGGTCTGTTTTTGAATGTGTTAGAAGTGTTAGCTGCTGTCACGTTCACATTGTAAAACTTGTAAATACGTGGGGGTTGTGTATGCTTTGCAATATGAAGCAGAACCACTGGGGTTGAGGTGTCAGAATGGCCGGTGTCACAGACTCACCTAACACGTTCAGATGTGGTTGTTCCACTCTCTACCGACTCTTTTGAATCATCACTACTTCCTGTATACAACCTGTCCTCAAACAGGTAGCCCTTGTCTTTGCGCAGTTGCTTTAATCCAAAGAGAAAGAAGCATTGTACCTATTATTTTTAACTGCCTTACTCAACTCAAAACAAATATGTTTAAAATATTTTTGGATCTTTCAGTCCAGAATGAGGCTTTGCTCTTCCAGAGGTCCTGCCTTTTAATCTAATGATGAGCTTCGGTACGGCTGGTGCCAGAGCCTTGTGTTTTAAGAGGTTTTAATTAACGGTCAGCAGCTTTAGAGCAGGCAGAAGGGGGTAAAGCCACAGCGCTGTGTGCACTACAGTCACACACTTACTGAGCTCTGGACACAGCAGGCAGTAGCAGCACTGTCATCAACACTGCTGGAGTGAAGTGTTTGGATAGCTTGGGAGGGAAATTTGGTCTGTATAATCAAACGGAGCATGCAAGAACACTTGTTAAGAAGCCTAGTTAAAAAAGTGGACCCAGCATTTACTGCAGTAGTAGTTGAGGCAATCATAAATCCTCTGTAAACTGGGAACTTTGATCATCTCAACCACTGTAGTTAAGCTTAATGTTGTTTAAACAGTTATAATCGACCACAAAAAGTAATTAATGCTCCTAGTCAACATACATAATCTCAAATTTAAGAAACATCTGCTGTTACTGCTCTCTTAAAAATACTTGTAGAATTTTAAACTTACACTTTTATATATTAATAGTTGCAGCCCTGCTTGCATTCATACCTAGTCGCACAGATATAAAGTTCTCTTTGGTGTGAGAAAATGGCAAGGTTCAACAAAGTTCTATTTTTGGACATGTTTGAGGTGTTAGATGCTGTCATATTCACATATGAGCATGTTCATTTATTATATGCACACACACACACTACCGGTCAAAGGTTTGGAAATAATTAAGATTTTCAATGTTAATGATTTCTAATGAAAGAATTCATGTAACAATGCTTACGAAGTCTGCATCTATTTGATCAAAAATATAGTAAAAACGTCTCTGTTACGTATGTAACTCTCGTTCCCTGAAGGAGGAAACGGAGACGTCACGTCGGACCGACGAATTGGGATCTCGCTTAGAGAGACCAATCCACTTCGAGTGTAAACTAAATGAACCAATGCACATTGGCATGCGATGATTTCATCCAGGTGCCGCTGATGACAGCGCGAGCATAAATAGGCAGTAGGTGCAACGCATACTCAGGTTTTCGCTGAGGAGCCGAGCCAGTGACCCGGCCACTCAGCGGTGGTACAGCAGCCATGACGACGGGACGTGACATACGTACATACATACATAACCGAGACGTTCCCTTTCAGTCAGTCACTACGAGTCACGTCGGACCGACGAATTGGGATCCCTAACAAAGCGCCATGGATGCTGCCCCTTCCAGTGTCTTGTGCGAGCCTCCTGTGCCCCCTTTTTGGTGTAGGCTGGGGCTCGCAATAAGAAGGCCAATCACTGTTGTTGTAGCACTACCCACTCAGTGAGATTGGATAACAATGGGAAAACGTACCCGTTCCACTTGGAACAAGAACATTGCGGAAGCCCCATCCTTCCCGAAGGAGGTATCGGAAGCACTTTACCCATATAGACAACTGTTTAGATCCATATGGAAGATTAGAGGTGATTGTAACTCTCTTGGAAAATGGCAGAAGTCTGCTGGGGAAACACAGGCTCTGAGGCTATACCATGGAATTTACACACATGGGATCCACTTGGGTCACTACACATGGAGCCCAGCCCTCTACTGGTTCTCACGGATTCATCGAATGAGGGCCTTGCACCAGACGTTCCGTCATGTCTGACTGCCGAAGGGATGGAGGAGCTCGATAGGGTCTACAGTACGGACTCTCTGGAGCAGTTATAGCAAGCCAACCCAGAGCCGGAGCCTCTCAGTGCTTCTACCTCTTTGAGGTGAGAACACAGGAGGCTCCACACGAAGGCTAGTGAACGTGTTGGGGGTCGCCCAGCCCGCAGCTCTACAAATATCAGTCAGCGAGGCGCCACAAGCCAGTGCTCAGGAGGATGCAACACTTCTAGCAGCGTGAGCTTGCAAACCTGAACGTACAGGGCACACCCTGTGCCCGATAAGCCAGAGTGATGGCATCCACTATCCAGTGGGCCATCCTCTGCTTGGAGATGGCCTTCCCCTTCTGCCGGCCTCTGTAACAGACAAAGAGCTGGTCTGAGGTAATGAAGCTTTGTGTCCGGTCTACGTACCATCTCAAGGCTCGAACGGGACAGAGCAGAGCTAGGGCTGGGTCTGCCTCCTCCGGGGCAGCGCTTGCAGGCTCACCACCTGAACCCTGAAGGGAGTAGTGGGAACCTTGGGCACATAGCCGGGCTGGGGCCTCAGGATTACCTGAGAGTCAGCCGGCCCAAACTCTAGGCACGAGTCGTCGACCAAAATGCGTGCAGGTACCCTACCCTCTTGATGGAGGCCAGTGCAAGCAGGAGCAGAGTTTTCAATGAAAGAAACTTTAGCTCGACTGACTGCAAAGGCTCAAACGGGCCCTGCTGTAGTGCTCTGAGCACTAGAGTCTGGTCCCAAGAGGGGGGCCGGGGAGGATTTAACTTTCTCGCCCCCCTAAGGAACCTGATGACCAGGTCATGCTTCCCTACCGACTTCCCTGCCACAGGGTCGTGATTAGCAGCACAGCAACATAAACTTTAAGGGTGGAGGGAGACAGCCTTCGTTCCAACCCTTGCTGCAAAAAGGACAGCACGGCTCTGATCGGGCATCTTCAGGGGTCTTCTCGATGAGAAGAACACCACTCGACGAACAGGTTCCACTTCAAGGCGTAAGCGTGTCTCATAGACGGTGCTCTCGCCGAAGTGATGGTGTCAGCTACCTCCTGGGATAAGTCATCTTGAACCTCCGTATCCCAGAGACCAGACATGAAGTTTCCAGAGGTCTGGACGCGGGTGCCATAGGGTCAGTAGATTCTTCCTCAGAGGAATCTGCCATGAAGAGGCTGTCACAAGGAGAATCAGTTTCGGGAACCAGGTCTGAGTGGGCCAGTACGGCGCCACTAGCAGAACCTGCTCCTCGTCCTCCCTGATCTAGCAGAGTGTCTGTGCAAGAAGGCTCACTGGGGGAAACGCATACTTGCGCAGGCCCCGCGGCCAGCTGAGTGCCAGTGCGTCTGTGCCGAGTGTTCCCTCGGTCAGGGAGAAAAGCAGCTGGCAGTGAGAGATCTCTGGAGATGCAAACAGATCTACCTGAGCGGCTCCGAAACGTCTCCTAATCAGCTGGACCGTCCGGGGATGGAGTCTCCATTCTCCCGGGAGCGCAGCTTGGGACAGCTCGTCGGCTGCCTGGTTGTGCAGACCAGAAATGTGAATGGTATGAAGCGACCTCAGATGCTTCTGACTCCAGAGGAGGAGGTGGCGGACGAGTTACGACATGCGACGGGAGCGTAGACTACCTTGTTGTTTGATGTACGCAACGGTCGCAGTGTTGTCCGTGCGGACCAGCACGTGCTTGCCTCGTAAGCGCCCTTTTAGACAGTTCAAGGCAAGGCGTACTGCTAACAACTCTAAGCAGTTGATGTGCCAGTGCAGCTGGGGACCTGTCCAAACCCCCGACACTGCATGCCTGTCGTGCGTGGCCCCCCAGCCGGTGGTAGAGGCATCCGTGTAAACCACAGCATGCCTGGAGACCTGTTCCAGGGGCACTCCTGCCTGGAAAAATGCAAGGTCTGACCACTGGGTGACGGTTTGGCGGCAGGTCGGTATGACCAGAACCCAGTGAGTGCTGTGTTGCCACGCCCACCTCGGGACTCGGCCATGAAGCCAGTGTTGAAGCGGTCTCATATGAAGCAGCCCAAGCAGCTTGACTGCCGCTGCAGCTGCCATATATCCCAGGAGCCTCTGAAACTCTTTCAGTGGGACCACCGTCCTGCTCTTGAACATATTCAGGCAGTTCAACACCGACTGAGCATGTTCCTGCATGAAGCGTGATGTCTGTTTGACCGAATCCTACTCCATACTGAGAAAAGAGATCCTCTCCGAGTTTCCTCTCCGAGTTTGCTCTTTTCCCAGTTGACCCGAAGGCCCAACTGGCTAAGGTGCAAGAGCACCAAGTCCCTGTGTTCGCACAACTGATCCAGAGACTGAGCTAGTATGAGCCAGTCGTCGAGGGAGTTAAGAATGTGAATGCTCTCACAGGGGAACAAGGACTGCCTCCGTAACTTTCATGAAGACACGGGGCGACAGGGACAGCCCGGAAGGCAGGACTTTGTACTGATATGCACGTCCTCCGAGCGTGAACCACAGAAATGGTCTGTGGTGCGGAAGGATCGACACATGAAAGTACGTGTCCTTCAGGTCGATCGCTGCAAAAGCATCTGAGGTCGCTTCATGCCATTCACATTTCTGGTCTGCACAACCGGGCAGCCGACAAGCTGGTCGTCCTCCGAACATGAACCACAGCAATTGTCTGTGGTGCGGAGGGATCGACACATGAAAGTACGCGTCCTTCAGGTCGAACGTTGCAAACCAATCTTGGGGACAGATGCACCCGAAGATGCGTTTCTGCGTCAACATCTTGAACGGTAACCAGTGAAGGGCCTGGTTCAAGACACGCAGGTCCAAGATCTGTTGTAACCCAACGCCTTTCTTGGGTACAACAAAGTAGGGGCTGTAAAACCCCATCTTCATATCGGCTGTAGGGACCGGCTCTATCGCATCCTTCGCCAGTAGGATGAAGTGGATGCCGCAGAACTTGGGGGACGCCGGGCGAACTGAGTCGCATAGCCGAATCTGATGGTCCGCAGGAGCCAGCGAGACGTGTTGGGTAACCAGGCACCCAGGCACCGTACAAGCTGGACCAGCGGGGCCACCGACGTACCTATGGCGGGGCAGCGAAGTGGAATGCAGGGACCCGGTCCGTGGGCGGACCGAAGAGGGGTCTGAGTGTGCGGTGCAATGCTTACCCGGTTCCACGGTTTAGCAGAGGGTGCGTGAGTAGGGCCTTTGATGACACTCTCGAACTGCCCGGCTGCTGCCTACTGACGAGAGAGGAGGATGAGTGTGGTCCAGTGTTGGTCCGTCCGCAACTCTCCATGCCCTCTTGGGACCCAGAGACAGAGAAAACTGCTCTTTTGTCAAGATTTTTGGAAAAAAAGATTTTCCATCCCGGGGCCTCTTGCTCTTCCACTTACCCCCAGGTTTGACAGGGGCCTGGACGAGCAGCACAGGAGCGGGGGCGGATGCAGGGGGCTGCCCTCGGCGGTGAGCAGGCTGGGGGCGCTGCAGCTGGCGGATGGGTAGAGGCAGCACCTGCCCGCTGGGGCAGGACGTGTTGGATCTCCTCAGTCTGCTCCTGTGCAGCCAAGAACTGATGGGCCATGTTTTCGACTGTGTCACCGACGAGGCCGGTCTGAGACACAGGGACCTTGAGGAACCAAACTTTGTCGGTGTCCCTCATGTCGACCAGACACAGCCAGAGGTTGCGCTTCTGGACCACAAGTCTGGACATCGCACGACCCAGAGAACTCGCGGTGACCTTCGTCGCTCGGAGCGTGAGGTCAGTTGCGGTTCGGAGCTCTTTCAGAACTTCCAGATCGTGACCACCCGAACTACCGCCTGAAGTAGTCCTGCAGCCAGGACGAGATCTAGATCGAGGCAGGCAACGGAGCTCTGCCCCTTTTGAGGTAACGGAGCCTGGTCAGCAACTCTGAGATGATCGTCTTCCCGCAATGAGAACATGACTCATCCACGAACGCCACCTCAGCGTGCTTAATGCCCAGGCACACGAGGCAGCGATCGTGACCATCACCCAGCGCCAGGTAACGACCGCATCCAGAAATGCACGGGTGATATGTTGTCTATAGCAAGACCCATCTTGTCTTTACAAAAACGTAACGTTGAGTTTGCCAGACGCAACGTCGTCTTTAGAAAGACGCACCCGTGAATGCTCTTTTAGGGAAAAAGCTCTTTTAGCGTGCTGAAGCACACGGGAGATGGCCGCCTGCAACACAAACAGCGGGTAGTGCAGCCTGATGTGTGCAACCCACTCGACACGGGAAAACCACCACTGCTGAAGCGCCGTACCGCCAACACTGAGAGCTCTCAAAGAGCGCGCTGAACTCGTTCAGTCTTCTTTTCTCAGTAGAGTAGTCAGGAGCAAAACGATGTGATCGCTCGGCTCCGAAGCGAAAAGCTGAGTACGTGTTGCATCTGCTACCTAGTTATGCTCGCGCTGTCATCAGTGGCAGCTGGATGCAATCATCACATGCCAATGTGCATTGGCTTTAGTTTACACTCGAAGTGATTGGACTCTCTAAGCTATATCCCAATTCATCGGTCCGATGTGTCTCGTAGTGACCGACTGAAAGGGAACTGTAATATTGTTACATTTTATTAGAATTTAAAATAAACTTTTTATGTAATTTATAGTGGTTCAGCGGATCACGGTGTGGATCATATTTCGTTTTAAGTCACAGACCGGATCTTTTTCAGATCAGCAAGAAAAAATTTTAACCTTGTTTTCCTTTTATTCCTTATAGCACACTTAAAGTACTTCCATATCAAAGCAAAAAACAACTAGCCTAACTAAATAATGCAAACATTATCAAAAGCAAGTGAACAAATACACAAATTACAAGCATAGATAAATACAATAGAATAAAGTTACAAATAAATTAAGGTCTGACATTAGTATTCAGGTACACAAATGTATTAATTATGCCTAAATGTAAAATAACACTAGTGTTCACTGTATAAATGAAATATCGATTGATCTTGGTTAAAGCTGTGTTTTGTTGTTTGATTAACATTACGAACAAAGACTGCCGGTATTTATAGGCTGCAGTCACTTTAAGACCAAATGCACGGATCCAGTATAATGATACACATCTGATTTTTTTTTCTCATCTGTTTACATTCACTTAAAACAAAAGTGAATACTTGCACAGATGGGTATTTTGACAATTTAATTTGTATTTGTCTGTTCAAGCGTAATGAGATGAGAGAGGAATCAATAAACTTTCATTCTATGGCGCTTCAACAGGTGTAGCTAATCCGCGAATCACATGTGTGCTGAACCTTGAGGCCTGGTCCATATGGATTACGGATCATCTACGATCCGTTTAATCACTAGTAATTAATTCCTGTGACGTAAAGCTATATTTACAGCATCATTACTCCAGTCTTCAGTGACACATGATCAGAAATAATTTTAATATGCTGATTTGCTCAAGAAACATTTCTTATTATCAGTGGTGAAATTTGGACCGGTAGTATGTGTGTATTAATGCTCTTGATAATGTTATTTGTCAGTTATTTTATTAATGAGCATACAGAGTGCTTATATCTGTATCTGTTTGGTATCTATGTTCTGTAAACGCTCCGTGTGGATCTGAACGAGGTCTCTGCACCAGCTGTCTTGCGTAACACATCCTGTTCATTTAGCTTACGCTACCGATCTGAGTTTAGTCATATGTTTTCTTGGCAGCATGTATATGTGAATCAATCTTGGAAATAGGACAGAAAATTCCAGAGTTATCTGTAATTTCTCGAAGCTTGACAGACTTTTGGGAATTGACGCAGATAATGACAGCTCTTCTCGTTTATTGTGTGTCATTACATGTAGTATGACAACAGTGATTGACTAATGACGTGAAAGGGTGAGCCGTTCTAGGGGCCCACAGGTCCAAACACCCCATAACATCTCCAAAAAGAATTAATCTCCAAATCATCTTCTGCGTAGTGCAAGTAGTTTTAAGAATTCCATCTGTGGTCTCCAAAAACACTCGATCCTCCTCTGCTACACATTCTAAAACTGAATGGATGAGAGAAGTTCATGTGGTGAGTCATATTGTCAGGAAAAAAAATATAAATCTGTACACCAAAAAAAGAGAAGAATATAAAGCTTATAACCAAATCATATTAACCATAACAGAGAAGGAACATTGCCACACAGGTCTAGAGAATATGTCTAGGTTTACCAGAAACACCAACATTGCTTTTTACTAATTATAATGTACATTATGCAATAATTATTTCTATTTTAAAATGTAATTTATTCATGTGATGCAAAGCTGAATTTTTAGCATCATTACTCCAGTCTTCAGTGTCAGATGTTCCTTCAGAAATCATTCTAATATGCTGATTTGCTGCTTTCTTCTTATTTTTGCAGCTTAATGTTTTTGTGAAAACCATGGTTCACCACCGTACAGATTTTTTTGTTTGTTTGTTTGTTTGTTTGTTTTTTTTTAAGAAATTAATAATTTATTTAGCAAGGATGCATTACATTGATCAACAGTGACAGTAAAGACATTTATAATGAATGGTTCTTTTGAACTTCCTGGAAGAAAAAAAAAAAATCCAAAATTAAATCAAGCAGCAAAAATCTTTTTCCAATATTGATTATTTTCCAATAATTGAATAAGAAGTGTAAAAAAAAAAAAATATATATATATATATATATATATATATATATATATATATATATATATATATATATATAGTAATAATGTTTTATAGTATTACTGTTTTTTTACTGCATTTTGAATGAGTAAATGTAGCCTTGTTGAATGTGAACGGCTTTCATTAACATTAAAAAAAAAAAAAATCAAACTTTTGAACAATAGTATATATATTTCACTAAACCATTTTAAATGAAGAGGTAGGGTTAGCATAATGCAAACACCATTGGCTTAGTATGAAATGACTAATATAGTAATATCTGCGTGTGTGGATGGGTGGGAGAGAGAGAAGGATATGTTTGGATATCTGTACCATCAGACAGGATGAGCTTATCACACCGTGGCCTCTCCCAGCATCCTCAGGGTCTTTTGCTTCTCTCTTGAGAAACACGGGTGGAGACCTCTAAACTCGTTATCATCAGCTCATGATGGATGAGGCTTACTCAACATCCTTCACTTAAGCAGAGCCATGTCATTCTTTATTATCTCAGAGGAAATGTGCAGGTCATCTGAGAAGAGGCTTAATATGTTTTGCCTTTCTTCATTTGTACATGGATTTAAATATGCAGTGTAAAACTTTCCTGATTGTATTACATGCAAGAGTGAGGCAAGATGTGTCAGTGCATCTCCCCTTTAATAAAGTCAAATATCTTTAAAGTAAATGTCTCTAGTATTATGCAATCAATTATTCATGAAAGGAATAATTGATGATGGTTCATTTACATGGTTATATAGGTATATGTACATTTATATATTTAATTATTTTTTTTCTTCTTTCTTTATAGGATTATATGTCTGTCTAAATGTAGCACCGTGGTCCTGTGAGGCACAACATCTTGTTCCCTTTTATGTCTCCACATATAGCAGAATGAAAGCTGACTAACTTAAACTTAACTTGAATTATTAGAAAAATAAATGCACAAATAATTCCACGGCTCAGTCAATTATGATCACCACACCTCAAAACATTGTGCATATTTTAAGGCATTTGTCAGGTTTTTGTCCTTAAAACGCTCTTGGGTGTAGGACAACTTGCGCATCTTATCTCAAGCTTCCATTGCTAATTCCAAAATGTCACTTTAGAGCTAGTAACAGACTAGAGCCATTGATAATGCAGTTATTAATGCACTCTAATGTATTTATTAGAACGAGAGAGAGTGAGAGAGTGATTGTAGCTGTGTAAAACGTGTGTTAATAGAGTGGTGCAGGTATGACGTCAAAACCCCAGAAGAAGAAGAATTTTTCAATTCATGAGTAAAATAAGGTCTGTGATAAACATAACTTGACAGTAATTTGATGTTTTGCTCTACAATGTAAATTTCACACTCCCGTATTGAAAACAGATTTTGATGCTATTATGTTTATTTCTAGTAAGTAACTACAGAAGAATGTTTGGGGAGTTTACTATGAGAAAAAAAAAAAAAAAAAAACATTAAAGTATTGTCAAGTTATGTTTACTACAGACCTTGTTTTACTCTTAAATTGAGAAAAAAAATATATATATAAAACCTCATAGGAAAATCTTGAGGGAACCCATGATGAATTAGTCTTTTGGGTTCTGACGTCACAACTTTAGCACTCATATTACCTAAATTTGTGCGCCTCTCAACAGTTCAACAGTGGCGTCTCTACTAATGCGAAACTGTAAGTTTAACTGCTTCAAGAACAGTGATGTTACCATCTCGCTACTGAGAAATATCCTGTAGCTTTTTAGCTGAAAAAATAAGAGTGTGCTTTACTAATAATTTAGTAAAAAAATCTAATAATTTTGTTGGGAAAACATGAAAATAGATTGTCGTTTTTATCCTATTGTTTGTTACATTTATTGGCCTAGTCAGTGTTGTCCTAGGTTTTAGTTCTTTTGCTGTTTTAAGCTGTTAAGGACCTTTTGAAATTACTGAAATCATTGGTGAAGCGATATGGGCATGTAATGCGGTAAAGATCTGCCTGGAAGTAACATGATTGCATAATTACCTTAATGTTCAACAACCAATCACATTCAAGTAATCAACAACCCTGTTGTATAATATACACTTAAAAAAAAAAAAAAGGAGAATGTACTGCTAATTTCTACTAGAACATTATCAATTAATTTTACAAACATTTCTTTTTGCCTTGCAACACAATGCAATGAAGTGCATAATTCAAAATAAATGTTAAGTGCCTGTAAAAATCAATACAGAACATTTTCATTTTAATACAGTACATTGTGCCCTATTTTTACGGATTGTTTTTTACAGTGTAATATAATAACTGTCAGAGTAGATTTATTTATATTTGTATTTTTGTATTTCAAATTTGTATTTCAAACAAGAATTTAACTTTTGTTTTATTATTGTTTTATATTTTTGTGTGTGTGTTTATTATTATTATTATTATTATTATTATTATTATTATTTTTTTTTTTTTTTTTTTTTTTTTTTTGAATATTAAATCATTCGGTTTATTTATGGATATGTCTTTAAAAAAACTGTACATAATGTGCAGCAAAATAAGTGCAGTGTATTTAAACAATACATCTCTTCTTATTTTATTTTAAATGTCAATCCTTTATGTATTCCCCATTGACTGAACTTGACAGCTTAGGAGTCCAATTTCTATGTTATGGACACTTTATTTATTTCAGGATGTTTGTCTTGTTTGTTTTACCACTCCTGGCTCAAAGGGCAGCTTAAATAAAAGAAGCACAATCCAGTTGTTTAAGGAAAATGATTGGTTGACCTTTTACTATGTTAAAAAAATATGGAAATTTGAAATCTTCAGGATAAGAGTTGTCTAAAATTGCACATAGAAAGGGCAGTGAGGTCCAGTTTCTTGGTGAAATATTGATGGGGAGCAGACGGTATGTAAATTCTCAGTCTCAGGCCGTCCCAGGGGTTTAGCTCTCTGACAGCCCGTATGGAAAAACAGATGGATGAAAAGAGCCGATCTACATAACCACCAAGCAAACAGAACCATTACTCATAATTGCGCTGTTGATTTGGATGATATAGAAAGGAACTTAATGCCCCTCTCAAAATAAACCCAAATTACACAGTACGATATTACATTGGCTTCCTCATCACCCTTTCCAGAAGTTCAACTTGAATTTCATTTCCTCACTGAAGTTAATTCAATCAAAGGAGATACTGCAATGACCTCATATGTCCTCTAGAGGGAGATCCAGACCTCTGAAGAGACTATTCATATTCAACTCTAGTTTAAAATGCTTCTTGCTGTCTTTTAGGTGTATAAAGTTGGCTCAGACAGCTTTGACACGTATGACCAGCATTATGGAAGAGGTCTCGTGAAGGACACGATCAAGGAAGGTAAGATCAACCAAAGGGTCAAAGCATCAAATTGTTTACACCATAACACTGTTACCTAAAACAGACTATGTTTCTGTTGCATTTGTTGAAGATGAACGAGGAAAACAAGTTGAATTTACTCTTAAAGACCCCTTGAAATGCCTTGATGGGCACAGTATTCTCTCCTGGATTGACATTTGTCTTGTAAAATCCAATTGTGTTGGGAAAGTTTTTCTTTCTTTATATATAGCAGATAACTAGATGTTTATTTTGTGAACCAACTTGTTATTGTTAGTCACAGACAGATAGTATTAGTCATTGTTGCCAAGTAGATTAAAATGTTTAATACAAGAAGTAAAATAAAAAAAAAATTAAAAAAGCATTTCTGTGGCTCAACCAGTAGAGCATGTTTCTTAGGGAATGGATTGTACATAATAAAATCTGTAGATTTAATGCAATAGAAGTTGCTTAGAAAAACATGTGCAAATGCATAAATGTAAAATGCAGTTTAAAAAAAAAAAATCTAGATAGAAAATAATTAAGGTATGAACACAAGGAATGATTATATTTTGTTTAGATGTAAATTGTTGGTAAAAAAAAAAAAAGTTTGAAGAATTAATTTTTATTTGATCAGTAAGCAATAATATTATGAAAAATTATTAAAATTTAAAACACTTCATTGTTTTTAAATATATTTTAAAATGTAATTTATTCCTTTGATGGAAAGCTGAATTTTCAGCTGCCATTACTCATGAAATATTTCTTTTAATTTTCAATGCTGAAAATATTTGTTTAGTTGAAAATAATTTCATTGTTGAAAGTAGTCTTTTCTCTCTTTTTTTTTATTTATTTATTTTGTCTTATCATTTTAAGGTTTTTTTATTTATTTTTTTTTATTCTGGGCTAAGTAAGATATATAATAATTTACTGAGCAAGAATGCATTAAATTGATCATACATGACAGTAAAGACATTTATGCTACAAAAAATATATATTTCAAATAAATGCTGTTCTTTTGCTGTTTCTAATCATCAAGGTATTCTGAGGGGAAAAAAGTATCACCTTTTCCACAAAAATATTAAGCAGCAAACTTTGATAGTAATAAGGATCATTAATAATAATTGATCACCAAATAAAAATTGATACAAATTTAATCACCAAATCAGCATATTAGAATGATTTCTGAAGGATCGTATGACACTGAAGACTGAAGTAATGATGCTGAAAATAGTTATGCGTCACAGAAATAAATTCTATTTTTAAATATATTCAAATAGAAAACAGTTGTTTTAAATTGGAACAATATTTCACAATATTACTTTTTTTTTATTTTTTTTTTAATGTATTTTGGATCAAATAAATGCAGCCTTGGTGAACATAAGAGACTTCTTTCAACAATTTAAAAAAATTGTAATTATTCCAAACTTTTTGACCGGTTGCGTTTTTATATGTACCAGTATAACAATGCATAGTAAATTACTGCTAAAAGGTTGTGATGCCGCATGTAGTATGATGATGCAAAGAAATAGTTACATTTAAACAGATTTTTTTTAAAAATTAATTGGTTGAAAGAACCTATTCACATTTTGTCCATTGCAAATTTATGAAAAGGTGTATTTTCAACCAAGCCAGCCAGGTCACAGATACAAGTTCAGCTTTGTCTAGGATTGCCTGAAGACAAGACAGAAATCGTTTCAGATTAACCATCACAGTATAAAGCATTTGACATCATCTTTGGTTGTTTCCTTCCTGACTCATAGATAATTCAGTTACGAACAACATCCTCCTTGTCCTGCAGGTTTATCCAAGTTCTTCTACAACGGCGACATTCTCCGCAAAGACACCATCACTGCCAGCATCCTCAAAGTCCAGAAGATCCTGCAGTGGTTTGAGGGCCAGAGTCGGTTCAACTTTTATGCAAGCTCTCTGCTCTTCGTCTACGAGGGCGTCTGCGCACCCAGTCTCGTCTCTCAGACCCTACGGGAGAGCCAGATCGCGCCCAAGGCCTGTGAGCAGAACAACAACATCGATCAGAGCCTCTCCACCATGTACTCCCTGCACAAGAAAGGCTGCGCCCGGAGCCACTACCAAGCCAAACAGGACAACGGCGTTTGGAGCTCCTCGCAGCAGCCCAACGGCAACCGCGGCTTGGCAAGACTGGAAGAGGAGAGGAAGGAGACCAAAAGTGAAGCAGGACAGGAAACGCTCAGTGACGTGGAGGTAAAGATGATTGACTTTGCACATGTCTTCCCTAGTGACGTTCCGGACCAGGGTTACATCTACGGCCTGAAGAACCTACTGAAGGTCCTGCATCAGATTCTGGAGGAGTGATGGTTCTTGTTGTTGAAGGTATGAATTTTGTAGCTACTTTCATGTCCGTCCACCCGCCTTTCTCTAATCTTCACAACCTACACCATCAGTGGAGTAACATGTTTGTTATCCTTCGTCTAATGTATGTGCTTTAGTCTTTTAAAGCTTTGTACAGTTTGTTATGATATCTTACTCAGGTAAATGAATCTATAATGCTTGTATATTTATCCCGACAAAAGAAGAAACACTCTCATCATATTATGCCTCAGATATTGCGTATTAGTTCCTGTTTCCAGAGCCATTGCAGGATTTATTTATTTTTTTCTTTTTATCCTTTTTTTTTTTTTTTTTTTTTTTTTTTTAACATTGTAATTGAAAATAGGAATTTGATGAGCGAGGATGTAGGAAAATATATTTGATATTTCTTTCGCATATGCTGCCAGTATGACCCTGCCTGTTTCAGACCTGTTGAATTGTGAATTTTATTTCAAGTTTTTTTAATGTCATTTGAAAAGAATTAAACCTTTGTGAGTGTGTTCATGTTCTGTGAATACTGATGCAATATGACTGAAATAACAGTGGAAGTAATGAAGTTGAGATCATTTATTTTTTTCATTGTACAGCCCTTGCGGTTTGTCTGCATCGAATGCCAAAGTTTCCATTAATGAAGTGAACTTGAATTGTGATTTTAATAGTACAGTCTCTCTTCGGAATACCAACCAATTTACTTGAGTGTCCAGGGGCCCGTTCTTCGTACATCGCTAACTCAGTTAGCTGGATTTGATTGTTGACTATTTTGCTTTATCTTGGATCATTTGGTTCTTCGAAGCACATCCTGGACTTGCTGTCATAGCAACAGGTCTGTAAGCTTAAACCTGTTCGGGAGCAGGTTTATTTCATGTAAACAGGATTAGATTGCATCTTTTTAAGCAGAATTGATACTTAAAATCTGTCCCAGCCACTGCTACTTTATTACAAGAGTACCCTACTGGTCCAGGGACGATAATTTAAAATAATATTAATTTAAAAATTAATTTGAAAATAATATAATAATGTTGTGTAGTCTATAATACTATAGACACAGCCAGTTTTACTCATTGAAAGATTTATTAGTGATAAAATAATTACTTTATAATTGTATTGGAGTCTTACACACATGCTATACAGTTAATCTGAGCTGTGCATTAATTTGAGTGGTGACAGATATTATGGGAGTGGCTTGATGGAGCGCAGGAGATGTAGATAACATGATCTTGACTCTTAAGAAACTTTCATTAATGCTGTCACATAACAAATCTGCTTCAAAGATAAAATTAAATGAACTGCTAATTACAACATTGAAATAAAAATGTAAAGCCTGTACAAATACTAGAGATGGTGAATATAAATAATTAGGAATCATGTAAAAAAAAAAATTACAAATAAATTAAAAACAGTGCACATTTCATTTATCTATTATAACATTTTTGTAGTTTTGTTCGCTTGGCTGTTTCCTTCTGAAGGTCCAGGAATTTGTTAACTTTTTCGTCAGGTGTCTTTTTTAATGATATGATGTCATTACGTTGCCATCTTGCCACCAGCCAATCACTGCATTGCTGATCGTGGTTTTGAGTATCGATACATCTGCCCTTTTCTGGGAACACGAGAACGCGCAGGAGTCTTAGACAACTTAATCCAGATATTTTAATCAAATACGCAAATTCGCTTGAAGAACCAAATTAGCCAGAGATCAGTTATCAGGATTAGAAGATCTGGAATCTTTCAAATCATCTCAGATGTAATAAGCGATGTACGAAGAACGGGCCCCAGGTATTTCATTAAATTGTTTGTACACATTTATTTGGTGGTTGCATAGGACATGATGGAAACTAAAAAAGACATTTAATATGACACAATATGAGAGGAAAAACAAGAATACCCTCAAAATTATAAACATTTTAATCTCAGAAATGGATTTTTCTTTTTCTTTTGTTGTTCTCTTTCTTTTTACTTTAACATGTATGATTTGTCAGTAACCATTTAACTTGTTTTTTTGCATTTGTGGTTTACATGTTTATTAGCAGCAGAGACTAACTTTTTTTTAACCAAGGCATATTCAGGGTTCTCATAGTCATTAAAAAAAAAAATCTGAGAATTTAAAAAAAAAAAAAAAATTATTATTATTTTATTTTATTATTTTTATTTATTCGTTTATTTTTGTTATGCTCAAAAAATTTCACTGGCTAGAAATTGGTCATTTTGAGTGTATTCTTTAAAAAAAAATAAATAAATAAATAAAATAATTAAATAAATAAAGTGTCTGGTATTCAGCCTTCCCTGAAAAAGCATGGAAATTAATTGGTCTTTTGTGTGGGAACCCTGTCTATTGCATCCTTTTCAAATCTCAGGCATAGCATTTTAATAAATTGGTCTTATGCTTACATGTATAACAATCATTAATTTACATCTCAATATGTTTAGCTAAACTCATCAGGAAATAGTATCCATCTTTAAGTTTCACATTGATCTCTTTTGTTTGTGTTATTTGTGTATTATGTTTTATTAACTTGGTTGTGACAGATGTCAAAAGACCATGGCTAGTATAATGCGGCGTGTACGAAAAACAATTTAACATTCTTGTTCACATGCACCTTTAAAGTGGCACAACATGAGGAAAGTTGCGTTCTGTTTGTACCCATAAAGACAAAAAGTGCTTGAATAGTATAGCTCTGTGGAAATGTGTCTTTGGGCAAAGTTAAAAATTGCCTTTGTGCCTATCAAATAAAAAATAGTTCCTGGTGTGTTTTCAGTTAGACCTCGAGAACTGAAAGTGGTCTACGCAAGCTCTGGAATACTATAGTGCTCTCCATTATAATATGCTTTTGTTCACAAATAAATGAACTGATGTTATGTTTACATTCTACCTTTATGGTTATCTGGACAAAGACACATTGTTATATAGTCGTACATGCATAACTCAGTAATTAATGTCCATTAATCATCTTATTTATGCACTGAAAGGAAGTGAAAATACTATGTGTACATTCATGCTTTTTGTTAATTACTAAAAATCATCTGTCATTTCATTTCTTTTTCTGATTGTTTTATTGTATTTGTTTTTTAAATAATAGTATATAGCACCTGATTGGTAACTACTGTATGTGTGGTGCTTAAAGCACTTTAGTGAGCCTTTGGTGAGACTGGATATGTCCCTGTGGAATAAATTGATCAATCTTATTTAAGGGCATGAAACTGTTGAATCTCAAAAACGGACAAATGAAGTCTAAACACACACATCAACATTTGTACACTGGCTAGATCTTTTGTTCGGTGGAACGGCAGGAATATTTCCATGGCATTCATTTTCTGGAAGATATGATGATATCTCTTTGGTGTCCTAACGCTTGATGTTCAATATGCTGAAATATGCAGGCCTGGGTTATTAAAGTCTCAATATACGTCCATTTTTGAAAACCTGTCTTACACTTTTTCGAGCTAAACTTAGGGATTAACACAAAAAGACAGAATTCTGCAAATAAAATCTACAACTCAAATGTCATCCCTTTCAGATGGTTTCCAAATGAATAATGTATTCAAATGTCAGCCATGGTTTCCTGGGTACAATCATACCCCTGAACTGTCTGTTTTTATAGTGATTTTTCATGAAAATCGAATAAACTAAGGTTGTTGTAATGGAGAATTGTCATCGAAAAGTGAACGAACTCAAAACTGATCAATGAACTCTCTGGTTTAAGCAAATCTGATGCTTACTGACCTGTATAGTGTGTAGTCTTTGGAGATATAATGTCTGTTCTACCCTGATCTAATTGTTCTCCTAACAAATTACCACTTTTGAATATAGATCTATGACTTAATATTTACTTGGATGATACTGGGTGTATATTTGGCAAATTTTCATTAATAAAATCTACATTTAATACCACCTTTTGTTGCTTGTGCTTATTTTATGGGATGTTTTAGACATTCGAACTTGGGATATTCAGAACTCACACATAATCACACAAAATTTACTTGCCCTCAGGCCATCCAAGATGTAGATGAGTTTGTTTCTTCATCATCTTCATTAATTCACTCGGCCCCAGTCCCACAATTAACGTCTTGTGAAGTGAAAAGTTGTATGTTTGTAAGAAACGAATCATCCAATGTAAGTACGTAATCCAAAATATCACTTTATAAAAAAAAAAAATCCATCCCATTGTCCTCAAAATTCACCAAAATATTTGTTTAGAACTGTTTCACTCTGTTTTTGCTTGTAAACATTGCTTGATCTGTGCATATTTCTCTCCTGATTCAGATGAGATTACTTTTTCTGGAAAATCAAGATTATGGATAGCAGTTTGACATAAAAAAAACAACTTAATTATTTGATTTGTTTCTTACAAACAGTTTTTTTGCTTCATAAGATGTTAACTGAAGGAGTGTGGATTAGCTAGTGTTTTGTTTTTATCAGCTGTTGGACTCTCATTTTGACGGCACCCATTCACTGCAGAGGATCCATTGGTGTGCAATGTAATGCTAAATTTCTCCAAATCTGTTCCGATTAAGACACAAACTCATCTACATCTTGGATCGCCTGAGGGTGAGTAAATTTTCATCAAATTTTCATTTTTGGATGAACTATTGCTTTAATATAAATCTCAGTCTGGAGACAGAAACCCACTGCAGGATAGCATGTAATGTCATTATTAGCTAGTGGTGTTTGGCAAGGCAAATCTCATTTGTTATTCAAATAGAATCACTGTTAAATTAGGCCACTGTAATGTCTTGGTCATTATATTTAAAGGTTGACTATCATGATCAGTATGGGCTCATCTCTATGGAGAGGGTGACTGAAAGCGGTGAACTGGTCCAGAACTCATGCTGTATCTACCGTATGCTGCAAGCGTCAAATTGATCTGGGTGGGTGTAAGATGATGTGATGAATGCACAGACACACACAGATTCATCATGGGGTTTTTAATGGCACATGTATGACAGACCAGTTCTGAACCGCTTCTCTCTCCTCATCTGCACCTGGCCAGGTGGACCAGAGTGTCATTTAAATATTCATGAGTGACTGATGTGAAGTTGAATGTTATCGCACAGGGATCAAGATGTCTTTTGACACGTCATGTCATATTATGTCTGTGCAAGCATACTACTGTACTCTGTATTTGCACTGAACTAGCTTACTATACTCCTAAACTGAGTTTCTGAGATCCACCTAGCATTTTTAGAGCCTAATATCATTTCCTGTTTTGTTCACATAGTTTTAGGATATGTACATTTAAAAAACAAAACAAAAAACAGGCTTTATTAAACTTCATTAATGCCAAATTTAAGTGTGATGATGTATTTGTAATTTTTTTCATGGTAATGCATTATAGAAATACTTTGTAAAAGCTTTTAAATAAATATTTTATATGTTATAGATAACTAAAACCATTATATACAGTCAACCAAAAAATATTCGGACACCAGATATAATTTTTAATTTTTTTGTATTTTTAGTTTTTTTTACTAGTGGGTGCAGGACACTATAGTTCATTTATGTAAGTGAGGATAGCAAAATAAAATAAACTGTGACATATTATACACAAAAATTCCTCATACAGTGGACTACCAGTAAAATTGATAAAAATTTGGGACCAAAAATTTGATTTGACACTTTGACCTTACCATGTTTTGTTACATACCCTTCTATCAAAGTTATCGGACATTATCAAGATGAATTTGTTCTGACACAGTTTAACTCTGAGTTCTTGTCATATTTTATTACCATTTTCTAAACTATAGCTAATAAACTGTCATAACGTGAGAAATGTTGAAGGTGTCTGAATAAATTTTGGTTTGACTATACATATATATATATATATATGCATAAATTATATGTACTTTAATGTGATGTACTAAAAAAAATTAACTAAAACTAATACTGAAATGTGTGTGTGTACAGGTGCATCTCAATAAATTAGAATGTCTTGGAAAAGTTAATTTATTTCAGTAATTCAACTCAAATTGTGAAACTCGTGTATTAAATAAATTAAATGCACACAGACTGAAGTAGTTTGTCTTTGGTTTTTTTTAATTGTGATGATTTTGGCTCACATTTAACAAAAACCCACCAATTCACTATCTCAACAAATTAGAATACTTCATAAGACCAATAAAAAAAAAAAACATTTTTAGTGAATTGTTGGCCTTCTGGAATGTTCATTTACTGTATATGTACTCAATACTTGGTAGGGGCTCCTTTTGCTTTAATTACTGCCTCAATTCGGCGTGGCATGGAGGTGATCAGTTTGTGGCACTGCTGAGGTGGTATGGAAGCCCAGGTTACTTTGACAGTGGCCTTCAGCTCATCTGCATTTTTTGGTCTCTTGTTTCTCATTTTCCTCTTGACAATACCCCATAGATTCTCTATGGGGTTCAGGTCTGGTGAGTTTGCTGGCCAGTCAAGCACACCAACACCATGGTCATTTAACCAACTTTTGGTGCTTTTGGCAGTGTGGGCAGGTGCCAAATCCTGCTGGAAAATGAAATCAGCATCTTTAAAAAGCTGGTCAGCAGAAGGAAGCATGAAGTGCTCCAAAATTTCTTGATAAACGGGTGCAGTGACTTTGGTTTTCAAAAAAAAAAAACACAATGAACCAACACCAGCAGATGACATTGCACCCCAAATCATCACAGACTGTGGAAACTTAACACTGGACTTCAAGCAACTTGGGCTATGAGCTTCTCCACCCTTCCTCCAGACTCTAGGACCTTGGTTTCCAAATGAAATACAAAACTTGCTCTCATCTAGAAAGAGGACTTTGGACCACTGGGCAACAGTCCAGTTCTTCTTCTCCTTAGCCCAGGTAAGACGCATCTGATGTTGTCTGTGGTTCAGGAGTGGCTTAACAAGAGGAATACGATAACTGTAGCCAAATTCCTTGACACTCTTGATGCCTTGACCCCAGCCTCAGTCCATTTCTTGTGAAGTTCACCCAAATTCTTGAATCAATTTTGCTTGACAATCCTCATAAGGCTGCGGTTCTCTCGCTTGGTTGTGCATCTTTTTCTTCCACACTTTTTCCTTCCACTCAACTTTCTGTTAACATGCTTGGATACAGCACTCTGTGAACAGCCAGCTTCTTTGGCAATGAATGTTTGTGGCTTACCCTCCTTGTGAAGGGTGTCAATGATTGTCTTCTGGACAACTGTCAGATCAGCAGTCTTCCCCATGATTGTGTAGCCTAGTGAACCAAACTGAGAGACCACTTTGAAACCTTTGCAGGTGTTTTGAGTTGATTAGCTGATTGGCATGTCACCATATTCTAATTTGTTGAGATAGTGAATTGGTGGGTTTTTGTTAAATGTGAGCCAAAATCATCAAAATTAAAAGAACCAAAGACTTAAACTACTTCAGTCTGTGTGCATTGAATTTATTTAATACACGAGTTTCACAATTTGAGTTGAATTACTGAAATAAGTGAACTTTTCCACGACATTCTAATTTGAGATGCACCTGTATATGTGTGTGTGTGTGTGTGTGTGTGTATATATATATATATATATATATATATATATATATATATATATATATATATATATATATATATATATATATATATATATATATATATATATGTGTATAAATAAATAAAAATGACTAAAATAGAGTTTTAGTGTCTTTCGAAACTTTTTCTTATAAGTCTGAAATGACCAGTCACAGGGAGTTTGATTGACTGGCATTTTGACCAATCATAACGCCGAATCTGCCATTTTTGTCAGACAAACAAACCAGACAGAAGACGTAGGTCAGGGGTGTCCAAACTTTTTTTAAAAGGGTGCCAGATTTGACAATGTGGACACACCGGGGGGCCGGATGCTTCTCCCCATATATATACATACATACATACATACATACATACATACATACATACATACATACATACATACATACATACAGTGCCTATAGAAAGTCTTCATACCCCTTAATTTTTTTCATATTTTATGTTGTGTAGTGAATTTTGCTTTCGCCAACCTAAGGGGGCGAAATAGTGTAGTGATGGGTACTCACGTCACAGGTGACGTTATGATTTTTGGATCACGTGACACTTAAGGTGTGGTTAGGAGTACATCACATAAGAAAGATTGGTGGGATACCTAACTTGTAGAACCTTACTGCATTATCAACACAAGGAACACATAAGTGTAATAAAATAAATTTTATTAACAAAAGATAGGCAAGAGTAACCAACAACTACTAAATGAATACCATGAATGAAAAAGGAATAAAGTGCATATGATGCATAAAATGAAAGTGATTATGTTGGATGTTGCTATGTCAGAGCTACGTTATCTGGAAAGATAAACGGTCACTACTCTGAAACAAGTAAGGTGAAGAACCTTATTATGCATCAAACAAATACCTGAAAGATTATTTGTTATCAACTGCAATCGGCTATATAACATCTAATGTCAATTAGAAAAATCATATACTGATAATACACAATAATGCCAAGGTCTCTGGAAGAGGTTTGGATAGGTGATAGTTACGTTCTCTGTGGTTGAGTGAGCAGTCCGGTGGCAGTGACATCATCCACTGATTGTGCTGGTAACAATGCAGTGGGGAAAGGAGCAGGAATCCATTTTGACAGCCTTGAACACGAAGCGCTGGAGGATGCTGATCTCCTGGAGCACCAAAGGGTCCTAAAATCTGGAACACGCAGATGTGAACCTGAAGTAGGTGCAGAAGGTCCTTAGCCTGGAACACGCAAGCAAAGGTACCTTGGAGTGAAGGTTTGCTCATCGGAGCTTAACCTTGTTGCAAGTGTCTGTGTGTCTTCTGCCTCTCTGGGCTAGAGACCCAGAATTTGGTTGATCCGCTTTGTCTCTCTAGGATGGCGACTCAGGACATGCTGCATCTGTTGTTGTCTCGCTGAACGAAGACACTGAATGAAGTCTGAACCTAGATTATCTCTTTCCTCGCAGGCTGGAGGCTCAGAATGTGGTCATATCTGTTGCTGCCTCAAAGCTGCAAACTCAGGACTTGGTATCTGATGTTGCCTCTACCCTCACGGCCAGAGGTTTCGGTGTTTCTGTTAGAGTCTCTCCCTTTCGGGACTCAGACTCAGAACGGAGTTTGATCTGCTATTGTCTCACCCTTGCAGGGCTCAGACTCAGAACTGGTTTATCTGTTAACGTCTTTCCCTTTCGGGACTCAGACTCAGAATGGAGGTGTCTGTTACTGTCCCTTCCCTTACGGGCCGGAGACTCAGAACAAGGAGTGTCTTTTGGAAAGGTACCTTTATCTCTTTCCGATGAGGAGGAGATTGCAATCTGGCGCTTCTCCATTTCCAGGCTGTGATTGGCTATTTCCATCAGAGTGGGAGACACGGTGTGGCCCACCCTTCTTTCCTCCTGTGGAACTTATTTGCATAGTCCAAACACACATTTAGAAAAGTGTTACTAAAGTTTTACCAATGCATCATTCACTTACCAAACCACAACCAGAATACCTTTGGCACTGTTATGAACACATTAAGTCCAAACATGATGGAAGAAGATTGAACTGTCATGCATGCATTCATTTGTCCATTAACAGCTGAGTTTGTGTAAGATGTTACACTACACGTCGCTGTGTGATGTGTGTTGTAGTTTGCATCAGTTTAAGGTTTGAGAACATAGTTATGAATGGATTTGGATGGAACTCTGTGATCCCTGTTTGTTTCACCCACTGCTGCTGTGTCCAGAGGTCCTAAGGAATTTTTATGGCAGTCACAGGCCAAAACCTGAGGGATCAGTCTGTTGGTGGGTGAAGGGCAAAAACTACATTTTGACCAATAGGAAGTCCCATCCTTCCCGGGCTTTGTACCAAAGGTCTTCTTCTTGCCCTCTAAGAGGTATCTGGCCGTTGTTTGGCATCTTTATCTGATGGCGTTGGACAGTTTGCTTATGTTAGTTCACCAAGATCCAATAAAAATGTAGCAAACCTCTGTCCACTATTGTGGTCAGAGAGGGGCCCCGCCATAAACTTGGCCCTGGAATGTGCTGTCCACTACAGTTGTGTTATTGTGTTAAACTGCTTTAAATGATTTTTATTTTTTTTTTTCCCACAAATCTACACCCCACTCACCATAATGACAAAGCAAAACCCGGGTTTATCACAACTTTGCAAATTTATTAAAAAGGAAACACTGGAAAAAAATGACATTGCATAAGTCGTCATACCCTTTGCTTTGACACTTGAAATTTAGATCAGGAGCATTCCAGTTTCACTGGATCGTCTTTGAGATGTTTCTATACTCCGACTGGAGTTAACCTGTGGCAAATTCAGTTGATTGGGCATGATTTGGAAAGCCACACACACCTGTCTATATAAAGTTTAACAGCTGAAATGGATATCAGAGCAAAAACTAAGCCATGAGGTCAAAGGAATGGCCTGCAAAGCTGAGAGACAGGATTGTGTTGAGACAGATCTGGGGAAGACTACAAAAAAAAAAAAAAAATGCTGTGTTCACAGGAGCATTTGGCGTCCATAATCCTTAATGGATGAAGTTTGAAACAATCAGGACTCTTCCTAGATCTAGCCTCCTGGCCAAACTGAGCAATCGAAGGAGAAAGGTCTTGGTTTAGAGAGGTGATCAAGACACTGATGGTCACTCTGGTTGAGCTCCATGATCTTATATGGAGATGGGAGAAACTTACAGAAGGACAAACATCACTGCGACACTCCACCAATCTGGGCTTGATGGCAAAGTGACCAAACTCAAGCTTCTCCTCAGTAAAGATACATGAAACCTCGATTGGAATTTACAAAAATACACCCAAATAACTCTGACTATGAAAAAAAAAAAAAAAAGATTCTCTGGTCTGATGAACCTCAATTCCTTATTCATGTCTGAGGGAAACCAAGTACCAAGTATCACCTGCATAATACCATCCCAACGGTGAAGCATGGTGGCGGCAGTATCATGCAGTGGGGGTGTTTTTCAGCGGCAGGGACTGGGGAAACGATCAGAGAAGACGGAAAGCTGAATGCAGCTAAATACAGAGATATCCATAATGAAAACCTGGTTCAGAGCGCTCAGAAACTCAGACTGGGCTGAAAGTTCACCTTCCAACATGACAATCACCCTACGCACACAGCAATGACAATGCAGGAGTGGCTTAGGGACGACTCTGTGAATGTCCTTCGAGTGGCCCAGCCAGAACTGGGACTTGGAACCAATCAGACATCTTTGGAGAAACTTATAAATGGCTGTCCACCGATGGTCCCCAGCCAACCTGACAGAGCTTGAGATGATCTAAAGAGAAGAATGGCAAAAAAAAAACCCAGATACAGATGTGCAGTTAAGGGTATGAAGCCTTATGCAATGTCATTTTTTCAGTGCTTCCTTTTTAATAAATTTGCAAAGTTGTGATAAATCCAGATTTTGCTTTGTCATTATGGTGAGTGAGGTATAGATTTATGTGGGAAAAAAAGTAATTTAAAGCAGTTTTAACATAATAACGCAACATAACAAAATGTGAAAAAAATGAAGGGGTATGAAGACTTTCTATAGGCACTGTATATATATTAGTGCTGTCAAATTTAACGCGTTAATAACGTGTTAACGCAAATTCATTTTAACGGCACTAATTTTTTATTAAGGCGCGATTAACGCAGCACGCATTTTCTGTTTGACCCGTGGCCTAACCCATACTACTATAGTTGGATAAATGGAAATGGATGGAGATGCTGACAGCAGGGCCGTACGCAGGTTTTTATAAATACCGAGGTCCCAAAATAGAGATTGGTAGGGCGGGGGGTTCAGGGGCATGCTCCCCCGAGGAAATTTTTATTAATGTGTGCATTTTAAGATGTTTTAAGGCTCATAAATTGGATAATAATATTGGTTTAAAACCAAGTCAGTAGGCAGTAGTAGCATAAATTATTTTTCAAGATAACAGATACTTCAACATGAGAATCAGATTAAATGTTGCAATGAATGATCCATGCTACAAATTGGAAATAGAGAAGATATAGTTTGTTTATGAATTTAATAAACTCAAGTTATAATTATCCTGGTAGCCTTCAGTAAAATCAAGTGTCTAAAATGATTAAACATGAATATTATTTTTTTATCATTTTAATTCACAGAAATTAATCTTTTCTAATAAGTTTAAACAGATTTTTATATTTTATGGGCATTTTTACCTTTATAAAGCCATTCTTTCCAAAATTGTCCATTATCTTTTGAGTCAAATTCTTACATTTAATCAGTGAATTAGAATAATAAGACATTTGGGCTGTTACCAAGCAAATCAAATCAACACAGAAGCTGCATCTGAAATGACATTTAGATGTATTTACACACTGTTTAATGTAAGACATTAATGCATTTAACTGCAATTACAAATGCATAAATAATGTTTTGATATATTAAAAATAAAATGTTAAATACTGATATTTGAAATGATTTAAAACGGAAAAAAAAAAAAATTGGGGAAAAAAATCGAAATGTGAAATTTAAACCACCAATAGGTGGCAGCAAATCACTGTTAATAAGTGAGTCATTGCGATTGAACCGAATCATTTAAACGGTTGATTCATTCAGGAACGAATCCCCGTCATGTTGCTCAGAGACACAAAACTGCACAAAAACAGCTGTGGCTGTGATTGGAATGATTTTTGTTGGCAAAATAGAGCAAAAATAGGCATAGTGTCTAAAACGTAAGTCTCTTAATTAACTTTTTTTAATTTTTTTATTGAGCTGTTGTAAAAAATCAGTATCACATGTAATCATGGCAATTTTTGGGGAAAAATGGCACTCTTCGTGTGAAATTGATTAACTATATGAAGTGGTATAAATATATACATTTTCTGCCCCCATGTCTAGACAGGACGGTAATAATGAACAAACACTTTAATACATTAACTAACATTAACTAATGGAACCTTATGGCAAAATGTTACAATTATTTGTTATTACAGCATACGTTCACAAAGACACTTAAACAGAAAAGCAAGCAGGTGCACGATTTAGCATGGCAGCCAATACAAATAGCCTAATTAATAACCATTTCCTTACCTAAATCCTGCGTTTGGACCAGGGTCAGTTGCAGAATCACATCCCTCTGTGCTTCTGAAATTATTATCTTTATCTATATAGTGTAGTAGTTAGCTATCTCTTGTCGTACGTGGCCGCTTGTCAAGCATGAAAAACACATTTTATTTAAATTCTGAATGTTTTATCGTATACAGCATGCAAAGAGCGCTCCCTTTAAATATATTAAAAACTGTCACTCATTCATCACGATCTTACAAAGATCAGTTTTAACCAATAAATGTGACAGCACAATTAAACTTTTTTTTTTTTTTTTTTTTTTTTTTAATGAAGTTACGAGCATGATAGAACTCAGCGCTGGACAAAAAGTGGTGAGTCCCCCGGCCCCCCCCTCTGGCGCCGGGCCTGTCGCAGACTATATATCACACACCCCTACCGCTAAGGCATCTCAGATGAGAACATCTGTTACCTTGGCTTTTTATCCTTGCAGCACCAAAGCAGAATTAATATAAGGTAATTATTTTACAACTTATGTTATTGGAAAAATATCGAGGTCCGGACCTCGGGGACCTCAATGGTGGGTACGACCCTGTGTGTGTGTGTTATCCAACAAGACAGTGAAATGATGCGGTTCCTCAATCAGAATATTAAAAATGATTTCTGAAGGATCACGTGACTGGAGTAATGATGCTAAAAATTCAGCTTTGAAATCACAGGAATAAATTACATTTATAAATATATTCAAATTGAAAACAGTTATTTCAAATAGTAAAAATATTTCAAAATATTACTACTTTTGCTGTATTTGGATTAAATAAATGCAGGCTTGGTGAGCAGATTAAAGAGACTTTAAAAACATTAAAAATCTTACTCTTCAAAAACTTGACTGGTAGTGTATCTATTTGTATAAATTAATAGTTTAATAATTGTAATTACATAATATGATTTTCAAAAGCTGAAGTGACCTTTCTTTATTTGTTAGAATATGTATCTATATGTAACTCAATATTTTAACTAATTGCAAAAGTTGAATAATCAATCAAAGTCTACTTATTAATCAGTAAAATAATCGACGATTAGTCGATCTAATAATCGTTAGATTAATCGATTATCAAAATAATCGTTTGTTGCAGCTCTATTACACAACGTGGTGCTTTTGGTCAGATGGTACTTTAAGCTCCACCTTTCCAAGTGTGTGTCTCATTGTTCATTCGTTTGTGAAGTCATGATGCATTGACCTTCCTATACTACCGTTTATGCATAGACCGCATAGTTTGGGCGATATTGTGACAAATCCGCAGAGTCAGTGGTCCAGGACATGCTCGAATATCTTCACCGTGTGGCACAACAGAAGGACTGGCAGGTATTTGGAGCAGCCGTGACATCGCCCTTGTTCTTCCATATCAACACCATGACGCTTGTCAGCCAAGTCAGTGGCCTACTGGAGTCCACCCTCTTATTAAAGAGCATCACAAGTGTCTCTGCACCTTGCATCTCTATAAGCTTCCACACTCCGGCAGGGAGGTCATCTGGTCCAGTAGCTATGCCCATCTTCATCTTGCTGGTTGCAACCATAACTTCAGCTGCCATGATTTGCGGGACCTGACCTGGATGCGCCGCTGCACTTGGTGTCAGTGGATGCTGGTACTCTTCATTGCAAATGGTATTCATCGTTGCAAATGCGGGCTAAGTGCTCCTTCCACTGGTGAAAGATGTCTGGCAAGATCTACCTATTTATGTCTTTGACATGTTTGACATGCATGATGTCCTGCATTGATCGGTGGAAAGTTTCAGAACTCGTATTCCTCCAGATCAGAGCAACCCATCTGCGGTGCGTAAGAGGAAAGGACTCAAAGAATGTTGTTGCCTGTCTCAATCTTGACCGACAACAGGTGGGCTAAGATGTGCTCCACAGACGTGATGTTATCGCGGTACTTCTGGCTCACAGCCACCACCACACCGTTCCTCGTTGTTGACGTACTGTTGTAGATGAGCTTGGAACAAGTACCCATTTTTTTTCAGATTTGCTGCCTTTCTACTTGGTCTGTTGGATGCAGAGGAAGACCACCTTTCTACTTTTCAGAACGTCAGCCAATTCTCTTTACCGGCCTTCAACTATCAATTGAGTGGTGCAGATATCAGAAGACTAATTCGCCACTGGTTCCTTCAAGATTTTCCTATGGGGTTTTAGAATTGGGTTTTTCAATTTATGAGTAAAATAAAGCCTGTTGTAAACATAACTTAACGATACCTTGACGTTTCATTCTACAACATAAACGGCAAGTGCTTACATCCTAAACTGTCTTATCTAGTTAATACGTTTTCAAAAATAAATGGGATGTCTGCAAAAATAGTGGATGTGTGCAAAACATCAAAGTATCGTCAAGTTATGTTTACCACAGGCTTTGTTTTACTCATAAACTGAAAAACCCATCATAAAACCCAATAGGAAAATCTCGAAAGAATCAGCAGTGAATTAGTCTTCTGGGTTCTGACATCATACCTGCACCACTCTATTAAAAAAAAAAAAAAAAAAAGATAATTATAATAAAAATAAATAAAAATAGTCTATGCTCTTATGTGTCAATGAATTGTGTGTGCATGCATTTGTGAATCATATTTTCTTAATGTATATTTGATTATGCTCCTGTAAATCATACTTTGGTTGTATCAATTAGGTTGCAAATGTATGAATTGCTGTTTGTTATAAATATAAATTAGCTTACACATTTGTGTTGTATTTTGGAAATATCTTCATTTAGAAACTATTGTAACTGTATAATGGTGCTACACATTTCTACACCATAATGTAAATGACATTTTATGATAACAAATGTATTGTTTTAGAAATCATTTTCAGATTAAATCTTATGTAATGGGCAGACCAATTATTTCAAGCTAAACTCAGAATATATGTTTTGATTTACGAATACTGACTTCTACATTAGTTTAATTACAATATTTGTTATCTTTAAAGGAGGCTGAATTTTAAAAGATTATATTTTTGACTGAGCACAATCATTAAAAAATGGACATGGAGAATATTTGGTGCACAACATGTATAAAAAATGGTAGTGAAAATAGAAATTAATAATTTATTATTTCCTGCTAATTCAGTTTTATATATATATATATATATATATATATATATATATATATATGATTTTATTTTTTATTTTTATTTTTTTTAAAAATCTTATTCTAACAGACAGATTCATTCATTCATTCATTCATTCATTCATGAAGTTAAAGAGGGTTGCTTACTTCTGACCATAAAAATTATGCCAAAGTATCAACAGAATGCAATCACATATTATATTTATTCTCAGACATAGCATGTTAGATGTATATATTGACACTTAAGCCTAACAGGGGAGTCCGAGGCTAGTTGTCACATGGGGAAGTTGTCATAAGGGCCATATCACAGTAGCTAACTGTATTAGGTTTTCATTTTCATTAAGTCCAATTAGACAAATGTGTTTTTTAAGTTGCTCATTTTTTTGTTAATTATGTCCTCAAAACTAAATTCTTCATCTTTTTAGTAGCTGTTGGATAACAAGTAAACACAATAAAACAGATTCATATAGTCATACAGTGCATCCAGACAAGAGTCAAAAAGTTGCATGTATTTTAAATGTTTAATTTTATGAGTAATTTCATGTTGACCAAAGCAATGGTTAGATAATTTTAGACATTTTGGCTTTTTTATGTGTTGTTTTAGGTTTAAAATGTTTTACTGATAATGTTTCTAAAAATCCAATAAATAGCAGATTTATACAGATACTTTGGGAAGATGGTCTTTAGATAGTATTTTATATATTTTTAAAAAGCTATTATTTTAAATCTTCACATAATGTAACAACATCCCCAGCTATAAGCATGACAATATATATATATTTTTTTTCCCCCTGGGAGTTAACAGTTGAAATATTCAGTAGCTTTTTTGTAGCAAAGACCTCCTGTACAGAAATTTACTTTCCAAAATATATCTACCCTGGGAAATATTTACTGGAGTAAAGAGCATGAGCTCTCTCTCAAAGCAAAACCAGGACTGTTATGATCAGAGATATCATAATGTCCTCTTGGTGGAGCCAAAAACCTTCACAACGTGAATAAACAATATTTAGAAGCATCCAAATGCTGTATACAGCCTTAATGAACAGTGTCGCAAGTAAATGTAGCCTCAGATTCCCCAGAAGAATGAATATTTCAGAAGTAGATTTGTCTCTTGGAAAACATAATGAGCAATTAAGAGAATTCATCCTTCCGTGGGGTCCTGTCCAGGCGTGCATGAGGTATGAGGAATGGGAACTCAGAGGGGGTTGTTGGAACCCCTCTTAATAACCGAGCTTCGTAATTTACTCACTGTGCCCTTGGAGCCAAAAGAGTGACGTCCTACAAATATGGCTGCCAGTAAACTGACAGCTCAGATGTAATGATTCTGGATGATTGAATTTTGGGATCCAAAACTGTGGAGCCCGTCTGGCGCATCTCTCTTCAGTATATCGCAAGGGAAGGTGCGCAGGCTATTCGGACCTCACTTGATTATGGAGTGACTATGCTGCAGTGTCATTTCTCAAAAGTATCTCATCCTCTCTCATGCTCTACTCTAAAAGTAGGAAAGATGTACAGTTATACTCCTTTTATAAATGATTCACCCAAAGGTGCTCAGTTTTATTGCTCAGAAATGTACTCTTTCAAAGCTCAAGAGACATTATTGAGTTCTCAATTGTTTAATTTATTTGTCATCTTTGTCTTGGATGTTTCTCCTAAACATTAGTCCTGACATTTATGTGGATACAAGCCCCAATCATTTTGAATTATTCAATAAATATTTTAGTTCAAACTGAAATGTCTTATTTATGATTGCATACTCCAAGCATATTTTGAGACATTGTTGAGATCCCTTCTGAAACTAGAGACACGTGAGACTACTCTTGTTTTTTTTTTTTTTTTTTTATTCCGGATGAAAATTGGAAAAAAGCAGAAGACTTCATCAAAAGTCTCCAGTGAGATGTTCGATCTCATTTGAGTTTCCCCTGGGCAGTGCCAGTATAAGGATTGTATTCTGTTGTAAAATGAGAAACTGAGTGTGCGCTTGTATTTCCATTCTGACTCTATGAGTCTTAACAGAGACATAAATAATGCAAGCTTGCACGTTCAGAGTATTTAGATGGCCTTCGAGGCAGTCAGAAGCACACTGCTTTCCTGGTGGTTATCAGAAAAGCCTTGCAGGCTTCAGAGATGTTGTCTACTATGTTTAGTAAATAAAACAGACGCTTCCTGAATTTTTCACTGCCAGCTTTCCCAGAAGATAATGTGGAAAAGTATTCCCTCAAGATAATTTGTTCCCAAACTTGTTTAAGTAAAGTTTGGACATACTGTTAAAAGTCACTATGCATTTGTACACAATAATTACCGATGACATTTTTAAACGTATATTAATGAAATTTCCCAAGAGAAATCTGAGGGATAATTAAGTAGACTGGTTTGGTTAAGAGCCACCACAATGACTGAAACTCTGAGTAATGCAGAGGATACTTATTTTGTGTTGGTGCATTGTAGCAGAAACAACAGGCTTGCCAAAAATCATGTAACCACGCAAACATCCCCACAAAACTTTTTTGGGTTTTTAACTACCTATTGTTGATGTGGTTCTCTTTCATTGACTGATGTGTCTATACCAGTGGTCATGTATTGTATTCCTGCTGAAGATCTTGCAGTCTGGACGGCATCCTTGAGTCATGTTTAGTGTACACACTGGGGAAAAAATGGTAACCTAAAAATGGTAACATCTAAATTAACTGGTTTTATTAAAGTAAAAGATATTAACATTACTGTGTGCATCGGATTATTCCAACAAAAGCCATTTTTATGGGTGAAATCAGGTAGAAATAGCTCTTTAAGTTAACAATTGTAGATTACCACCGCATGATTCATATATGTGCTTTCTGGTAATAGCAGCATCCTTAAGAAGTCTCCACATTCTGTGAGGGTTTTTATTAGCTCATTGTCCAGAGGGAACTTGATATCGTTGAATAATATCATCTGTTAAATAAGGTAATTAAGCACGTAGTAAAGCAACTCAAGCTGTCTGCATCGTAGATTAGTAACAGAGTTTGAGCAAGACCCCAAAAACGGGAAACTTTGTGTCCAAATTTAGTACAGTAACCACTTATAAAACTGATTCTCCTCATATTGAGTCATATTTCTGTAGAGACCAGCGCAGCATTGGCTTTGACTCCATCTGTGCTCCCCAAGGCTTTTGCTCCATGACTCAACCCTTGCCACAATCACCTCGCTCATCAAATATAGATGAGGAAAACAAGCCAGTGGTAAGTCTGCGGCTTTCTTCAAGAAGAAATTTTGCCGGAGAGACATTAGATAGCAACAAATGCACTGCACAATTTGAACGTCTGATGTTTGGTGTATACGATATGTGCTTGACTCTTACTTCTGGAATGCGTCATTAAAATTGGCAAAGTACGAACAAAAGTTCAGACATCAGTCGCAAAAAATAAGATGGATCATCAAAACAGTGTTTACACCTTAGCTCTCATCTGGCCATGGGAGTTAAAAAAAAAAAAAAAAGTTTATCAAGGCCAAAAATGTTAGACAAGATGCTCTTACTTAATTTGAAATTCCCTCAATCTCTTTCCTGAGTGATGCTCAAAAAATAATATAAAAATGTTACGTAATGAAACTTTGCCGCAGAGTATTGATATTGAACTTGGTGCTGTTGAGTAAAACCATCCAACATTATTCTGTTCCTCGATGTAGACATACTCCACCTCTAAAACATGTGCGTATCTTTGCAGAACATCTAACTATTAGAAATGCATGGCTGAAGTTTATTTTTTACAATGTGCATGAGTATGCATTTCACAACCAGCTCTTTTCTTAATTATTGTCAACATGCTGCTGGATTTTCTAAATATCTTGTATTGAAAGCTACTGCAGTGCCAAGTATTTTGTCGTTTGAGGCAATCGTTGTGGTTGCATTTGTTTTAATCTGACTGATTCAAACATATTCAGCTGTATTACAGCACTGGCCACCTCAAGCATCACATGTGTTGTGCAATGAAGTTTCCCAATCACATCAGTGGCGATTTAGTTTCTGAAAGACGTAATTATACCCATTGAAATGCTTTATGACAGAGTGTGAAAACGAGAATGCAAGAATTACTGTTTTTACAAATATTTGAACTTTTTTTGATCCAACACTTTGCAAACTTCATAAGTCGAGTATGGGCAAAGCCGCTTAAAGGGAAGTCAGTTCACATGGTGTATCTTGGAGCTATCTTCTGTGTATGTAATAGGTGTAGGGAAATAGGCAATGAGGAAAAACTGTTTACACAACACCATTCAACTAAAACAATCTATAGACATGCCTCAGTTTCTTTACAAAATGACAAGCAATTACTGGCCTGGAATTTTTAGTATAGTTTTCATGGATGCATGTGAACATGGATTGTTTTGACAGTGTTGTTGCCTATGCAAAGCTTTTCAAAAACGCAAATAAAAACCTTTTCTGTTTTGTGGTACATTATTGTCATGTAAATGTACCTTTTAATTATATTTTTTCTAACATTTCAGATCAGCAACAAAATCTGACAATTGTATCATCAGTTTTGCTTTTTTAGCTAAAATCATACTAACAAACTGTATTTTCTAGCTAATGCACACAATCCAAAGACATGCAGGTTAGGTGAACTGGTGTAAATGTGTATGTGTGTATTAGTTAGCTAATGTGTGTCTTTTCTGTTTATGCTTTTTAAAACACCTAGAGCAGTGAAAGCCTTATATATAGTAAACATTACATTGTACATAATTTTAATGATATTTCTCATTTCTCACAGGTGCTGTTCATTTCTTTACGTGTAAAAGTTTTAATTAGCAAAACTGCAACTTTAAAGACTTGAGACCCACTCACACCTTCAACAATAACTAATAAAGATAACTATAACAACTATATTACCATCCATACCAACACAGAATAACATTGTTTATTATAAAACTTTAAAGTTGGGCAGATTCTGATTGGCTGTCAGTGTTTTTATCGTGTCACTATAGCTATGATGTGAACTTCCCTATTCTCAAAGTATTAGAATGATTATTAAAACTTTGTAGTTATAGTTCTTGTAGATATCTTCCTTGGTGTGAACAGGCCTTTACAATAACAGCTGCTATATTAAGCATTATTATTTCTCCTACTCAACTATGAGTCACCATAATATCTTATGCATGATTTTCGTCATTGTTTGCCCTTGTTCATTTGCTTGAACAAGGTTTTTTAACAAAAAACAAAAAAAACAAAAACAAAAACAAAAAATAAATAAAAAAAATTATATATATATATATATATATATATATATATATATATATATATATATATATATATATATATATATATAAATATATATATAATGTGTATATATATTAACGCTATTTTATATATTTTAAAAAGATATGTTACGTTACTTACTTACTAGTGAGTTCTCTTAAACTAGTTCTCTTAAGAGAAAAGTTATCTTTTATTAACCATTTTGCTGTTTTCCATGTACCTGCGTCACTAAGAGGAAGGCCAAAGCTGTTTTCCATAAATTTGACTGCAAACCATCATCATCATGGGAACTTTTGATGCTTTTGAAAGGAGGTTGTTCACAACTGACTTGAGACAGCCAGTTGTGATCCTAAAATTGCCTGAATCTTGGTTATCACCAGTGGAATTGGGCTTCCCAAGAAGTCCATAAATTATGTTGTGGCTATTATTCCACCTATGACCTGTTAGTCATATGACGAAGAAATATATCCAAAAAAAAAAATAGCACTATTTTCATTTATAATATTGCACTAAGCACAAATAACCATGGCAGGTTGGAATAGCCTTCATGTTAGAAAGGAAAAGCTTTATAAGACCACTGTATTGCTCACATGTCCCTGTCTGTCTCTGTCAATGAGGGTGACAGACCAGTCAATGACCAGGTCTTGCCTCGCTGTTGAGGTGATTTTTCACCAGAAACGCTGCTAGGAATAAAGAGTTCTAATTCAGTCTGGGATTTCACAGCAACTTCAAGTGCATTGAGTCCTGTCAGAGTAGCCGTCCTTTTGGGACATCCAAGCAAGTGCTATACTGACACATAATACGACAGAGTGCTGTGTACCGATTTCCCCACGGTCCGTAATGTCTGAAGCTATCCTGAGAGAGATTTCTGTGTGCACATATCTGGAAAATGTGCTGCAGCCTCTAGAAAGATTAGAGGGGTTTAATTTGCGGATGCTCGACAAGGTCAGAGTTTGTCATAAAATTATCGTGGCACTTTATTCAAATGCCATAAATGCATTCATTAGATTTCATTGATTGGCTCCATAGAGGGGTTGTGAATTAAATATACATTAAACAGCATGCATTAACACAGTTTTCCTCAGCTGCATGACCTCATTGTGAGTTATTTTCATCAGCGTAATTGATGATTTCATTTTTGTAAACCATCTCAACACATTCAGACACTCATCCTTTCATATGCATGAAGATTTGATTTCCTTGAGTGGAAAAAAAAAGAAGCGTGACATTTCCAAATAAATTGCATTTAAAATTTCCACAGATGAGCTGAATGTCATTGTATGCCGATCAAGAATCAATAAGCCATTTTTATGTGCGCCACTCTCTGTTGCAGTCTATTTTCAGCTCAACTTCTGGAGATTGTCTGTAAAGTTCAAGGCCCGATCTTGAGTATCGCTGCTCCACAAGACAAACACTCCACGCAGTCGAGAGTGACGCTCAGTGCACTGCCGATTGGCCCTGTCACTAAAGAGGTTTTTGTTGCAATGCTTGTAGACTGAAATGAAAAACTGGATCTTATGTATATTAAAACCAATCAATTCGGTGACCTTTCAGGTTCTGCTATATGGAATCCCAGTTGGAAATCCTATTTTTATCGATGAACTTGGTGATGTGGTGAAGTTTCTGACCCGCTTTAATAATGAATGATGACTCAAACTACAAATCAGGCACCGACAGGCTTCAGCTAGCAGCACAATTGAGAACAATTAGCGCAAACCTCAACGAAGTTTGAAAAACTAGTGAATTTACAGCTAGTCTGCCCTGCTTTTCCCACAGGCTTTAATTCACAAGGGTGAACAGAAAATTGTGCAACAAGCGTTTCAATCAATGTGTGGAATATAGCAAAGAGACGTTTATGTCCAAAGTTTATAAGGCTTTGTACCTGGCTGAGATGGAAAAATGTGATCTATAGATTTATTAAATGTCAGTATGCTAAAGGGTTACCTGGTTATTTATCAGTGCTCTAGAATATTCTTAGAAATTACAGTATTTGTCTGAGGGAGAACATGAAGGATTATCCTGACAGCAGAGGAAAAAACTGAGCTTTGATTGACACCTACTGTAGTCCTATTCCTCTTCTGTCCTTCTCGTCTTCAAATGTAGAGTAGTCCTTGGATTAACACTCAATAAAACAACAGGATCCTCATCAATAACCACAGCAGGGCTTTCCTCTTTCACTATGGGCCTGTAATAATACATTACACAACTAAACTCTGCCCTCACGTCCAGCAAATCACCTTATCATCTGTTTTCTGCCTATCTTTGACCGATAAATCTTGGGAATTGGGATAGCTCTGAGGATCACTGCAATATCATAGCCTGACCCTTTTCAAAGAAGGCCTGTGTGCATTCATAACTGAATAAAAATGAAATGCAATTCAAAGAACTTTTACTCTTGAAAATAAAGGTTCTTTAGTGGCATTTATGGTTCAATGAAGAACTTTTAACATCAATGGAAAATTTTCAATGCATAAAAGGTTCTTTATACTGGAAAAGGATTAGATTATTAAAATGTTCTTCACACTTCTTTCAAAATCTGTTCACTGAAAGGTTCATTGGGGAACCCAAAATGGTTCTTCAACAGCATCACTTTAAAAAAAAAAAAAAAAAAAAAAAAAAATTAATTAAATTAAGTTAAAATAAATAAATAAAAAAAGTTATCTTAACATGTGTCCTCACACAACATACAGATGATTTCCTTTTATATATACTGTATGTACTATAATATATATATATATATATAAAATATGTTATATGTTATAAAGTTATATACTTAAGATATATATTTAAACATAATGGTTAAACTGTTATTATAAATGTAAAGATAAACATTTTAAATTATATAAATGTATACAACTTTTTACTTAATTACAGTATTTTTATTTACTCAAGATTTAAGTGTTTGTACCTAAATCTTGTGAATGATGAATAAATCTGCACTGATCAATCATTGAGTTCAGTTTCCCCTATATCAGGGAATGCTTTTTCATAATAATAATAATAATAATAATAATAATAATAATAATAATAATAAATATCTAATTATGTTTTGTTACAAAAAGAGTTATTGTGTTGAATTTCTTCAAACTGCAATTCACTAAATTCCCTTAATTCCTCATCCCGTCAAAATCCTGTAAGTTGTGGCCAATTCACACTTAATTATTCATTTTGCCCATCTCTGCTTCAAAGACACATGGTTAAGATGATGAATTTACTGCTGCCGCTAATGAGCTTCAGGCCTCCATCAGCTGAACTGTCACCTGAAGTCCTTTAGCAGATAAAGCTCCACTCAAACTCATAATATGACGACATTAATATACAAATGATATCTTGTGCCTGCGCTCAGGCTGATTTATTAGTAGCTCAAGAGCCTAAAACGCTGTTGATTGACACGTTCTCTTGAATATTATGCATTAAGACTTGATTCACATGCTTTGCGGCCTTCAATCTGAGAAAGTCTCTTGAGTTAGGCCTGACTTTTACATTGTGGCGTGTCTTTAGGTCGACTGCCCTTCACGAAACAAGGCCATGGTTTCCCGTATTACTATTGATTCCGTGGATAATATGCGTGGTAGCTAAAGGCAAGAATGAGATAGTGTCTGCTTTGCAGGCTTCGGTGTATCAGTATCAATGTCTGAAGGTCTCATTTCCCATCCCTGAGGACAAGATGATGAAACTGAATTTGACAGTCTCTCAAAGGTTTCCTCCAGGTGGTTGTGTTATAAAATCTCAGTTGTGTGCAAAAAAATGCACTATGCAGGTGTTCTCATATAAAAGATGCAAAAATAAGGCTCGGTTTGGGCTCTGTTCCGTAACTCAATGAGTTTGCTATCTACTGCCTACATCCTAAATAAAATAGAGCCTGATAAGTGACACTCTACAGGCATCAGACAAATACAGAGGACTCGGCTCACAACTGTGGGGTTTGCATGTTGCAGTAATCAACCACAATATTCTAATAAGCAAGAAAATACACAACACAAAATATTAAGGAAAACAGTTCATTTTTCAAGGAATAGTCTGGGTTTAGTACAAGTTAAGGTCAAATAAAAGAATTTGTGGCATAAAGTTGATTACCAAGAATGAATTAATGAATGAATAGGTAATAAATAAACAAAATTATAATAAAAATTCTACTTGTTCTCTATTTTCTATTTTATTTTTAAATAAATAAAGTAAGTGAGATTTCTGATTTTACATTCAACAAAATGGGCCACATTTACTTCCACGAGGGTTAAAACTAATCACTAAAAAAAAAAAAAAAAAAAAAAAGTTACTTTATTTTTTAAAAGATTTTAGAATAGATATTTAAAATAAATAAATAAATGAATAAATAAATAAATTTACTTTATGACAGCTACACTTTATGAGAAACAATTTCTCATTTTTTTATTTAGTTTTACTTGTATGTACTAAAATAACTAAAATTAAAACTATTAAAAAATTTAAATAAGACATAAAAAAGAATGAAAATAATAAAAAATAAAATTTAATTTTTTTTTTATCATTACTTTTACAGACATTTTCAAACAACACAGTGCAGTGCAAAATAAAGGTAAAACACCAGTAAAAAATAAATAAATAAATAAATAAATAAATAAATAAATAAATATGGAAAATTCTTTCATATTAATACAGGACAGTTGGGCCCTATTTTTACAGATTTTTTTAATAGTATAACAGTGATACTACCAACTGACATCCACTGAAAGTACTTCAATGTAACCTTGAATTTATTATTATTATTATTATTTTTTGAAATTGAGAAAATGCTGTTGATTAAGCTTTTAATTAAACCAGGAATATTCCTTTACCTATTTTTACAGTTTAAATTGAAAAGGCTGATAATTAAGGCTTCAGATTAGAGCTGTTATGTCCTGGAACTCGAAGTGTTTGAATGGCAGCTGTGGCATTTTGTAAGACTGTGGTGGTGCCCATTTGCTCTGGTATAAGATCAGTTGTACCTTTTCTCACTGTACTTTGTAGTCAGGGTCGCCTATGGTTCACATTTTGTATTCTGCCCAAAGTGTACACCCACTACAAATGTGCAAATGACTCACAGCTCTGCTGCACGCCGCTGGAAATATAACCATTTCATTATGAGCAGGCTGTTTGAGCATCGCACAAAGAAAAAAAATGTATCATCTGCATCATGTGTGCAATGGCAGTCGGCCCTACAGCTGTCACAGGCACAACAGATTGGCGTGATGAACAGTGTTACGTTCCAGCCACACAATCAGCGTGTGTGCTGTATTTCACCACACGCACAACACGTCAAATCACCCTGCTCATGGTGACATTTTATAAATCCCCTACATTTTAATGAGACTTTCTTTCATTGTCTATGCTTCCCATTCTCTACTTTGTCTCTCTTTTATTTTTCACGTAGTGAATGTTTGTGAACGCTAGTCAAAGTTAACCATGCATAAAGTACACTTTGTGTCCCATCCGTACAAATCCTTTTTGTTTTTTTGTTTTTTTGTTTTTTTTCTGAGAACTGTTAAACTACTATCTAACAAAACATACCTTAACTTGAAAAGTTGATACCTTAACTTAAAAGTTGAATTTTTAGGTAACACTTTACAATAAGGTGTCATTGATCATTCTTAGTTCATGTTAACTAATGTTGTTAACTAATGAACCTTATTGTAAAGTGTTACCAAGTTTTAAACAAAAATGTCTTTATAAAAATAAATAAATGTCTTTATTTATTAAAAAAATGTCTTTTATCCCTTTTGGGATTTTGTCTTGTTCCGCATAAAAGGTCTTGACTTGGTTGACTATACCAAAATTTAAAATGCTACTTTTATGCAACCCTAAATCAGAAAAACTTGAGATGTTTTGTAAAATGCAATGACATCAAGAATCTGTGATTTGTTAATTTTCCTTAACTTTTATCTAATTGACAAAAGTACAAAGAAAAGATTTCCAATGTTTTCACTGACCAGCATAAAATGATTTTGTTAATATAAACAAATTTTGATTATAATGGCTGCAACAAAATCCAAAAAGGTTGGGACAGAGGCAAAATAAAAGTGAAAAGATTATACAATATCCAAATTAAACTGTTTGAAATAAGCAGGTGAATTGGTAATAGGTGAGGGGATCATGTTTAGATATAAAAGGAGAATCTCAGTCTTTGCAAGCAAAGCTGGTTCACGGCTCATCACTTTGTACCAAATTTCATGAGATAAGTGTCAAACAAGTCAAAAATCACACTTCTCAATGCAAAATCGCAATATAATATAGGTCTTTCACCAACTAACATACATACTATTGTGAAAAGATTCAGGGAATTCAGAGAAATCTCAGTCTGTGTATGGCAAGGCAGGAAACCTCTGGTGAATGTGCATGACTTTTGAGCCCTCAGATGGCATTGCATAAGAAACCGTCATGCTGTGGTGTTAAATATAGCCACATGGGCTCGGGAGTACTATGGTCTGCTGCTTCATCAAGAATTGCAACTTGTATCTCTGTTATAGACATTGATGACCATGGACTGTTGAGCAGCTGAAGTATTGTATCAAGTGAGATTAGACAGATATTTTGCTCACAAAACTTTAACAATGAGTATCCTCAATTCCCAAATGATTAAACATTGTAATTAAAAAGACATTTGATGTCACAGTGTGTTAAACATGCCTCTGTCCCAACTTCTTTGGAGAGTGTTGCAGCCATTAAAAAAAATCTAAATTAGTTTTTTAATTACAAAATTATTGTATTTAATATACAAAATACCATTAATTTGGTCAGTGAAAATATTGGAAATCTTTTCTTTGTACTTTTGTCAGTTAAATAAAGGTGAAAGAGCAAATCACAGATTCTTGATTTTATTCCATTTTACAAAACATCCCAACTTTTTCTGATTCCTCATTTATATGTCATAATTTAAAATCGACATAATCTATTTTATTTATATTTATTCTTTTTTATTAAAAACATTATACTTAGAAATAACTTTAAACTTTATACTTTACTAAAATTATTAATTAATTCTGATATTACTAAAATGGAATATTTACCTGTGTCCCACAGAACATTATAGCGGGCCCCTGTCAACCTCTGGGCCCTATTCACTCTGTCGCTCTTTTCCCCCAACTGGCTACACCCTGGAGACCCCAGATATGAGAAACAGCCAAATGCAATGAATTTTCACGTGTTTGATTGGCAAACCCCTTCAGAAATGTACTTATGATAAGTCATTTCAGCAGATGGAAATCAAATGTTCCTGTTCACCTCAATTTCAGAAAGCTTTCATTCAATCTCAAATGTCAACAGCTGTCTTTTATCAGTCTATACATAGATCAGACTAAAATAGTAAAAAACCAAATCCTCCAGAACTTTGTGCAAATTTTATTTAACAGCTAGCCTCCTTTATTTATTTAATTCCCAAATATATATCTCAGAGCTAAATGTACTGCTGTGTTAGAACAAAGCATTATGGTGTATGGAAATAGACTGATTCCATTTGCATATTATTTTCATAAAGCTGACAGTTCTTCCAGCGTTTTGTAGATTGTTGGATTTTGAATTTAAATACAATTGTGTTTTGCTGTGCTGTTATACACTCATAAAACTTTCTTTTGGTTTTATTGTTGAAGTTGAATTGTTTCTGCTCATGAAGACTAAAATAGGCACAATCAGTCCGTTTATACAATGATGATTTTATGAATGTAATGACAGACTAATGGAAAAGAAACGCTCCATTTTGGTGGTGGCCAAGGTTGGTCAAGTTTTTGCCTTGAAAAACTCCATACACTTTGTGTCAATGTGAAAATAATTAGTATTCCTGAGTGTTATTAATAAATAAATAAATTCATAAATAATAATAATAATAATAATAAGGAATGTTATTTTTCCTATTTATTTTAATATGAATTTTTAGGGTGACTTGTAATACAAAAATAAATTTGCACTAAATGAGAGTAGTGAAAGCCTTTTGAGGAATATTTTTACATTTTAAATGAATATTTATATGTTTTTGGGGGGAGAAATGGGAAAGAACTTTGACATATAAATAAAATTATGTGACAGACCTAACTCTACTTTAAAAAGTCACTGAACTAAATAAATAAATAAAGATTTTTTTTTTTTTTTCATTTTTTATAAACATTTTCTGAATTGTCAGAAATGCCTCCCAAACATCTGATATCTCTTATTAGCTCAAAATGCCATCTTTGAGAAAAGGACTATGGCATGATCTCAGAGAAATTCACAAAAGAAATGTCTTTTAAAGGACAAAAGGGAGGTTAAATGTAAAGCTCAGGCAGATTCATTGCATTTCAGTACAAGTCCGACCGTAAATAAAGATTAGTGTGTAAATAATGATGTTTGCTATCAGCGCTTAGATGACCTTTTAAATGTGCGCACTATATTCATAGAGTTAATCAGTTGAAAGAGCCACAAATTACACAGTAATTTCACGTTTCACTCATTTACAGAGAAGTTTAAACTCCCATGAGCATTTGTGAGATAATCCGGATAAATACACCAATGGCTTAACTCTGACAATGGGATCTCAATAGGCTTCCTGTTGCGCGGTTGTTGCATCAGCAGTGCATTGCATGCTTACACCGTGCTTCAGATATATGAGACAAGATGTTGATCAAAAACAAAAGAGCTTTTGAGTGAACCCATCTCTGCCTCCTCAGAGACTTGATCAACTGCCATGATTATAGCTCAGCAGCCTTATCTGTTCTGCACCACTATGATGAATATTTCCAAGGGCATCTGCGGACGCACGAAGCAAAGACAGTTCTGAAATTTTAACAGTAGGGCTAATTTGGCATCTCAGTTCATCCGAAGAGTACCTGACCCGAGAAAAAGTTTCCAGATTAGTCATAACAGCCAAATGCGGGGATGCCATTCTTCCAAACGCGCTTGTTGATGTTGTTGTTGCACTACCACTAACCATCTGCCGACTGCAGCAATTGTTGCAGTAATGTTACACTGCAGTTCACAAAAACTGGGGGAGTGATTTTGTGTGTGTTCAAGTCACAAATGAAAGCTTTTGTTCCCGCTCCTTTCCTGAGCTCCTAATGGCTTATTGCGATTGCGTTGGCCTTTGTAGTCGAAGAAATCGCTGCCATTGCTTACATGTCGTTTCATAGCAAAATCTCAAAATTTGTCATGTTACTGATGCACTTTTCAACTTCGAAAAGGACAAGTTTTAAGGGAAGGTCTGCAACATTTTTGTTAATAAATTGCACTGCACCATGTCAAGCTGAATTATTGTTGCATTCAGCTTAGCAAAGAGCTTACTAGAAAAATAGGAAAACAGTATTAGGCTATATATACACTACTAGCCAAAAATTTGGTCTTTCAGAAATCATTCTAATATGCTGATTTACAGATGAAATATTATTGGTGCTCAATTATTAATAATGGTTCTTATAATTAGCAATGTTAAACGTTTTTGCTGCTTAAAATTTTTGAAACTGTGATACTTTTTTTCCAGGATTCTTTGATGAATAGTTCAAAAGAACAGCATTTATTTGATATATATATATATATATATATATATATATATATATATATATATATATATATATACTTTTCAATTATCAGTTGTTTACTATTCAGATTATGACCAGCTAAAATAAAGTGATGTAAACGTAAAATAAAGTGATGTAAAATTTACTTACAACATTCACTTTTTCAAAGGATTTTGATATTATTTGACAGAATTATATGGTTTATAAAACAGTTAGTAGACTTTGATGTCATGGTACATGATTGACCGGTAACCTGGGGACATAACTTCAAAAAAAAAAAAAAAAAAAAAAAAAAAAAATATATATATATATATATATATATATATATATAGTCAAAGACGTTAAGATGTCCGCATCAAAAGAAATTTACAAAAGTGATTTTATGTCCATAGAAAGCACATTAAATTTAAGTAAGCTATTTAATTTTAAGATTTCAAATAAGTTTTTGGAGAATAAAATGTCAAAATTTGGTTGAAATAATGTTACATTGTCATTCAGTGTAACACAATATTTATGTAGAAATTTAAACAACATGCTGATTCTGACTTGTACATATTCTTTTATATATTTTAATAAGGGAGCATACTAAATTTTATTGTGTTTTAAATGAGTAAAAAATTCTTACTGACAAATGGGCAAAACCTAGGCTAGTGGCAAATTTAAAAAATGTAAAATTACACCTAATTAGTATTTGGGGTGAAAGTAATTAGTCTTTTAATATGTCATAAATTGATTTTTGTTGTAAATATGCCTGACAAATTTTAGTGGGTGTCTTCTGTAAATCAGGGAAAAATGTATGATATTTATTTTTTAAAAACAAAAACAAAATTGCAATAAAATTAAACAGAAAACCTTTTAATTTTTGGGGGGAAAAACAACAACAGCAGTTTTACACTTATTGTTTTTATATGCTTAAACCCTTATATATATATATATATATATATATATATATATATATATACATATATATATATACACACAGTATATACAGCACATAAATATAATAATACATTCCCAATTTTGTCTAAATTTGTTGTGTCTGTTGTCCTTTTTCATCATCGTTCTACATACCAAATATTTATATATATATATATATATATATATATATATATATATATATATATATATATATATATATACTGTAAATATTTGGTATGTACAACGATGATGAAAAAGGACAACAGACACAACAAATTTAGACAAAATTGGGAATGTATTTTATTTGTGTGCTGTCCACATCCCCTGTCTTATACACTATACTGACTATAAATGGCCATGCGGACACCCCTACAAAAGCATTCAAATTAAAGTCAGGTATTTGCTAAACAATTTGACATAATTGAGAATCATAGAAATGAGTGAAAATGAACAGATCTAATCTTTCTCTTTTCAGCTAAATGGTAATGTTTCTAACGTGTCATTGATTTCAGGCAGGAAATTAAAAACAAAAACTGGTCCCAGAGCATCGCTAAACTGCGCGTCAGATACTCTCACCTTCACTCTGTCAAGGACAAAAAAAAAAAAAAAAAAAAGACGAGAAAGAAGACTTAAAAGGATTTCCAAACCTTCCCAAAAGAGATTAAAGCTGATCGGCTGCTTGCTTTCACAGAAATTTGATAAGACTCTTTTGCATCATTTAACTTTGAATGGCTTTGCAAAAGCTGTGATTGGCCTAAACATCCCCCTGTGAGAGGAGAGACAGACGCTGCTGATTGAGAAAGTGCCTGCTGTTGCCAAATAGCCATTTCTACACTTATATTTGACCTTGTAGTGGCAGAGCTTGAACCGAACATTTACTGAGCGCTTTGCAGCCAATAAAAGTGAAATCCTGAAATTTAATGTGCCTTAACAACAGAAGTTACAAGAGGAAGAGCAGGTGTGTGCCAAAAACAAACTAGAAAGGTGTCTTTTTTTGTATAATATTTTACACACAAAATGAAGAAAAGTACTTTTGAGCAATATCAATAAAATGATAGTGGTGGTCAAAATGTGTGAAAACAGTGTTGTGTGAAAACAGTGTAAATATTGCCCCAAGAAAATGTATGTCATCGTGATTCAAAACGATGTGACAGAGAAAATAATGACATTTTAAGTGAACTATCAACTTTAAAGGACTACTGCACCAAAGAATGAAAAATTTAAAGTTTACTCTTGCTCAGGCCATCCAAGATGTGACTGAGTTTGTTTCTTCATCGGAACAGATTTGGAGAAATTTAGCATTACATCACTTGCTCACAAATGGATCCTCTGCAGTGAATGGGTGCCGTCAGACTGAGAGTTCAAACAGCTGATAAAAACATCACAATAATCCACAAGTAATCGACACCACTCAAGTCCATCAATTAACATTTTGTAAGGCGAAAAGATGCAAGAAATCTATCGTTAAGACATTTTAACTTTAAAAATCGTAGTTTCTGGCCAAAATACCAGTCTATAATTCATAATATCACTTCCTCCAGTGAAAAAGTCCATCCATTGTTGTCCTCTCACATCAAAAGCTACCAAAATCATTGTTTAGAACTGTTTTCACTTGTAAACAGGGCTTTTTCTGTACATATTTCTCTCCTGATTCAGCCGAGATGCCTTTTTCACTGGAGAAAGCAGCATTATGCATAGAGGACTCGTATTTTAGCAGGAAGCAACACTTTGAAGTTAAAAACATCTTGATGAATTTATTACAAACAAATGTTTTTACTTCACAAGACATTGATTGATGGACTGGAGTGGTGTGGATTACCCATGGATTATTGTCATGTTTTTATCAGCTGTTGTTGAACTCTCATTCTGACGGCACCCATTCACTGCAGAGGATCCATCAGTGAGCAAAAGATGTAAAGCTAAATTTTTCCATATCTGTTCTCATTAAGAAACAAACTCATCTTGGATGGCCTGAGAATTTTCTGCAAATTTTCACCTTTACTTTCCTTTAACACAGTAGTTAAAGTTAATGGATAGAGAGTTGGACTTGTAACCCAAAGGTCGCAGGTTCGAGTCTCAGGTCCTGCAGGGATTGTAGGTGGGGGGAGTGAATGTTCAGCTCTCAATACCATGACTGAGGTGAGACCCTTGAGCAAGGCAGCGAATCCCCAACTGTTCCCTGGGTGCTGCAGCATTGGCTGCCCATTGCTCCGGGTGTGTTTCACTTTCCTTATAGGAAAAAGAGCAAAAAAAACAAAAAAAAAAAACAAACAAAACAACAACAACAAAATTTTTTTTTAAAAACCCAGCTAGTGTAACTTTACACATAAAACCAAAAATAGCTCTTTTTGAGTGATATCAGTAAGATGAAGTGCTTGATATGGGCAGTCAAACTGTACAGTTGTTGTGTGGAAAACAGTAAAAATGCTTCTACATTCTTAAAAATAAAGGTTCTTCATTGGCATCCGTGGTTCCATGAAGAACCTTTAACGTCTATTGAAACTTTCCATTCTACAAAAGGTTCTTCATTCTGGAAAAATGCTAGATTATTAAAATATTCTTCACACTAATAATAATAATAATAATAAAAAAAACTGTTCACTGAAAGCTTCTTTGGGCACCAAGAATGTTTCTTCTATAGCGTGACTGTGAAAACCCTCTTTTGGAATCTTTATTTTTAAGAGTGTGTTGTGTTTTTGGAATAATGTGACAGTGAAAGATACTGACATTTCAGTAAAATTTTAAGTGAAAGATCCCTTTAATGCACCTTAAATGCAGCAGCTACAAGAGGAAAAGCTGAAAACAAGCAGAGACAACAAGCTTAAATGAAGATTGTGAAGCTTGGTGATGCTATCTCCCCTATGGAGCTATATCATGGAAAGGGTGAGAAACACGAGCTTGCCTTAGGCAGAAAACCACCATCCTTAAATTCTGACACCGACAGATTTGCTGAATGATTCATTGTTGGGGCTCAGAGGAATTTCTCTGCTTTTGCATTTTTAAAATCTTCAATCTGCTGTGAGCTGAAAAAAGCCCACACTTAACAATGGATCGATCCCTTCCGCTTGGGCGGTCCTCAAACATTTCAGTGATTGATCAGAGGCTAACCTTCCATCATTCATACCACAGCCTGCGTGATAATGCAAACTAAACATACATACATGATTAATAATTAAGATGGAGCATTGATGTGGCATTAAAATGATGTGGCCGGGGAAGCATTTATCAGTGCTTCTCGCTGATCACGATGGCATTTCTCCTCTTGGTTTGGTTCCGACAAGTCAACTGGACAAAATGGCTCAGCTGGAATCATATATTCCCAGTGGTGTATTGTAACGAAGTAATAATACTTCCTTACAGTACTTAAGTATTTTTGGGAGTATCTGTACTTTACTTGAGTTTTTATTTTTCAGCCAACTTTTACTTTTACTCCACTACATTTCCTAATTAAATTGTATACTTTTATTCCGATACATTCCCCCGAAGCATATTCGTTACAAAATAGTCAGAAGAACACAGACGCAGGAAAGCAGGTTTGACGAATCAAGTAGGCTATATCTCCAAATCACATACAGAGTGCACGCACGTTGATTTATAAGTCTATTAAAACTCAAAGTTCCAGGCATTCTAAATTGTAGATGGCAAAAATGCTTCTGTATGTCTTTTATGTTTATATAATTTAATATAGTTAACAGCTGTATCTATCTACATCACACAAAGAGTACTGTTTTTCTGCAGATATCAGCATGAACACATTTAATAATCATTTTATACAAGTTCAGTAATGCAATAAGTGACTTACATTTTAGACATAATATTGCTTGTTTTTGCTCAATTTTGCAAACGAAAATAGTTCCAAACAAAGATCACAGCACTGTTTTGCGTCTCTGAGCAATGGACGGTGTTTACTTTTTGAATGAATCTGTTGAATAAATGATTCAGTGATTCACTCATTAAGAGAGTCAAATGCTTTGTTTCTGAATGAATCAGTCATTTGAATGAATCGGTTGAATCTCAATGACTCACTTATTAACAGTCACTTGCTGTCACATACTGGCAGTTTTAATTTCACATTTCAACTATTTTTTTTTTATGTTTTAAAGTATTTCAAATATCAGTATTCAACATTTTATGTTAAAAACAAAACATTAGACCTATTTATACATCTGTAACTGCAGTTTAAATGCATCCATGTCCCCTCTGAGATACATAAACTGTGTAAACACATCTAAATGCTATTTCAGATGCAGATTCCAGAAATGTTTTCTTATGTTGGAATAAAAGACACTAAGTACTGGATGAAGTTCTTCTTATTCTTACCCAAAAATACAAAATGGAAGAAAGAGTTAAAACTGAACACAATCTTGCTACTCAAGCTATATGAATATTTTTTATTTATTTGCTTCTTTTGCATTTTGCATTTACTTTTACTTTCAATATTTAAGTACGTTTAAGATTTAAAAAATACTTTTCGTACTTAAGTACAATAAATATCACATACTTTAAGACTTTTACTCAAGTAATATTCTAAACGGTGACTTCAACTTCTACCAGTCGTTTTTTGGTAAGATATCTGTACTTTTACTTGAGTGTGGCTTTCAGGAACTTTATACACCACTGTATATTCCACAGCAAATTGATTTAATGCAAGGAGCTCATGTGTGTGTTAATGCCTAGAGACTTCAGACTGGCTATAGATCTGTTAAAAAAAGCTAAATGAAGTTCTGTGCTTACTGTTTAGAGAGAGAATTCAGCTGTTGTTGCTGCACCATTTGTTCAGCAGTATTCACTCTTAATAAAAAAAGGTACTTCACGATGCCATAGAAGAAACTTTTTTGGTCTAAATGGTTCCATAAAGAACCTTTAACATCTGAAGAACCTTTCTGTTTCACAAAAGGTTCTTTGGGGATTCAGATTATAAAAAGGTAAGAAAGAGATGGTTCTTTAAAGAATCATTGACTGAATGGTTCTTTGTGGAACCAAAAATAATTAAATAAATAAATAATTAAATCTAACAAATCATGTGAAAATGTATCATCTTTTATTTGAAAATTAACAAAATTTTATCAAAATTTGATGCCTTAACCTTTTAAAACTGAGAAGTTGAGAGAAGTATAAATCACTTGTCAATTTCAACAAGTCTCTACTCATGTGCATCATGTATTATGTATATTATCATCTCTGACAGACAGCATGTTGAAGCTGCTCAGCTTGCCATTTTGTCCTTCTCGGAAAACGCTGATGTAGTTAAAACATCTGGTAGTTTGGATTTTCCAATAAGTGCTTTTACTCCCTGGACCTCTGCTTCTTGTAAGTACTACCGTGTATTGTGCATGTTACTTTTTGACAGACATCGATGTTGTGATATTCAAATGATGTGGATTTGAAAACAGATGGATTGTAAGGTAATAATTATTTATTTCTTAGCCAGCAAGTGTTCAGTGAAGTGACTGATTGCCATGAGTGTTATGTCAATGTTTTTAGTTCTAATATTCCAACTGACAGCCAGCCTAAGTTTTCTGACAGATGTGATTACTTGCATGAGGAGTGAACCGTTTTATTTTGCTATATATATGTATATATATATATATATATATATATATATATATATATATATATATATATATTTCCATTTCATTTTAATGCTATTTTTTTTTAATCTTTTTTATCTAAAACAATTGCAAAACCACAGACATAAAAAAAAACTGTATTTTGTTAATTCCTTTTGAAGTGAGAAATTTTAGGCTGTTTTGAACCCTCTTTGTAGAAAAGGCCACTATTATTGACTATAAGCCTTAAAACCACATATTGTAATGTTATTTCAAGTTACGCATTTTAAATTGAAGACATCCACTGATTTTGTTCTTGTCTTCTAATCTTTATTTGTAGTTACTTCAGAAACATTAATGAGGTTGGTTATTTGAAGTAAGGTTATCTATCTTCCTATCCCAGACATCCTCTGTGTGTATCATTTGCATGCAGCTTGTGGAACTGTTTTCACATTAGATCTTAAAATAGGCAACGGTCACCTTTTTCCACAAGGTCTAACTCAAAAAATCAGTAAAACAAGTTGCTGCAAACACATAATTTAGAATAATGATCAAGTATACAAAATGTATGTTGAGTCAGACTGCACAAAAGAAACTGCAGAAAAAGATAAAAAGCCATAGCAAATTTATGGACTGACGTTTTTAAGTTCTTTCAAAATTTTATTCAATAAGTGTTTAGAAAGGAATAATCCTTTATTTAGCCCGTTTGTATACTAAATGCTTAAAATCTCATCCAGACAATAAATTCTTGTCAAGGCAAGAATGCTTAGTGTATAAATGATTAAACATAAATAAATAACATCGTCCTTATTATAAGTGTTTAAATGACTTTCAGTAGATGAAGTGAATCTTGTCTTTGTCTTTGCCTCAGAAGGACTGATGATCTTTCAAAAAGTTATATTCATTAGTTTTATTGAAACACAGACTTCAGCACTTACTGTAACTCACAGTTTTTAATAACAGTTTTGTTTGTTCTCACAAGTGTTTCTATATAGATTTAAAGTAATTCACATTTTTCATAACTGTAAACAGCATATTGGATAAAATCTAATTTAGTTTGTTTCCCCCCCCCTCAAAAAAATTGTTTAATGTACAGTAACATGGTTGTTTTGCCCAGTGTTTCTTCCCCATGTTTTGTAATTTTCAAAGCCATATATTATTGCTCTAATTCTGTTCTTCAGCTTAATATAACTGAATGACGATGACTTGGTAGAGAGACACAGATTAGAACCTGGAATAAAGGAGATACAACATCTACAAATGGTCCGGGTCTCATAAAAAGCAACCATGGTGTAAAATGGGTTGCTTAAGCATCAGTTCATTTTAAACTACACCAAAAAAGCACACCATCTTGCAAATTGAGATCCATAATCTGGTTAAGCCTTTATTTCAATAAAGGTGTTTACGTGCTCAGTAGAGTGTACACATATAGGAATATTTCTGTATCGTAATCAACATATTTCATGCAAACCTTTGAATAAACTACACCATGCACGTTCTTTTCCCGCTATTCTAATCTGCACGCTCTTGCCATTTGTTACGCTGCATTTTGCTACTTTAATACAAACATTCATCCTCATTCATGTCCGTAATGACAGCAGATGAGGATAAAAGGATGAATTAGGAAATGCAAGCCAGTAACCTTTCAAATATGAGACTGCTAGAATGATTTTGTCTGTCTGTGTATTTGTTCATTTTATTATTATTATTTTTTGATATTTGTGAAAGAATTCAAATCAGTCTCCTCCTGGCTTCAAAATGTATGCTTGACGCTGACTGAACATGAGCAATTTCAGATTCACACTGAAATATTGTTGAACATGTAAATGTAGTCAAAAGTTCTCTGTATGAGAGAAACTTTGAAAAGGATTAAAACTTTCAAACAAAATGTCATGAGTCAGAAGAGGTTATATGCCCTCGCTATGCATTCAGGGCATGCTCTGCCTGGTCTCCATGGGAATGTTTGCACAAATGAAAATCATCATGCATATTTTCTTTTCAAGTGAACTTTATTGGTGAATCAAGCTGATAATTTTCAAATGTTCTGATGATTTGCTGTTGTAGTTGAAGCACACAGTACAGTTCATTGAATCATGGAATGTTTCTTGTGAGTTGTCGATGATTTGACTTCCAGTAGATCACAATATTAACATAATATTTATTCGATTTTTAGTTTTGTTATACTTTTTTAAAATTTTTACTTAAAGGGAGATTTCAACCAAAAATGAAAATTCTGTCATCGTTTATTCACCCTTGTGTTGTTTCACACCTGTATGACTTTACTTTCTGCTGTGAAACACAAAAGATATTTTGAAGAACATTGGAGTCCAAACAGCATTGCTTAAAAGTGTAATTTCTTGTTACTAAGACATATGGACTTAAATAAGCAAAATAAGCAAGCTAACATGCAGTGCATTATATATTATTATTAATTCCATTTGAATACATCTATTTTTCAGTCTGTTTATTTTAGTGTGTCAACAATCAATGCCATGTTTGGAGAGTGCACATGTGCATAAATGCGTAAGGAAACTCCGGAGTATGACATTTGAAGAAACCTTTGATGAATCGAACATCAAATAAAGCAAAATGACAAGGAACAAAAACACTGAAGTAGTCATCAGGTGGCATGTTCATTAGCAGCATCTCTTTTATTCCTCAAAAATGATTAATTAGCAGAAGTTATTACTCCATCACCTGTATATGAGACCTCATTAACGGCAGCCCTATATTGTGGAGCCAATGTCTTTCATTCGATGAAGGTACAGTCGTGACTAGCTGGTTAGTTTCTCCAATGGTGCATTCAGCATCCGAAAACATTCTAAAAAGTTTAAGAATCTTACTTTGTAACACCTAATTGCTGTTAAAATAACCAATAACTGTGGCCCAAATCAGACCCAGGAATGGACTCTGCACTTCTTATCCCAGTCTTAGGAGTCCTTTAGTGTGAGAGATCTCTGAGCTGCTAGAGAACAAAACAAGTCCAAACCTGTCTGCTGCATCAGCACCGAAGAGAGAAATCACATCAGTCAGTGTGCAATTGAATTTGAGTGCAATGACTCAGACCTTGTTCACTGCAGGTTATTTGTTAGATTCTCAAATAGATTAGATTTGTTAATGGTCTTTGCGTTCTGCGTACCGCCAGTAGAGCAGAAAGTGTTGCAATAGGTTTAACTATGACAAATGATGAGGGAAATGAGGAGGCAATGAAGCTCATCTCATACAACGACAGTTTAACCATTTGTGTGCATCCTAACAAAGAATTTTCTTCATTATTAGCTGTTACACATAACCAGAACAGATGTTTCATGATCTAAATCAGCAGTTCTGATTAGCTGGTGGGTTGTGACCTTATATTCTGTTGCAGACAGCAGTGCTAAATACAAATAATAATGGAGCTAACCACCCTTGTGGAAAAGTAGCACACTGATAAAAATTATTTTGTGGTGAAGAAAATACTACATAAAAACAAATGTAATTTCTACATTAAATAATTTATTTCAGGCAAGAATTAAAAAAATAAATAAAGTAAATTCTATATTAGTACTCAGTTTAAGCTTGTAGAAATTAAAGTTTGAACTTCTAAGTATATTTTACTTGGAATTGTTTGTTTATAAGGATTCTTTAAGTAAATATCAAAGTTATGATCCCGTTTTTCCCATCATGCACTGGGGCATGAATAATTAAAAAAGTTACATTTTTCACTGTTTTATGGTTGCTTTTGTTGTTAGGTTTAGTAACTTACTGTTTTGTGACATCTGGAGTTGATTTTCTACTCAAAATGACCTATTCATACTCAAAAACTATCCACTGATTGTTACCGTTATTGTGTATTATGTATCAAGTATTGAGGTCTCTGTGTTCATTTGGGTAATAATTGTATTGAGTGGACATATAACAAGCTGTTTACTTGCTTGCTTACTTACATGTTTGTAAGTGAACCACATGCTTTAATAGCATGGTTGTTTTCCAGTGCTACATTGTTTGAGTAAATTTTAGAAACCGTGACTGAGTGAAATGTATTGCAGGTTTGACTTAAAATAATTAAGTAAAAATTACTGATCGAACTCTAATTGGCCATGTTAAATTTACTTATTTTCTTTGCTAATTTTACCTAACATAAGTAGATTTTACTTTATTCAATACTTAAATTTTACTTAAAATTGATGTGTGCAAAAAACTTGCAAAATAAAAATTAAGTAAATCTTACTTATTGTTTTTTTCAGTGTACACTTCAGCATACTTATATACTTTAAAAGAATATACCTAAACATGCTAACCAATGGATTCTTTGAATGGGTGCCATCAGAATAAAAGTCCAAACAGCTGATAAAAACAATAATCCACAAGTAATCCACATGACTCCAGTCCATCAGTTAATGTATTGTGAAGCGAAAAGCTGTGTGTTTGTAAGAAACAAATCCATCATTAAGGCATTTTATCCAAAACTACCAAATTTAACCACATTTGATGAAAATTCCAGTCCAAAAAGTCTTAAAGATTGGTAACACTTTACAATAAGGTTCATTAGTTAACAACTTTAGTCAACATTAACTAAGAATGAACAATTCTTCTATAGCATTTATTAATCTTAATGTTAATTTCAACATTTACTAATGCATTATTAAAATCAAAAGTTGTGTTTGTTAACATTAGTTAATGCACTGTGAATTAACATGAAGACTGTATTTTCGTTAACTAATATTAACAAAGATTAATAAATACTGTAATAAATGTATTGTTCATTGTTGATTCATGTTAGTTAATACATTAACTAATATTAACTAATAGAACCTTATTATAAAGTGTTACCTAAAGATTGGTTAGTTTATTACAAAAACACAGTCATGCAAATTACTTATGGATTATTGTGATGTTTTTATCAACTGTTTGTACTCTCATTCTGATGGCACCCATTCACTGCAGAGGATACATTGGTGAACAAAAGGGGGTAGGGAAAAAGGCTGATCACATTACAAGCTCTCCATCCTAAATCAAACTCTACTGTGTTTTGGTTCATCTGTCGACTGTCAGAAGCAGCCAAATTGGACAGGTTGCCAACATGCCAATATGGACAGGTTGTGTAATATGCTGTCATCCATATAGCCATTTGATGTTCAATGTAAAGTCAGGCTCCTGAAACGAAACCAGCTGAGAACCACTGATGTCATAAATGATACATTTGTTGTGGGCAGCAGGGAAGCTGGCATTTCAAATTCTCTTTTTAACCACTACAGTGGTGAAGTTTTATTTCAATGGGCTGGGTTGTTCTGTACTAACACTAACAAATGCTGGTTGCATCAGATAAGGCTGATAGAACAACTACCAAACAATCACTTAGGGGTTTAAATAGGGATCATACATAGAATTCTGGTATTTCCACAGAAGAAAAAGGATGTTCTTGGCTGTCAAAACCTGCTGATTCTGATCCAGTAACAACAGAGGCCGAGGGGCAGGATAATGTCCTCACATTTTTCAGAACCGTTACTAATTATAATTAATTACTCCCATTATAATCAACGAGTCTGTCTACACTTCATGAACCCAACGTGGTGCCTCACAACAGGATTCGTTCAGTTGGACGCTCATTTTCTATTTTTGTCAAACAGCACAGCTACGTCAGTCACTTTATTTTCCAGTTTCTGTCAATACTTTTATTTATACATGTCATATGTTTGAATTGACTGCTACAGTATGTATTTATTTTGTTTTATATTTAAATAACTTCTATAATGGTTACATTCAAGCCAGCTTGTGATATGCTAAATTAAACTGAACGCTAAAATTTCCTATATATGAGAAAGAATCACATCTATTGATGTATTTAGAAGCATATTAAAATACCATTCATACAGTGACTTAAATGCACCACTGAAAGTTATGATTACTAGTATGTTTTAATTTCTATATTAAAATTATTTTGGGGCATAAAATCAATAGTAAAGTGGTGTGACTCCCTCAAAACATAATGATAATTATGAATAAATAATTTGTTCATTCATCATTAATGATATATACAAGTGCATCTCAATGAATTTGAATGTCGTGGAAAAGTTCATTTATTTCAGTAATTCAACTCAAATTGTGAAACTCGTGTATTAAATAAATTCAATGCACATAGACTGAAGTAGTTTAAGACTTTGGTTCTTTTAATTGTGATGATTTTGACTCACATTTAACAAAAACCCACCTATTCACTATCTCAACAAATTAGAATACTTTATAAGACCAATAAAAAAAATAAAAAATAAAAAATAAAACAAATTAGTGAATTGTTAGCCTTCTGGAAAGTATGTTCATTTACTGTATATGTACTCAGTACTTGGTAGGGGCTCCTTTTGCTTTAATTACTGCCTCAATTCTGCGTGGCATGGAGGTGATCAGTTTGTGGCACTGCTGAGGTGGTATGGAAGCCCAGGTTTCTTTGACAGTGGCCTTCAGCTCATCTGCATTTTTTGGTCTCTTGTTTCTCATTTTCCTCTTGACAATACCCCATAGATTCTCTATGGGGTTCAGGTCTGGTGAGTTTGCTGGCCAGTCAAGCACACCAACACCATGGCCATTTAACCAACTTTTGGTGCTTTTGGCAGTGTGGGCAGGTGCCAAATCCTGCTGGAAAATGAAATCAGCATCTTTAAAAAGCTGGTCAGCAGAAGGAAGCATGAAGTGCTCCAAAATTTCTTGGTAAACGGATGCAGTGACTTTGGTTTTCAAAAAACACAATGGACCAACACCAGCAGATGACCCCAAATCATCACAGACTGTGGAAACTTAACACTGGACTTCAAGCAACTTGGGCTATAAGCTTCTCCACCCTTCCTCCAGACTCTAGGACCTTGGTTTCCAAATGAAATACAAAACTTGCTCTCATCTGAAAAGAGGACTTTGGACCACTGGGCAACAGTCCAGTTCTTCTTCTCCTTAGCCCAGGTAAGACGCCTCTGACGTTGTCTGTGGTTCAGGAGTGGCTTAACAAGAGGAATACGACAACTGTAGCCAAATTCCTTGACACGTCTGTGTGTGGTGGCTCTTGATGCCTTGACCCCAGCCTCAGTCCATTCCTTTTGAAGTTCACTCAAATTCTTGAATCGATTTTGCTTGACAATCCTCATAAGGCTGCGGTTCTCTCGGTTGGTTGTGCATCTTTTTCTTCCACACTTTTTCCTTCCACTCAACTTTCTGTTAACATGCTTGGATACAGCCCTCTGTGAACAGCCAGCTGCTTTGACAATGAATGTTTGTTGCTTACCCTCCTTGTGAAGGGTGTCAATGATTGTCTTCTGGACAACTGTCAGATCAGCAGTCTTCCCCATGATTGTGTAGCCTAGTGAACCAAACTGAGAGACCATTTTGAAGGCTCAGGAAACCTTTGCAGGTGTTTTGAGTCGATTAGCTGATTGGCATGTCACCATATTCTAATTTGTTGAGATAGTGAATTGGTGGGTTTTTGTTAAATGTGAGCCAAAATCATCACAATTAAAAGAACCAAAGACTTAAACTACTTCAGTCTGTGTGCATTGAATTTATTTAATATACGAGTTTCACAATTTGAGTTGAATTACTGAAATAAATGAACTTTTCCACGACATTCTAATTTATTGAGATGCACCTGTATGTAAAATAAAATGCTTCTTATCTAGTAATTTTTTTTCAGTCATTGAACTACAAGCTTTCTTGAAAAGTTTTTCAAAACTATATATATTTCAAACTGTCTTTTAACTTTTCTTTGCGATTAGACTCTCTCATATGCAATAGGCATACTTTTATTCCTCAAAACCTGCAGTATTCACTTTATATTCATTCAGAAAATGATTGCTGTTGTCCCACAACAATTTGTAAAATTCTTTTCTGCAGAATGTCAAGGTTATTTATAAGTGGTTTGGAAAGAATATAATAGATATGTAAAACTTTATAAAAAAAAAAGAAAAAAAGTTCAAACTGTGTATTTTAGACTATGGGGAAATAATGGTGGGCATTACTGTGTGAACACTTCATCAACAAGTCACAACACTGAAATGTGAAGGGACTAAATTACAGTCAGAGCCCTTCCTCTATGGCAGGAGTTAGCAAACTTTTTTTGTTAGATGAATCGCTATTTTCCTTAGTAACTATTTTCTTTCCTCTGATGTTGGTTAGTGGCACATAACATGCAAGTGAACAGATAAAATATGCTATATTTGTAAAGTCCTGTCCACATAATTGTTGGAAATGGTTAGCACACATTGCAATCCCAAATGCACATTAAACTCACAGCGCTTGCAGAAATCAAGAGAAGCAGAATTTACTGTGAAACAAATGGCACAAAATAGATGATTGCACCTCAGGCTTCCACTTTCAGTCTAATCAAACTGTTATGTTGTCACTCTATTGAATGGGCATTATCAGTGGTTATCAGCTCATAGATATGGGCCAGAAGGGGCCTGCTGCGCCTACTGGTAGGCTGAGAAGGCTGTTATCATCGATCCACATGGTTAATCACCGGACGCATGTATGAAGCTGAAGTTACCGCTGGAGTACCAACAGCAACAGGGGCGATCGTTTCCCCTACGCCAACAATTGATATTTACTATGAGTTTACCTCAGTAACCGTAGTTTACTGTGGTATTTGTAGTTAAAGCACAATAACCTCGATACTTACTGTGAGTTTGCCTCAGTAACTGTAGGTTTACTGTGGTATTTGTAGTTAAAGCACAATAACCTCAATATTTACTATGAGTTTACCTCAGTAACCGCAGTTTTACTGTGAAATTTGTAGTTAAAGCACAAAAACCTCAATATTTACTATGAGTTTACCTCAGTAATTGTAGTTTTACTGTAGCTAAAACACAATAACCTCAATATTTACTATGAGTTTACCTCAGTAACCATAGTTTTCTCCTTTCTTCTCCCTTCATGTGTTTATGATGTTAGTTAATGTATGATGGTTTTATATTTTGGTAATTAAAGTGGCTTGCAAGGTCTCTCTCTCTCTCTCTCTCTCTCTCTCGCTCTCTCTCTCAGCTTTTCCTTTCCTATTTTTCCAAACTGTAATCCATAATTCATTTACACATATTTTGCTCTCTCTCTTTCTGTGGTTCATCATGGCATATTTTTAATACTCAGAATCAAATTTTGACCAGTTCTTTCAGAAAGCTGCTAGAATTAACAGGGAACTTGAACTCGAAGCTCCTAATGCTGATCTTGAAGAAGCTGCCAAGGAGGCTGAACAAGTCCTTCAAAGGTTCAACCCTTCACAGGTTTTGTTGAATACTTTTAGTAATAACTGATTTGCTTTAATGAACACATCCTTATATTATGTGTTGATCATATCTTTCCTTATAGTCCTTCTCAAATATTTTGGTCACAGATCATTTTAACACACTGTCTCAACATGTATATATTTCTCTTCATTTCAGCTGAAAGGAAAACCAAAGGAAGGCCTGTCATGGGATTTGAATTTGGCCATATTGTGCATTTACGGAGAAGACCAAAAGCTGCAAAGGCAAACACTTCCAATGGTACGTCTGTTGGTCTGAGCACCTTGACTATTTGCACAGCATTTAATGTTTCTTTACCTTTGGTTTACATACTCCACAGTCCCATCAGGAATAACCCTCAACAAAGTGTCATATTGAAGTAGTAATAATTCATACAATTTACCAAATCAGCAAATTCATATGATATTGTACAAGCGTACTCATACGCTTGTACAATATCATATGAATTTGCTGATTTGGTAAATTGTATGAATAACAGTACATGATATCTGTTCACAACCACACCTGATTTTTATTGAACACATCTGTCTAAGGAGCAAGAGTCTGGAAATGCTCGTTTAACTTCTCATGTGACAAATCAGATCTTCAATTAATTTGGCCAAATCAGATCACTTAAAGCTGTTCACACCAAGAACAAGAAATATAATGGTAAATATTTTAGCATCCACACCAACAGACGATAATGGTCTCTTTACTGTTATGCACGCTGCAGTCAGGGGCGCCGTAAGGGGGGGGAGGTTAGGACGATTCTAAGGGCCCGATGATGGAGGGGGACCCCCCCACCCAACAGCCCCCACAAAACCCGCAATCCCGTAAAGTGGGGGCCCGAGGGAATATGCTGTCCAGGGGCCAAGAAATCGTAGCGGCGCCCCTGGCTACAGTTACAGTATGTTGTTGTCTGCTATTTGTTGTTGTCAATGATTTTATTTTTCATCAGCTTGAAAAAATTGTTCTGGAAGAGATTCCAACGATATTGTTCATCTGTGTCATTAAATGTTAAATAGCTGCGGTGTGGACTCATACTTGTTGTCAAGAGGCCTTTAAATTGCTTACAACAATACTGTCAGCATGTACTCATATTTAAAATAATTCATATTAATACAGCTTGCTATTGAAGAATACAGCTTTTTCTAATGCTGCTTTCCTCTCATTCTGTTAAACTTACACACAAATTTTTGCCTTTCTCTGCCAATTTCTCTTCATCTTATTCCTTTACTCCCTCACTCACTTACACATTTTTTTGTGCTCTGTTGTAAGGTAGAAACTGAGAGTTTGCATGATGGCCTTTTCTCGGACTCTGAATCTGATGTATACAGATGAACTCAGGAGCCCGCTAGAGTTGCCAGGGAACTTGAGCTTGAAGTTTACTATTATTACCTGCTTAATTTATGTATAAAAAAATCAATAATAATTAAACATGGGGTCAATAGATATTTTCTTGTTTTGCAGCTGAAGTCACGGCAAGCCAGACAAACCAGTCCTGATGAATGAGGAATGAACATGGCCTTCTTGTGAGCTGGAAAATTGCACATTTCCATTGGTATGTCTGTATTCAATGCTGTGGTACAGCATTGATGTTGATCTCTCAAAAGACAACAGTTATAGTTACTTCAAGTCAGCAGTTATAGTTTTTCACACATACATCTTTTTATAGCTCCTAGAATGAGAAAATCAGCTGTGCCATCATCTTTGGAATTTGGGCAGAAAATGACTGAATATGGTGAGTACTGACACCTGCACCTATTCACCAACACTATTTCTCTGGAGTTATTGTTGACTTATTGTTTTTTTCTGTTTGTTTGAAGGAGGATGAATCCAGTTGATGAAGATATCAATTCAATGGCCACCAAGTGCTGCACTGCTGCCTAAACCCATCAATGAAGACTGCATTCACGAACAGCTCTACTGTGACAGCGCAGATGCTACGGCCCATAAAAGAAACTTCACAACTGTACAACTGCAAGATAGTTGTGGAGGGATTCTTTTGGCCCATACCTCCAACAACCTCCAACAAGAATCAATGGTAAGTCCAGTCCAACAATTATAAATTTATATAATTGTATATATTTGTGGGAAGTCGTGGCCTAATGGTTAGAGAGTTGGGCTTGTAACCTGAAGGTTGCCGGTTCGATTCTCACACCGGCAGGAATTGAAGGTGGGGATTGTGAATGAACAGCACTCTCTCTGCCTTCAATACCATGACTGAGGTGCCCTTGAGCAAGGCACCGAACCCCCAGTTGCTCCCCGGGCGCTGGAGCAATGGCTGCCCACTGCTCCGGGTGTGTGTTCACGGTGTGTGTGCGTGTTTGTTCACTATTCACTGCTGTGTGTGTGCACTTGGATGGGTTAAATGCAGAGCACCAATTTCGAGTATGATGTTCACCATACTTGACAATACGTCACGACTTTCACTTTTCACTTTTTTCACTTATTGATTGTATGTTTATTTATTTATCACACCCTAAATACATGTTTTGCCCCTCCAGGACATCTACACCAGGTGGTGTGTGAGGAAAGCACGGAGGACCGTCAGAGACTCCAGCCACCCGAGCCATGGATTGCTCTCACCGTTACCATCAGACAGATGTTATCACAGAACCTTCACTAGGAGTCTGCGAGACAAGTTCTTTCCACAGGTAATCAGACTGAACTGAACTAGTACCAGTAACACCACACTAGCTTCATATGCACTGCACTCTACCGCTTATACTGACTGGACTCTGACTCACTATTATTCTGCACCCTGATGTTCTGTTTGCACTAATTCATACCGTACTGCACTGCAAAGGTATAGGTGTACTGTGATTATTGTGTTTACTATTGTTTTCATTTCTATTGTTTTCATTTCATTTACTATTGTTGTTCTCTACCTGTAATGAGTCCCTTATGTGTTGCATATATATTCAATACTTGTCATCCATACTGTCATGCTACAGTTTGCACAAAAGACTTTGACCACCTGTACACTTGCGTTCATGGTATTGTGACAATAAAGTGATTTGATTTGAGTTGCTCACATGTCTTTTGTTCGTCAGTTGTACTGTAGGGTGCTGGATAACAACTGCAAATTGTTTATGACATGGAAGAAGAAGATTATGATAGGGATATGGACAAGCAAGCAAGAGGAAGAAAACCAGGAGAGCTCTGATGATGAGCAGGAAACTGAATGTCATTCTATGATGCTCAAGACATTTTACCATGCATGCATTTGGGTGACTTCATCTGATTAAAATAATATGGTTTTAAATAACTCATTTTTATTTCTCTTCAATATGATTTGTCTTTATATGCTACTTTAGCTGTCTTTATGCTGTATTCTCCAGTAAAGTATTGCACGTGGTGTTGGATAATAAAGTATGGTGACTATTCTGTAATAGGGATGGTGTTTGGTACACCATTTAATTTTGTAAACAATACACATAATTACTGTGATTGTTTTAAGACATGAACATTTGGTCATATTAATGAGTTATGAAGGGAATGCTGAAAGATGCATTAGAAGAGACTGGATGGACTATTGCTACAGGCACTTCATGCACAACTGTACTCAATTTACCAGGGAAAGATCAACATGAATCCTGTACTGTATTATAAGCAAGATGAGCATGCATATTACTGATGTTTAGCACCTGAAGAGGACAAGATGAGACATTTTTGACACAGAGATACAAATTAGGTCTTTTATATTATGACTCTTTGCACTGCATGAATTGTATGGCTTTTGCACCATAAACCACACACTGTCTGTACCTTGTCTTACTGAATGACACATTGGCATTGTGTGATAGTACAATGAACTGTCACAGTATGTATTGGTTGTTTAAATTGCTGTCTTTGTTTACTGTCAACACTGTATTCGTATTCCTGATATAATGAAATAAATGGAGCCCATTCCAAATAGGCACTGATGTAGATTTTTTGGGGGTCTATTCTTATTCTAAGATAACTATGACTTGCAGCTTACATATTGGCAAGTTGTTGAAAAGACAATCTAAAAAATGTGCCTCAGCACAGTTTGTTGTGATATTGAGAATAGATCTGTGTATGTTTTACTGCCCTTCCATCCCCAGGGACCCAGTAGAGTTCCCTGGAAGAGCAAAAAAACTGAACATTTCAAATGGCTGTAAAACAAAGTCTGATTATAGTTTCAAGGAGAAATTTGGCAGGACAACTACTTATGCTATGTTAATTAAATAATGTTGGACATAGTTTTCAAACATATATGGAAAGGTGGTATAAAGGTGTTTAAAAAAGTGCTCTTAGTAAAATACCAAATTTCAGCCTGCCTCTTAAATATTTCATAAATGTTTTTACAATTAACATGTTTAGATATACCTTTGTTCAAAAAAGGTTGTATTTTTCCCCATTTTATTATTAAACATTTTAAACTACATTGCCCATAAGCCTCTGCCGTTCAAACGCGAAAAAACATGGCGCTGGAATTTGTAGTTTAAGAAATTTATGCGCAGGGTTAGGGTTACGATCTCAGTAAAGTGGTACTTTCTCACAACATAACAACACTGCATTGTTAACTGAAGTTATTACTGACATAATGATAACAGAAAAAACGAACTTTGAAACATTAAGCGCTTTTTAATTTGGGTTAAAAGATAGTCCAATCACAGCGACGTCTGCAAGTGCCAAGAGAACTTCAAAGCCAATGGCAACCCAGTTGAGCAGAGGCGTCACACTTACTTGTCCATATATGGTCATTTATGAGAGGATCTTCTGGGTTCTTGTGGTGAATGGACAGATAATCTGTTAAAAGATTTATTTGTCTCCACTCAATATAAAACTGCAACAACCGATTGCATCATATGGTTAACCTGATGAAGCAATAAATTTGTTGATTAGTGGTTTATTTTTTTTTGTTTTTCAAACAAAGGTGTAATTGTTCCCATTGCATACATTGTTTACACTAATATTAACTAATGTACAATATTTAAACTCAAAATTGTGCATATACTGTGTGAAAAATAAATAATAAATTTCAAAATGTTTCATTTGCTTACAAAAAACAAACACCTCTGATATTTATTCAAACACTACTATAAACTATTACCTTCTATTAAATTTGGCTTCTGTAACATTTACAGTGTATTAAAGGTATACAATTAATCACTTTTATGTTTCCTGGAAATGGACCGTACAAACTTGCCATTCTTAGTTCTGCCAGTTGAACTACATGAATATTAAAAAAAAAAAAAAAAAAAAAAAAAACACACATTACGAATTTCCCAATGTTTATTACTATGTCAAACTTTCCAAGACAGACATAGTGCCCAGAACAGCACTCTCTCTCTCTAGTTTGTGCCACTATGAAAAAAAGCAGTTATAGTGAAACTTAAATCAATGACAACTTAAATCAATGACTGATTGATAAAGGAATTCATGGGTATATGGAAACAAATATGTAACTAAGAAATATGCAATATAAAACCCCTTTAAAAAAACATTGTCTAATATTAAAGAATAAAAAGACAATTTGTTTACAGAAAATGTCATAAGATGCCAAATAATATTTTACAAACAGGGTGTTTTGAGGCTCTAGTTGAAAAGATATCTTTCCTTTAATGAACAAATAGGCAAAAATGATTAAGAACAATATTTTAATATTTTACAATTATTATTCTATTGTAATTGTTTGTTTCTAGTGTGACTAAATGCAGGACCAATTAAAATGGTTAACAATTATAATTTTTTTAGACAATTATAATTTTCATCAAGAATATATATATTCTTGAGAGAGATGTGGAAGCTTTTGGAAGGGCAGATATTGTGGAGAGCTGATGGAGAAGGCCTAAGTAATCTGTGAGAAATCCTGCAAGACAGAAAGAAAACAATTTATTACATGATGAACAATAAAAACATTGACAACAACAAATAGCAGACAACAACATACTGTAAATGCAGCGTGTCTAACAGTAAACAGATCATTATCGTCTGTTGGTGTGGATGCTAAAATATTTACCATTATATTTCTTGTTCTTGGTGTGAACAGCTTTAAGTGATCTGATTTGGCCAAATTAATTGAAGATCTGATTTGTCACATGAGAAGTTAAACTAGCATTTCCAGACTCTTGCTCCTTAGACAGATGTGTTCAATAAAAATCAGGTGTGGTTGTGAACAGATATCATGTACTGTTAGAACGGGAAGAAACGGCGCCAATTTGTAAAGGTTAATAAAGAATACAATGGACTTAATATAAACTTTATGATATAGACACTCTGACTACTTACAATGGGCACAATCTGCATGAGAGTTGAGGCAAAGGCCAATGACAGCAGTAGGAGTAAAAGTCGTAGAATTTTGTATGAGTACGCTTGTACAATATCATATGAATTTGCTGATTTGGTAAATTGTATGAATTATTACTACTTCAACATGACACTTTGTTGAGGGTTATTCCTGATGGGGTATGTAAACCAAAGTTAAAGAAACATCAAATGCTGTGCAAATAGTCAAGGTGCTCAGACCAACAGACGTACCATTGGAAGTGTTTGCCTTTGCAGCTTTTGGTATTCTCCATAAATGCATAATATGGCCAAATTCAAATCCCATGACAGGCCTTCCTTTGGTTTTCCTTTCAGCTGAAATGAAGAGAAATATATACATGTTGAGACAGTGTGTTAAAAATGATCTGTGACCTAAATATTTGAGAAGGACTATAAGGAAAGATATGATCAACACATAATATAAGGATGTGTTCATTAAAGCAAATCAGTTATTACTAAAAGTGTTCAACAAAACCTGTGAAGGGTTGAACCTTTGAAGGACTTGTTCAGCCTCCTTGGCAGCTTCTTCAAGATCAGCATTGGGAGCTTCGAGTTCAAGTTCCCTGTTAATTCCAGCAGCTTTCTGAAAGAACTGGTCAAAATTTGATTCTGAGTTTTAAAAATATGCCATGATGAACCACAGAAAGAGAGAGAGCAAAAAGCTGAGAGAGAGAGAGAGAGAGAGAGAGAGAGAGAGAGCCTTTACAAGAGATGGCTTCTTAAATAGCTGCTGGAGTGATCTGACGTAACTGCAAGACAGAAAAAAATATTGAATTACAATTACTTCACAAAAACATATTAAAGGCGTGGAAAGCATTGTGGTTACTGTGCTTTACAAATGGTATACAATAAAAACAGTTACTGTGGTAAAAACATGGTAAGTATTGTTGTTACTGTGCTTTAACTGCAAATATCACAGTAAAACTACGGTTACTGAGGTAAACTCATAGTAAATATTGAGGTTACTGTGCTTTAACTACGAATACTATAGTAAAGCTGCGGTTACTGAAGTAAACTCATAGTAAATATTGAGGTTATTGTGCTTTAACTACAAATACCACAGTAAAACTGCGGTTACTGAGGTAAACTCATAGTAAGTATCGAGGTTATTGTACTTTATACAAATACCACAGTAAAACTACAATTACTGAGGTAAACTCATAGTAAATATCGAGGTTATTTTGTTTTAACTACAGTAAAACTGCGGTTACTGAGGTAAACTCATTGTAAATATTGAAGTTATTGTGCTTTAACTACAAATACCACAGTAAAACTGCAGTTACTGAGGTAATCTCATAGTAAATATTGAGGTTATTGTGCTTTATTTGCAAATACCACAGTAAAACTGCGGTTACTGAGGTAAACTCATAGTAAATATCGAGGTTATTGTGCTTTAACTACAAATACCACAGTAAAACTATGGTTACAGTGGGAGAAGCATGGTATATTTTGTGGTGACATGGTCGAGCGACAGTTACTATGGTAAAAATATGGTAAATGTGTGGACTTTTTACATTATCCCTTTCCCACCATTGGCAAATTTTAATTACTAACTTCATTCATAAACACGGAACGATGGAGTATTTTACGAGACGGTACCTGTATATGTATCTTGAAGTCATCTTAAATTCATCTTTTAATGCGCTATTTCGCTGGTGTTTGGTCTGTGTGCAGTTGTTGGCGTTGGGGAAACGATCGCCCCTGTTGGTACTCCAGCGGTAACTTCAGCTTCATACATGCGTGCGGTGATTAACCATGTGGATCGATGATAACAGCCTTCTCAGCCTACCAGTAGGCGCAGCAGGCCCCTTCTGGCCCATATCTATGAGCTGATAACCACTGATAACGGCCATTCAATAGAGTGATAACATCCAAAGCGGGTGAAGAGTGAGTGAATGATTTTAAATTTTTTCAAGAACTTATGACATACGACCAAACCCACCATGTGAGTGGTGCAGCATGTGAGAACTACTACAAATAACTGAATTAATAAATATGCCGTTCTCAAATAAGCTATATTGTCATATCTCAAACAGTAATGTGGTTTGCATGGTCTTTTCTGTTTGTAGTGAACTAGTGACCTGCCTCTCACTCTCAGTTCATCCTCACAAGTTGTCAGAGAGTGTAAACTGGAGCTGTTCTTGTCAACACACTGTAAACACACACACAGAGTGTGAGCGGGAGAAATTGACAGGCTGCTCACGACTCGTGTGGGGAGACTCAGGCTTTCATCCAGCACTGTGCTGTCTGCTGAACTGCTGACAATGAGCAACAAAGATGTTTGATTTCGAAATAATTCAGCTATCAGAATGAGACACAAAAGATACACGGTTTACATGTTACCATATGATTATAATGTAAAAAGAGGCAAACTGAATGAAATGATGAGGGAAAAAATCAGAAGGACCTTTGCTGGCTGCTCAAGTTTAATATTTAGAGTTAAGGGTTTGTTTAGCTGATTTTGGGCCTAAAATAAGGGTGGGCAAAATATTATATTACGATATAAGCAATTTTATATCACAATAATGATACATATTATGATATACTGTAGTTATTTTTGCTGGATATAAGGTTGTTACAGTATCAAATTTTATGTCATTGAAATTGAAATTTGATTTTTATTTATTTTTTTTTAATAGGACATATAAATACAAAAGAACAAAAATACAACATGAAATATTATTGATATATGAAAAACAACATGAAATATACATAGTGAAATATGAAATACTGGAAAATAGCTCTTCCATCTACACTTGACCCTCTAACACTAGCACTTTGTATTCTATTTCTATTCTATCTACTTGTTTTCTTTTTTATTATTATAAAAAAATAATAACTTGACCCTCTAACACTAGCTCTATCTATTTTTTTCTGTCCACTTTTTATCAATTCATTCATTTATTCATTAAAAAAAAAACAAAAAAAACAAAAAAAAACAAAACACCTTGCTACGTGTGCTGCGTCACACTAACTGGGACTTGTCACAGGACTTATATATTGTTGCTCTTTTGTTGGTTTGATTGGCTGTTTAAGCAGAATAAAATAAAAATAACTCAATTCAGTACTCATACTACAGTATGTGACGTGCAGCTTACTGAAGGCCCAAATTAAGTTCAATTCTGTGTCTTATTGCACGGTGTAATGTAAGTCGATTCAGATTAATGTATCTGCCAAATGCTAAATGTAAAACTTGTCCACCCCTAACAATTTAAAAATTTTTATTTCTGACTTAAGAAATGCCGTACATCATGGTTTTGTGACACTAAACAGTTCAAGATCCTTGAAAGCCTGTAGGTCCTTCGGAAAGTATGCGTAAATGAATCCAGATGCATAAACAAACCAGAAAACAACCTGAATCTTTAGAGCTCTTGTTTTGATGTTTGTGACATGCTGTTTGAACCGGGACTCTGTTGAGAGTCCAAAATTGTCACACTGGAGAAATCATCCACAGCAGGTGTCTGCAGCCTCTTTCTCCTTTCAGTAAATGGGCCAGGGTGCCGTAACTCATCCAAGAACAGATTTTCATGCAATGTTAGGCTCTGCAAACTCTGACAGAGTCCAATTCTTGTAAAAACTTGGGACTCATAATTAAAGATGCGGTAAGTAGGCTGCCACCCTCAACCTAAAACTCCACCCTCAGAAGATATGATTAGTTAAAACAGCACAGGCCACTCCCTTGCAGGGGCGGAGTTTAACTGCATGTAGTACGTCACCAGTATAAGGTTGGTCGTTTTCAGGGTCCAGTTATGACTTTTCAATTAAACATTACAACATCAAAACTGCATTTACAAAACATATATTTAGAAAATATATTGGGTGTATTTATTTTTTGCAGAATTTAAAGCAGTCATTGATTCCTCAGGACATCTATTTCAGTGATATCTGCGAAGAAGTTAGTGGACAATCTCCCCCCCAAAAAAAGCTTTAATGACCCAGTTGTCCAAGACTGATCGGAATATTTGCTAGTAGAACAAAAATTATACTACTGATGTGAGCCTTTGCATGCTATTTTATAATTTGACTGCTCTCCAGCAAAAATAATAATTCCCATTCCATTGCATTCATCACCGATGGGAACATTGCTCCACTTTTTATAGCTTAATCGTTACTTTCAAGGAGGGGAGTTGAAGAGAACACAGTGGCATTTGCTGGTGAATAATGTACATCGCAACAGCTACAAGGATGCCAAGAACTGTGCAATCAACAAAAATTCAGCAGCAGTCTGGGGTCAAGTTCTGTCCACACCCACTCGACTTTAATGGGCGAGTCTCAGGAGTTTTGAAAGTCAGAGAAAGGTATTGATATTTCAGAAAATAATATGAATATTTCATCCTTTGGAATTATTTAAATACTCTCTCTGGCCAAATGTAGACATGTACAGGTCAAGAGAATGAAATGGATAAGAGATAATGGAAAGTTACTCGTTTCTCTCCTAGTCAACATTCTTTGACCTTTCTTTTCTCGCCTAGGGTTACTCTCATATTGATCTTTCCAGATCACCCCAGATTAACAGCTGTTATCAGCTCCCCGTGCTCAATACCATCTAAACTCACTTTCTTCTCTGTTTGTCTTCAGTCTTTAATATTTACCAATGCTCACACGTTCAGTGTGGCTTCAAAGCCACCCACTGCACTTCCACCTGACCCACATCAGCAGAGACGACAGGTCACCAGATTCTGCTCAGTCTTGCCCAAAGAATAAAAGTCAATTCAATCCCTTGAGTTTTAGATACCAGTTATTGTATTTGCTTGAGGAGTAAGTGGATTTGATTTGATGGAAAGGGGTGTCATGCGCCTCTTTTATTTTGAGTGGGCAATAGTGGTGGTCAATAACATTACTTACCCAAGAACATATTTTGTAGTACTATATGTATGAATTTGAAATGTATAGATATTAATATTGAACATACGGTAACACTGTATAATAATGTTCAGTTGTAAGTCATTTATAAGTGATTAGTTAATGATGAACTAATCATTTATAAAACATTCATAAGCAATTAATAAGTGATATGCTAACAATTTGTATATGTTTTGTTAATTCATTTAGAAGTCATTTACAAGTAATTAGTTAATGATGAACTAATCATTTACAAAACATGACTATGCCTTCATAGATGATCAATAAGTGATATGTTAATATTTTTTATCTATGTTTTGTAGATTAATTTATAAATCATTTACAAGTGATTAGATGATGATGAACTAATCATTTACAAAACATGACTATACATTCACAAATAATTAAGTAATATGCTAATGATAGATAATGACTTGCTTGTCTCTTAATTTTACTTAAAAACTAGGAGGATCAGCATTCTGAATAAAAAAAGTCTCTTATGCTCACCAAGACAAATAGTGAAATATTATTAACATTTTAAAGAACTGTTTTCTATTTAAATATATTTTAAAATATAATTTATTCCTGTGATGCAAAGCTGAATTTTCAGCATCATTACTCCAGTCTTCAGTGTCACATGATCCTTCAGAAATCATTCTAAAATGCTGATTTTGTGCTCAAGAAATATTTCTTACTATTATCAGTGTTAAAAACAGTTTTTGCGGCTTTCAGGATTCTTTGATGAATAGAAAAGTCAAAAGAACAGTTTTTATTTGAAATAAAAATTGTTTCTTGAGCAGCAAGTCAACATATTAGAAAACAGTTCTTTAAAATTATAATAATATGTCAAAATATTACTTTTTCTTTTTTTTACTGTATATTTGATTTAAAAAACAGCCTTGGTGACTACAAGACTTCTTTCAAAAACATTGGTAACACTTTACAATAAGGTTCATTAGTTAACATTAGTTAACTACATTAGTTAACATGAACCAAGAATGAACAATACTTCTACAGCATTTATTAATCTTAGTTAATGTTAATTTCAGCATTTACTAATGAATTATTAAAATCATGAGTTGTGCTTGTTAACATTAGTTAATGCACTGTGAACTAACATGAACAAATAATGAACAACTCTGTTTTTATTAACTAACATTAACAAAGATTAATAAATAGTGTAATAAATGTACTGTTCATTGTTTGTTCATGTTAGTTAATACATTAACTAATGTTAACAAATGACACCTTATTGTAAAGTGTTACCAAAACATTAAATTGTGCACTTATGTTTTCTTATAAATTCTTTTTAAAAAAGTAACAATCCAAGTAAATATCTTAGCAAGGCTATTAGATGAATAATACATGTAACACAAGCCAAAAAAAGAGGTGCAGCAGAGGAGGTTTTGCTGGATTGGTGATTTTTGTTCTGTTTTTACACAGAATTGCAAAGGTCAAGGTGGACAGAATTCCTTAGAGAGCTGGTGATGTTCCCGAAATCAAGTGACCACAGCTCTCTTTATCTTTGTTTCCTGAGTTTGCTCAATATTATGATTTTGATCATGCCACCAGAAGCATTTGCTTCCCCCAGAGCAACAGAATAACACAGAGAACAGCATGTACAGTACAGCCAATACTGAGCAAAAACAAGACCATCAGCTCATTGCTCATGGAATCAAGTGTCCAGCTGCAACAAACCAAAAGTTAAGAAAACCATTAGTTATAATTGAGAAGGAGGTTTGTTTGCCCGGCTACACACCTACAAGCCTTCAAAAAGGAAAAGAAGAATCAACAGAAATAACAGCAAAACGTACTGTCAGAATAGGGCTCTAGACTGGAAAGAGAAATTGGATCATGACATAAAAACAATCTCCTTATTTCTCCAATGAAAGTTTTCTAATGTCTATTTGTTGATCTTTTATTTTTTTGTCATAGTATGTGTTCTTTGATAAATTCCTTTATTTCTGTTCTTCAGTGTTATTGCTATCAGTTCATCTTTCATCTCTTGTATTTGATCTAATTTCTTATTATGGATTATCATTTCTCAACCATTTTAGCTAAATAATAAACCGATGTTCTCATTTGGCCATGGTAAAATAAATTTAAGGTTCAAATAGACCTGTTTCATTTTGATGTTCAGCATTTTGTATTTTAATGTATTCGAGCAACTGATGCTCCAACTGTTTAATAAAGGAATAAATGCAATATTATGGAGAAAAGACACATATTTTAGCCATAAGCAAAAATTAGAAGTTAAAAACGCCTTAATGATGGGTTTGTTTCTTACAAACATGCAGCTTTTCACTTCATAATACATTAATTGATGGACTGGAGTGGTGTGGATTATTTGTAGATTATTGTGAGGTTTTTATCAGCTGTTTGGACTCTCAGTCTGATGGCACCCATTCACTGCAGAGGATCCATTGGTGAGCAAGTTATGTAATGCTAAATTTCTCCAAATCTGTTCTGATAAAGAAACAAACTCATTTACATCTGGGATATCCTGAGGGTGAGTACATTTCCAGTAATTTTTAATTTTTGGGTAAATATTCCTCTAAAGATGATTGCTTGCACAACTTTTACGTTCCCCTGAGAAACTTTGCGTGGAATGCAAAACTAATGATATACATAATAAGAGGTGTGAGGAAAATTATATTTCAATGTTTTTGCGATACCAGCCTTTAGGGGATTCCATAATATGGGACATAAATGAGATGAGAAGAAAACATTTATTTCAGTGCAACAAAACTTTTGAGTTCTCCAAGAAAACTGGTGATGGAAATATATGAGATAGATAGGAGATAGCAAAACTATATTTCAATGCAAAGTTTTTCGGGTGAACACAACACTTTTGCAAGAGAATGCAAAGTTTCTTGAGCAAACTCAAAAATGTGAACCCCAAGTAATAGAAATCTAATTTTTCCTCCCATCTCATATTTTTTCCCATCACCAGGGGCTCCATATAAATGAACATTTGGAGTAGTGCTAGACCCAGAGGTAAACCCAACTTTACTTCTCAGTTAATGCTAATACAATAAGTCAGGTTTAATAAACTGACCTTTCTCAGAAATATTCTGTAATTTTAGCTTCACTTCCTCCTTCCTGTTTTTTTCTTTTCTAGTGAGCAGGTTTTCAGTTGTTCTCTGTCAACGTGACTCATGGAGTGAACTTCTTGCATCTGTGCAGATTCAGAACATGCAGCAGAATAGAGGATCAGATGGGTTTTTGAAGTGGGTGGAAGAGACCACAGACTGAAATATTAAAACTAGTAGGTGTATTTGTTTATTTTTCTTACAACATAAAGCACATTTAATGTATTATCACATTCAACAGAAATCACATTTCTATCCAAAAATATTATGTTTAGCTATCTTGTAAAATATTACATTTCTTAAGTCACACGCTTGCTTTGGAATGCCACAAAAAAATCTTAAAAATTTATAGAATAAATATATCAAATGCATATCATATATTCAAAAAGCAATAAGGATTTCTGCTGCAAGCCTTTATTCATATTGCATTTGTTTTCTTACAGCTGATACCTGTTTCATTTAGAATGCCAAGTGTTTAGAGTCAGGATTTGTGTTATCATGAATATAATATGGTCTGCAGGAAAATAAATGTAATAAATGTAATGAACAAATAAGAACCTATACTAACCAGTCAGTGAGCAAGTTATGTAAATACACTCTCAGAATTTTTTTTAACCCTAAAAGGTGGATAGCACATTAAAAGTACATATTAGTACCTAAAATGCACATATTTAGTACCTTTTGAAAGGGTACCACCTTTTCACCGTGAGTGAATTATAGTTATAGTTTAGACTGTATTGCTCTTTATATTGCAATAATTTATGTATAGTCTGCCAGTGTGGTGCTGTCATGTGATGATATCAGATACCACTGAAAGTAATAATGGTGTTTGCCAGTATAAGTAAGCAAACAAGCTACTTGTTGCAGTCAACTCACGTATATGCTTTTGATCCCTCAAATGCCAAATCCAAACATCGCATTTCTGAAGTAATGAGCTGAAACATTGAGAATATACGTCTATAAATCTTAAACGAACATTAAATGGTGTGAAATTGGCATGTTGTAACACACATGTACGCAAACATCCACACACACACACACACACACACACACACACGCTCACATTAATCGTCATACTTAAATGCAGCTCCAAAACTTTATACACAACAATAATATATACATCAACAATGATTAAAAAGTTTTTTTTAAAATATCTAAATAAAAATAAAGGTTAAAATATCTAAATAAAACAAAAAATATATATATATTTTTTAAATTTCAGTTAGTAGCCAAGGCAATATTTTCATTTACATTTAAAGTACTAAAATGACTAAAACTAATAAACTAAATAGTAATAAAAATGATATATGCATATTTAAAAACTAATAAAAAATACAAAACACACAACAAATTACTAAAACTTTAAAAAAAAAATTATAATAGAATATCAATAATACTAAAATACCACTGTTTATGTAAAATTATAAAAGTCAAAGATTTTGTAATCCTTAACAGCTTGGTGGTTAATATGCAATATGTGAGTATCTAAATCATAATAATAAACAATCAACAAAAACAAACTATATGCACATGCTATTTTCATTTTTGCAACTCTGTGTTGTTGTTTTTTTCTTTGTGTGTGGTTCTACCAGGAGTTCACCAATAGTATCAGTTTTTACACAAGGTACAAATCTCTTCAGGGTCAGTGGAGAGATCACAGTGATGTTTCCATCAGGTTGTTGGACACAATTCAGGAATTACAGAGGCATTTCTGCAATAGCTATCCAACTCCCTCCCTCCCTCCTCCTTTCTGCAGTCTAGACCATAACTGCAAGCAAGAACATCTCTATGGCTTTTTGAGCAGATGTGCATATGGCTGTGAGCATTATGCATAATTGATGAGCATTATCTAATTCACATTAAAAGCTGAATATACGCCCTCATCCTACTGCTGGACTCAAAAACTCCTCCAACTCAGGAGCCGAACACACAAATTCTATGGTGACTGAGGGCAAACAGACCTGGAAATACAGCTGTAAGTGTGGTTACCATCACCATCCCCGGAAGCATCCCATAGAGGTTATCTTCATGTTTTAGACAAGTACCTACACAACTTTAAGGGAATAGTTTATTCAAAGATGAAAATTTGCTGAAAGTTTACTCACCCTCAGGCCATCCAAGATGAAATGAGTTTGTTTCTTCATCACAACAGATTAAAACACTTGCTTACCAATGGATCCTCTGCAGTGAATGGGTGCCGTCAGAATGAGAGTCACAATAATCCACAAGTAATGCACACTACTCCAATCCAATTAACATCTTGTGAAGCAAAAAACTGTTTTTAAGAAACATATCCATCAAGTCTAAATAAGGATATAAATATGCACAAGCACTGTTTACAAGCAAAAACGGTTCAAAACAGTTCTAAACGAATTTGTTGGTGGATTTTGATATGAGACGACAACAAGACTCGTATTCTGGTCAGAAGTGATGAATTAAAAATGTCTTGATGTATTTTTACATTAGTCAGATATTTAAAACCTCATGTTGTGAGTGAATGCACCTATTTATTTAATGTTAATTATTTTTTTTCTCTTTAAAAGGTGAAGAGGCTGATAATAGTTATTTTAGTGTTTTTATTTTATTGCAATCATTTTACTTGAGAAGGTGTGTGCTTTGCATAAGTGAATTTATGTCTGCAGTTGCATTTGTCACTTGTGTTATTCAGAAAGCACAAAGCACTTCATTTTGGGAAAGGATTAAAAAAAAACATTTAAATCTGTTTTTACTGATGACATTTGACACCATGATATTTCAAAATTGTGTTAAGAAGTCATTTAATTTAATAGCACATCTCATGTGGAGTGCATTAAGGTTTATAGATTTGGTAGAGTTTAGTAGGGTAATCAAAGCCTTTTATACTACTAAGTGGAGGCACTGACATTTGTGTGATCTGTTAAAATTGAGGGTGAAATGATTCACAAAGGAAGAACAACACCTGAGGGAAGCGGCAAATTATTTTAATCTTACACTTCCTGCTTATATTCATAAAGTCATCATTCTGTACAAATGCATAACATAGTGCAGCACTCAATGCTGCTCCTGGAGATCAACTTCTTGACATAGGAAAAAGGGATGCATTTGTATTTAGTTTATGGTTGCCACAACCTAATTTTTTATAAAAATGTTAAGCATCTTTTTCTAAAATCATTTAACCAATTAATTTAACGTTCATTATTTTTATTTATTAGCAATTAATCATGCTTGTTGACCTGTAGTTAAATTCCATAATAAGAGATCTTCTATCAGAGCAATTAGAGCGTGAAATACCACATTTGTGTTTTTGCAAGTAAGCAGTTAGTGCAATCAGCTTGTTTGCTGCTTTTTAGTTCATTATCTGCTCCAATCCTATGATATATGAATAATACATTATAATTGTGATCATAATATAACAGAAAACATATCTTTCTGATCAATAAAACTGTTTAACCTTCATTTTCCTTTACCTTGTTATGGTGTTCAATGACTGGCCTACAAAAAAATGCTAATAAATTTCTTGTTATGCTATATATACATATATGATTTTTTTTATCAACATTTTTTTTTTTTTTTTTAATTAGCACAGGTTTTGTATTCCTTTTTGGAATTGATTGATCATTGGTCTCATTGATCTGAGCTCATGCACTTCAGTTGTCGAGTGAACATTTTTGAAATTATCCACAAATCACTCAAAAATTGAGGCGCATACTAAACCTGTGCTGACAGAAAACAAGTTGTCAAAAAGATTGAATCCCAGATTTGGTGCTAATCTAGCATAATGACAGATTTACAAGCAGGCCATTCATTTTTGACCGAGAACACCAAATTTGATAAAAGATTGTAACCATTGCACCAGGGTTCATCTAAACTAGTTATTGTATTGCAAGTGTTAATGCAGTTCGGTGATGGGTTACATTAGACCACTGAATTTCTATTAAGTGATAGTCAAGAGAAATCTGTCAGATGTCTGGGAATGCAGTGATCTGCACAGTTGTAGATCTTTTTGACGCATTGGCAGCGTCTGACTCCAGCTTGTAAGGTTGAGTTCATAGTGAGTGTAGGTCAGTAACAGAAAGAGCATGCTGATGACCCTTCCTTCTCATATCACTTCAGTCTACAGTACACATTCAATTCAAGATTCAAGTGTAACATTCATATGTGTGACTGAGAAACAACCCTCTGGTACCCAAGGAAATATTTTTATTCCACTATGCATGAGGAGGAAGGAGTATGTTTTTTTTTCTGTAATTTTTAAAGTGGTGATTAAAGCAGTAATTTTTGGGACAGACAGTTATATTTAATATTTGAGTTCCCTTTCGAGGGAACTTCGAACTGCGTCCTCTAGGGGTCGCTATGGGGAACTCCATCAGCGTGACCGGTGTCTGAAGCATATATCTAAACACGACAATAACACTGGCCGGCGACAACCTATGACGTCATTACCTGGCGCCGCCACAGTATAAAAGGGCACCGGGAGAACATGTCATCCTCTTCTTCGTCTTCACTGACCGTTTGTTTATGCTAGCAGAAGCTAAGCACGACTAGGAATGCGTGTTCTTTCGCCAGAGGCTTTGCTCTGATACCCGCAGTTTCACACGGCTCGCGGGTTATGCGTGTGTGTGTGTGGTGAAGAGCAAGCGCGTTCAGTTCTAGAGGGAGTTTAGTGCGCTCGTTGCATTCATTGCTTGTTTCTTGTGAGGGATAAGCACGCTCTGATACCTGTAGTTTTTCACGCGGCTCGCGTGTTGTGTGTGTGGTGAAGAGCAAGCGTGTTCGGCTCTCGAGGGAGTTGAATACACTCTTTGCATTTGTTGCTTATTTCTCGTGAGGAATAGGCATGAATTTAACATGCTCCACTCACGAGGAGACTGCTTGTGCTCATCGTGATGCATTCGTGGGACTACTGAGAGGGGAGGTGAATGCTTCACTATTTACCCGAGTTGTATACCCTTGTCTGCATGAGTGTGTTCACCTCTCTCTCACCTCTCCTCTTTTGCTCCCTGACGTCCTGGCTGGGTGTTTGCTTCGAGAATCTGCCCCGGCCAGGACGCACTACTCATGTCTCGCCTCAAGAGGCTTCCTGAGATATGAGTCATCCACTTAACCATCATGCACATTCTCTGAGTTAGAGCTCAGAGGCACTTCACTCCTTTACTCCACTCTGCAGTTCGATAGATGGCCAGGCCTGTCTGCATCTCCCTGTCACACTGCCCTTACGGTCGAACCAATGAATCGCCCCTCTGTGGAGTGGCCTTGAGTACACTGCTTTCCCGGAGGTATGACTGAGAGGTGTTTCTGCGGAAACCCTTCCTGAGTGCTTTGGCTCTGAGGAGCGATAGCTCTCCAGACATGTATGGTTATTGGGTCCCGTTGGTTTGTGCTCTCTATCAAGATGGAGATGTTCGGCTATTAACAGCTGTCAGTCTAAAAGCCCTTTGGGTCCTGCTGGACCCAATAATTTAATCTGGCACTGCCTTCTGGTCGAGCTAGGGTGTGCTCCCCTCACTGCGAGGCCTAGCTATGCGCTCCCAGTTTGTGTCATAGGGCCCGAGGGCTGAGAGCGCCACTCCCGAGAATTCTATATGCAACCGTACCGAGTTGTTAGACCCATCTCTGTCGCCTCCTTGGTCAGTTGACTCCATGTGGGACCCTGTTGCTGTTGGAATGTGTGATCCCCTTCTAAGCCTGGATTCCATTTCTGATGTCCCATTTGTGGTTAATCTGCTCCCTGGACATGGCAGTGCTCCCCTCACTGCGGGAGGTTCTTGATGAGCTCTGTGGCAGTGACACCAGGAAGTTTGGCCGCTTGCTGCCTCCCTGATGTGTTACCCTGTTGGTCAGGCCTGGCAATGCTCCCCTCACCTTAGAGAGTTACCTTTGAGCTTGCTGCTCCCGGTTGAGCGACTGAGGACTCCGCTCACCGGGTCCTGCACTCCCTGGAGCTCTGTTGAGCAGCAGCCTTGTGTTGTTAGGCCCCTCTCTGCCTCCCTGTTAGGTTGCTCTCCTTGCTGGTTGAGCTCAGCAGTACTCCCCTCACCCTAGAGGGTCACCTATGAGCACGTCGCTCCCAAAAACTGAGTGTCTGAGTCCCTCTCCCATTTGAGAGTTAGACCTCCGCTCTCTAGAGCTCCAATTAGCAGTCATGCCAGGTTGTTGGGCCACATTCTGCTTCACTGGTAGGCTGTTTTTTGGTCGAGCTAGCATTGCTCCCCTCACCATAGAGGGTCACCTATGAGCATGCCACTCCCTTCTGAGTGTCTGAGTTCCCTCTCATTCTGAGAGTTGAGTTCTCCACTCCCAGAGCTCTGTGATTCAGCAGCCTCAGGTTGTTAGGCCTCTCTCTGCCTCCCTGTCAGGTTGCTCTCTTTGCTGGTTGAGTTTAGCAGTGCTCCCCTCACTCTAGAGGGTCACCTATGAGCATGCCGCTCCTTTCTGAGCGTCTGAGTTTCTCTCTCATCCTGAGAGTTGGATTCTCTGCTCTGTGGAATTCACCGTGCAGCCATGCCAAGGGGTCAGGCCCTTTCTCTGCCCTCCCCCTTAGGCTGCTCTCGTGGTGAGTTCGGCAGTGCTCCCTTCACTCCGTGGGTCTCTTACGAGCACGCTGCCCCTCCCTGAGCGTTTGGAGTTTCCCTCTCATCCTGAGAGTTGAGTTCTCCGCTCCCCAGAGCTCTGTGATTCAGCAGCCTCAGGTTGTTAGGCCTCTCTCTGGCTCCCTGTCAGGTTGCTCTCTTTGCTGGTTGAGCTTAGCAGTGCTCCCCTCACCCTAGAGGGTCACCTTTGAGCACGCCGCTCCCAAACTGAGCATCTGAGTTCCTCTCTTATTTGAGAGTTGGACCTCTGTGCTCTAGAGTGCTGTATCCAAGCATGTTAACAGAAAGTTGAGTGGAAGGAAAAAGTGTGGAAGAAAAAGATGCACAACCAACCAGAAAGAACCGCAGCCTTATGAGGATTGTCAAGCAAAATCAATTCAAGAATTTGGGTGAACTTCACAAGGAATGGACTGAGGCTGGGGTCAAGGCATCAAGAGCCACCACACACAGACGTGTCAAGGAATTTGGCTACAGTTGTCGTATTCCTCTTGTTAAGCCACTCCTGAACCACAGACAACGTCAGAGGCGTCTTACCTGGGCTAAGGAGGAGAAGAACTGGACTGTTGCCCAGTGGTCCAAAGTCCTCTTTTCAGATGAGAGCAAGTTTTGTATTTCATTTGGAAACCAAGGTCCTAGAGTCTGGAGGAAGGGTGGAGAAGCTCATAGCCCAAATTGCTTGAAGTCCAGTGTTAACCAAAGTCACTGCACCTGTTTACCAAGAAATTTTGGAGCACTTCATGCTTCCTTCTGCTGACCAGCATTTTAAAGATGCTGATTTCATTTTCCAGCAGGATTTGGCACCTGCCACACTGCCAAAAGCACCAAAAGTTGGTTAAATGACCATGGTGTTGGTGTGCTTGACTGGCCAGCAAACTCACCAGATCTGATCCCCATAGAGAATCTATGGGGTATTGTCAAGAGGAAAATGAGAAACAAGAGACCAAAAAATGCAGATGAGCTGAAGGCCACTGTCAAAGAAACCTGGGCTTCCATACCACCTCAGCAGTGCCACAAACTGATCACCTCCATGCCACGCCGAATTGAGGCAGTAATTAAAGCAAAAGGAGCCCCTACCAAGTATTGAGTACATATACAGTAAATGAACACACTTTCCAGAAGGCCAACAGTTCACTAAAAATGTTTTTTTTTTTTTTTTTTTTTTAAATGTCTTATGAAGTATTCTAATTTGTTGAGATAGTGAATTGGTGGGTTTTTGTTAAATGTGAGCCAAAATCATCACAATTAAAAGAACCAAAGACTTAAACTACTTCAGTCTGTGTGCATTAAATTTATTTAATTAATAGAGTTTCACAATTTGAGTCGAATTACTGAAATAAATGAACTTTTCCACGACATTCTAATTTATTGAGATACACCTGTATATCACAACTCATAAACTGGTTAAGAAAACTCCTGGAATCAAGATGAAACAACAATCAAAAATATAACTAAACAATACCATTGTCACATAAGAAAAACAGATTTATAATATAGTATCTGCTTTTCCAAGGAAATTGGTTCACTGCAATAAAAACCCAGCAGAAGCTTTAATGAGGCCACTCTTCCTAAGGGACGTAAACATTCCAATAAGGAAAGTGTAACTAAAAACTCTGTGGGAAAGTTTAGGAGATATTCACTTTGGTGATTCTGGTAAGTTAGCGGAACATTGTGACAGTACTGGAGGGCCAGCTGGCAAATCTCAGAAGACTGCTGCACTTGTCAAAGACTGAAGGGAGAAGAAGCATGCTGACTAAACTCATTTATACATTCAATCGTAAACACCACAAATTTCTGAAACAAAGTAAAGTTATAGCCAGTGCAGGAATATTGCAAGGCCATTACAATGTGTCCTCAATACATGAACCAGAAAAACTGGGAAAATAAACTCTATGTTTACTAATTTAGACTGCATTCCAAATTATTACGAAAATGACATATCAATAGGATTTTGGTACAATAAAGCGTCAGATTTTTGTTTGTGTGGTTTTTCACATCTTTTTAGATAACTGGTATCAATCTCAGACAGGTTTGTTCAATAGTACAGAAATCCTACTGACATATCACTTGCATAATAATTTGGAACGCAGTGTAATTTAATTTAATTTAATTTAATTTAATTTAATTTAATTTAATTTAATTTAATTTAATTTAATTTAATTTAATTTAAATTTGTGCAAACAATTAATTTAACAATAATAAATTATAATGTAAAAATATGAAAAATGTGTTTAGTTCATAATGGCTTTAAACATATAAATCTTAATATATTAAATTGATTTTAACTGTTTAAGATTGAAGGTCTGAGTCAAACAACAAAATATACCCTTCATATAAAATAAAAGAAAAAAAAAATCACAAAATGAATTGCAATTGTATAACCAGTGTTTGAGATCATAACCAGTTGCCAGTGCTGAGTAGATTATTTACAATTTGTAGTCAGTTACCGATTCCAAATTACATTACTTGAATTGTAGTTAGTAACGTAATCCATTATATTACACATTTTAGGTAATATAAAAATGAAAAAGTAGAATAAGGGAGAATCAATAAAATATGAATAATTTATTGCTATTGAGTGAATAATATGTAATCATGTAATCAACAATAAAGTAACTGTAGTCTGATTACAAGTATTTTAAAATGCAATCTAATTACAAGTACTTCATTTTTGGAATCTGATTACATAATAAAGATAACATGTTACTACCCAGCACTACCAGTTGCATGCATGAAATAATAGTGTGTGAATTGCATTTCCACAGTGGCTAACATCTACAACAGGTGGGTGTTATTTGTGAGCTCAGTGAGCTGATTGAACTCTTCTTGTTGCTGTTCATCATTAACTCTACAATCTCAGAGGAGTGGTTAGATGCATTACAAAAACTCTGAAGTATGACTATAGCACACAAATGGGACAGAACAACTGTGTGCCCCAGCTTCAGATAGCCGACCATTTCATTTCCACTTAATGGCTTCACTGTCTAGGAGGGTGTACACTGGGTTAGCCAGAACAAAACAGCAGAGTTAGGCAATAAAAGCACTCGCTACAGTGTTCTCCATAAGACAAAACAGGCCAGAATATTCTTGTAAAATTTCACTCTGAAGCTGTTTATGAGAAAATACATTTTCCTGCCGAGCAAAAAGATATATGAGGTTATGCCGAGAAGCATTAACAAGATTTTCTCTGAATCCTTTCACTCTCAGTCTTAGGCCTTATTTAATAGCTTAATCCAACTTACAGCACCAAATGATTTTTTAGATTTTGTATTTAATTGGTATTAAATATATGACCTACATGCAAAAAACCTCTTCCACCCAACCAGAAATGTATGCATGATTTTTGTTTTTAAATCAACATCAAGTTTTTAGGTTTAAATTTATATGACATGTGTTAATATTAAGTAATAAAGGATGCATGAATAATTAAATACAATGAATAAAATGCTACTTAAATGCAGTGTGTTTTTTTTTTATTTATTTTTTTATTAATATCTGTACTAATGATTATGTATTTTTGGGTGATATTTAAAATTGGACTTCCTATGGCATCTAAATACAAATCGAGTGCAAATGACTTTTTTTTTTTTTTTGTTAAATATCCCATCTGGATTTAATTCATTAATAAATTTGCCATTAAGTCTTTCTCAGAGAAGTTTCATGACCTGAACTAACTCCAACAAGCAATCTCAGGTATCACATTAAAAGGAAGAGAAAGCTCTGCTTTGTATTTTAATCACAGCATAGACAAGTTTAACCCTATAAATGTCATGGTGCACACACATGAGGGAAACGAGGAGACGAGGATGATCTCAAAATACAGTCTTTAATAAAATCCAACTCATACAGGGCAAGACAAGGCAAGGCCGGGACACACAGGAACACCGGGAGTAATGAGTAGACCAGACCAAAACTAACAGAACAGGGAGGAACTAAATACACAAGATAATTAAACACACACCTGAATGAAATAATAAACAATCAAACTAGACGAGAACAGCAACAGGAAGGACCAAATAAGGGCATGGAGGGGGAAACACACAAGACAAGATAGACAAGACTGTGACATTACTCCCCCCTCAGACAGGAACGGGCGCCATGGCGGATCAGGGAGCACAGGAGGCCATGGCGGAGCTGGGAGCTCTGGAGGCCATGGCAGGTGTCCATGGAATCCCTTTAGCCCTCCGTGGGCTAATCTCAGGAACAGGACTATCCACAGGAACAGGAGCCCTCCTTGGGCTAATCTCAGAATCTGAGGCTACCCCTGGCCATGACGTGAGATCCATCGCCCTCCCTGGGCTGAATGTGATGACAGGGGCCCTCACAGGGACACTCAGGAACCACTTCCATCTCTGCGACAGGAGGAGCAGGCGGCTTGGGAATGGCCTCCACGGCCATAACTAGAGGAGCCGCATGCCCCCGACGAGTCTCCATGGACATGACAGACAAGGTAAGTTCAAATGTTCCTGTGGACACGATACTTAAAATTGACTTGACTCTGGTCAGGGGCTGGAGCTTGCACTGGACTCTGGTCAGGGGCTGGGAACGGCACTTCTGGCCGTGACTGGGGAACTGGAGCGAGCACTCGCACTGAAATGAGCCTCAGACCCGCCGTCTGAGGCTCATTTCAGTGCGAGTGCTCGCTCCAGAGCGGCTGACGGGCTAGACTTCATAACGGCTGGTGGGCTTGGGGGAGCCGCAGCCGGCGGCTTGCTTGACTGAGCCGCGAATGGCGGCGGGCTTAAGTGAGCGGAGGCTGACTTGAGCGAGCGGCGGCTGACACACTTGACTGATGAACTTGACAGAGGATCGACCGGCTTGAGTGAGTTGCGGCCGGCGGATGGGACAGAGCCGCGACCGGCGGCTTGACTCAGGCGTTGCCAGCGGACTCGCGGCGCTCGCGGCAATCCCGCCGAACTCCAACGCTGATCCATGGGCTAGAGCGGGAGGACGAGCGGTGACTTCCATGCCGCAGGGGAACACAAAACAGGAACAAACAAAAAGACTTTCAAAAGCGGAAAATAAAAAGGTGAAAAAGGGGCACCGCTTACTCTTTGTATGGGTCTGGTCTTCTTTCACGGTGCACACACACGAGGAAAATGAGGAGATGAGGATGAATTCAAAATACAGTCTTTAATAAAATCCAGCTCAGACAGGGCAAGACAAGGCAAGGCTGGGACACACAGGAACACCGGGAGTAATGAGTAGACCAGACCAAAACTAACAGAACAGGTAGGAACTAAATACACAAGATAATTAAACACACACCTGAATGAAATAATAAACAATCAAACTACACGAGGACAGAAATAGGATGGACCAAATAAGGGCATGGAGGGGGAAACACAAAAGACAGACAAGACTGTGACAATAAAGCTTGTATAATATTTGATACACAAATTTCTACTACATCCTCCTGTCGTCTGATTGATAGTTTATACTTTTTAACAAGTTAAAGGCCTCTAAGTAATTATAGTTCACATGTCCTTTTGCTGCAAAATCTTTACTGATGTTCCATTCCTGAGATAAATGTAAGAATAACTTTTATGTTGTTAGTAATGTTTCAAAATGAACACTTACTGGACAGAAACAGTTTAGGTTTACTTGATTTTCCATACATAATTTTTTATTTTTTTTTTATTTGTTTATTTTTTTTTTAGAAAAGTCAGAGTATCAAATATGATACATAAGGCACCAGAATGTTACTTTTTGGCTATATAAATATCAGCAACTACACCAAATTGCATATTTTTTAGTCTCTGAATTAAATTAAAGTGTTTTTTCCTCCTTGAATATGAGCTTCATATTCTCAATATATCATACTAAATGATCCATAAGAGCCTGATTTATCAAATCTGATACTCAACAAAAAACACATATGGAAACTGAAGAAGAAAAAAAAAACTGAAAAAGGCTAAAGTTTAAATAAACTGTTGCATTTCCAAAAATGAATGAATAAATAAATAAATAAATAAATAAAAGTAAAATCCAATTTTTTGACTATTATTTCATATGTTAGACTTTACAGGATTAAAAGTGAATCATGACACTTTAATAATATTATTCATGATGTTAATTGTTTTTTGAGAAAATTGTTTTATTCTATTAACCAGAAGCAGTGCATACAACACAATTTCTGTAGTTACATGAAAAAGAACAGAGAGCAATTATAATTTAACATTTTTAAACAAAACCTTTACTTGCAAAGTGTTTCTATTCATTAAAAAGATGCAATTAAGCAGCATTTTGTTTTAGATAAAGGAGGAAAAGTTAAAAGAACTGCAGCTTTGATTTTGCCACTCTTTAATTTTCAGTGTTGTGTTTAGATCTGTATTTTATCCTCAACACAGATAGCATGTGGTGGTGTGATCTATGAGTGGGACCTCCTGCTCCACACCAACCAGAATTCAGCTGTGATGGGACCTTTAGCCTCAGACTTGAGTCAGAAGTCATGAACTGCTGCTCCTCAGAGGAGCTCATATCAGCAGGTGCTGCAGTGAATGAATCTCTGAGCCAGTCATATTGGCCACTATTGTAAGGAAAATATTTTGAGGATTAAAAATAAAAGTTCTTTATTATGATTCTGCGAAGAACCGTTAACATCAGTAGAACTTTTCCAGGTAGATAGTGGGATTTAGTTCTTTAGATTGTTAAAATGTTCTTCGCACTAAGAAAAAAAAAAAATGGTTCTTTTAAGAACTGTTCACTGATAATTTCTTTAGAGAACCAAAAATGGTTCTTCTATGACATCACTGTAAAAACCTACTTTTGAAACCTTTATTTGAGCTTGTTAGATTTACCAAATATTTTCAAATAAATCTGTATTTCTCTGCTCAAGTTTCCAGCATTTGGGTGAAAGATCTGACCTTGTCTGCCAGATGTGGCAGGTGCTTGTCTTTGCCCTGCAGCTGAAGATTTAATTCATTCAACTTAGATTTGCCAGTGTCATTAGAAATGAGTCATTACTAAACTTGCTGGCAAATTTGTTCAATTCCCTTGCCCTAGGGGAAAATCCAAACCTCGTCTCCAAGTTTATAATTTCTAGACTTATGGGAGAGACATCTAAAACTATGTGATACACTTGCATATGCAAATAACCAAAACCTGAACCAGATTATCATATGTAAATGAGGTATCCCATTCACATTGGAAGGATTCTACTCGCTTGTGTAAACACACAGGGGATTCTCTCAGTTATGTAATATTGGACGTTTTCATTCACAAAATCATTTGAAGAAGCAGTCTTTGAAATTATACACTGTACCCACTGCTAGTATCTTTTACAAATGACTATTGAATTCATGTTTTCACTGCCAGCTCCCCAGGACATCTGCATTTCGATGCCCGTAATGTACAAGCTGATACGGTTCAGCCCACATCTTCCATTCTCTCTAGACAACATGGCCTGGTCATGTTGTATTTACTTTGGTTTCCAACTGTTTCCAGTAACATTAGTTAGTTTTGGGAGCTGGTAAAAGCACTACTGAAGTTTTCAAGGATTCTTACAATGAAGGATTTTATTGACTACTCAAGTGTATTATTCTCTTTGTGTTTCCCATAGGTCTGGTAAGAACAATAGAATAGAAAAACAGCAGCTTTGTATTTAAAGCTATGGAATTCACTTATTAATCAATCAATTAAAAAAAGTTGTTAAGCAAAAATAACACATTTATAAAGGGATTAATTACATATCTGGGTGAAATGAAAGATAAGAAAGTAGGATTTACTTTGAAACAAATGCTAGTAAATTTCAAAAATTACAAAGAAATGCAAGTAACTATGAATGCCCATTTCCGACACTGAATAATAATAATAAAAAAAAGGTAATTGCAACTTTTTATTTCACAATTCTGACTTTTTTTTTCTCATAATTGTAAGTTTACATCTCAGAATTTCATGATATAAATTCGCAGTTGAGAGTTATAAAGTCAGAATTGCGGGATATAAACTTGCAATTGAGTAAAACTAAAGTTGGAATTATGAAATATAAACTCACAAGTCTGACTTTACTCGCAATTGCGACTTTACATCTCACAATTCAGACTTTTTTTTGTGTGTTTATATCACGCAATTGGGATGAAAAGTCACAATTGTAAGATGTATAGTCACAATTGTGACTTTTCATCCTAATTGCGTGATATAAACACAATTGAGAGTTATAAAGTCAGAATTCGGGATATAAACTGGAAATTGTGTAAAAATAAAGTTGGAATTATGAGATATAAACTGACAATTCTGACTCCTTCCCACATTTCTGACTTTCAAAGTCAAAATTGAAGGATATAAACTTGCAATTTAGTGAAATAAATCCTGAATTGCAAGATATAACCTGACAATTTTGACGACTCCTCACAATTCTGACTTTTTTCTAACAATTGTGTAGTTTATATCTGCAGTTCTGGCTTTATATATAAACTCGCAATTGCCAGTCCAGTTGAAGTCCAATTCTGTTCTTACAATTGCAAGTTCTTGCAAAGTCTTTCACGCAATTCTAACTTAATTATACACAATTGCGACCTTATATCATGCAATTCTGACTTTATAACTCCCAATTGTGAGTGTGCCTATTTCTCTAGCAATTCTAAGAAAAAAGTCAGAGTCAAATGGTAAAGGTATCAAGAGCAACATGACATTTGTTGTTTTGGTTTGACATTATTGGATGTTGAATAAAAAGGGCACAGTTCAAGCTTTTTTTATCAAGTAGTGGCTCATAAAATCTGAAATGAGCTTTTAGCAGCTCTCCTATTAAATCATAATGAAATACTCCATGGTACCATATGAATAGGTGGAAGAATTACAAATTAAAACACTAAAAGAAAAATGAAAAGCAAAAGATAAAATTTGAAGGGTGTAATCACATCTGTTGTACCAAATGGAGCCATGCTGGTTCTTTGAAACAGCACCACAAACAGAGATCAAGCAAAAGTGTTTAATCGCTAATGATGACTTTGAGGCTCTATGAACATCCGACAGTCTGCTCTGAATCATGTCATCAGTGCATGTACTGCTCCCTCGAGGTTGTAAATATAATTTATTCACAATGTTTTTAATAAAGAGTTCATGAACTCTCAACAATGCAGTGTGGGTCAGTTTTTGATGGGAATATCTGATAAATGTGAGCATGCAGGGATGTTGTGGCTTTTATTTAGAGAGTATATAGAAATTTTATAGAAATATTCTTCAGAATTATTGTACTTAACTACACTCTGTATATTTCTCATGATTGTTTTTCTGTTATACAGTACCATCTAGTATTTGTTTGTATCTGTTGAAAATATTGAGATTACCAGCTGGAGCATGTCTAATTATTATATTAAACTGGTATGTCCATCTCATGATAATTCGTATGTATTTTACGTAAAATGTGGTTCTACAAAACTTACATTTACTTACGTTTTTACAGGCACTAAAACGTACAATACTGACATATTTTCAGCATTTAAATGTACAAAACTGACGTATTGACGACACCTAAAAATGAATCTTTATGAATATTGAATTCGCGGAATTAATGTTATTATTGTTGTTGTTTTAGTTGTCATATCAATGACCTTATGTTTTCAGTTGCATTAGTAAATTGTTTACTCCTTTACTTAATATGAAAAGATAACATTTCGTTCTGTTCTGTGTGATTTCTGCTACCAGCTCATTTCCAAGAATAGGCCTACATAATGTTAAACAAGACTTAAAACCCTTAAAATAAATAACATTTCTGCAATCGTTTAACCTTTACGTGTCATGTAATGTTTACTTTGTTTGCCATGGGCCACAAAAGGCATTTTCTCCGACATGCTGTGACAATAGAACCATAAAATACACCAAAAATGCAACATAATTACAAAATTAAACTTAAATTTTAAAATTTTAAAAATTAAAATCTTAAAAAATTAAAAAATAAAAATGTAATTTTATTCGTGCGCTGTAATCCAAATCTTCAGAATCCATGCGACTGCGAGGAACAGACTCAAATCCAAGCTTTTATTTGGCGATCTTCATCTCCATCCTGAGCAGCGAGTCCAGCGACCTAAGCATCCAAGCCCGCGCTGACTGACGCGCTCGTTACGAATTCAAATGTTGCCGCTTCAAACGACAGGTTTTACGACAGGATAATCGAACGCTCATTGGCTCTCGCCAGCATTTGTCACAGATTGCGACATGCCGTGTTTCTGGTGAGTGTTTGAATGATGCGCGCGCGCCTTCACGGCGTGGAACAGGAAAATAATCTGGACAATATTTTCAGCGATTAACAATTTTAATTCTGCTCTGCATCTCACAAACCTACTGTATTCCGCCAGAGAGGACTGCGGCTGCAACACATCGTCATTTGGATTACTTTTGGTACTGCTTTTGACATTTTTGATGTAAAAGATACGCAAATATTTTACGTTTTTTAGCTAAAAATACATAGCGATTCGTACATTTTAAACGTTGAAATACATCTAAATTGTACGTTTTAGCATCAACCATAACGTACAAAAATGTACGTTTTGTGCTTGTAATTGTTACGTATTAATACCTACATATAAACCATGAGACCAGACTGCCATGTTAGACATTTAGTTTACCCATTGAAAAATAAAAATCATAATTTAGTTTCAATTGCCCAGTTATTTTTTTTTCTTCTGTGAAACAACTGGCTTTCACTCCTCTTGACATTCCTCAAGATAAAGTTTTTCGCAGAAAAAAAGTTTTTAAAATTATAAAATGTAAGGTCTTAATTCAGAGAGAGAGAGAGAGATTTTTTTCTTTAGATATTATTCTATAATATTATTCCAAGATATAAACTCAGAATTGCAAAATGTAAACTCTGAATTGTGAGAAAGAAAAAAGTTAGCATTCTGACTTTATATTTTGCAAAACATATACATGGTAGATTTCTTACAGATTTTCGGTAACACCAACACCGGTAGGGACCAATTCTCACTATTAACTAGTTGATTATTAGCATGCATATTACTGGCATACTGGCTAAATATTAGTACTTATGAAGCAAGTAATAATGCCTTTTTCTGCATCACCATATTCTAGAACCATTAATATGACCACATACCTAAACTTAACAACTACCTTACTAACTATTATCAAGCAACAAATTAGGAGTTTGTGGAGGCAAAAGTTGTAGTTAATAGTTAGTTAATAGTGGGAATTGGTCTCCAAACTAAAGTGTGACCAGATTTGCTTATAAAATCATGGTTAAATTCAGATCTCAATAACTTAAAATCCCAAATACTTCAGGAGAGTTAATGTTACAGCATTTCATTAAACAACAACAGCAAACAAACAAACAAATACATTCTTCAAATTTCCTCTTATCACTGATATACATGACGTCCCACTATCTGGACCCTTCACCATTTCAGTTCCAGTTCAGTTTAGTCTTTAGAGGATTTATAAATACGTATACGTGTATGTGTAAGTTGCACATTGGCAAAGGGGTTCATGCTTTAGATATTGCAATAGTTTCAGTCTTGATATAAACATATAAAACTGTATGTGTACACATTATGTACAAAAATCTACAAATAAGAAATCAGACCACCATGAACTGCTTGAGGACAGACACTGTTTGAGTGTTATAGTAGTTTACACAAGGAGGTTTCTTTGTGTGGGACAAAAGACAGATAGACATGCATATGTTGATGTTGGCAGACTAGAAACTGTAATATCAGTGTGCACAACTACATATTTTCAAAATATGTATTCAGTCTGTGTATTTTAATAAGACTGACATGGTTGAAACATTGACATGGCATCTTGAAAATCCAAAGCTTGCACCAGAACACAGTGCATGCAACAACCAAAGATGTCTGTCTGAATGTGCATGTCTACAGCATCAGTTGTGAATTTAAAGCGGGCCACTCAAAAAACAGTGTGATATTTGGCAGCCAAAGGTGTCCATCTCAATTTGTATGACTGTAGCGGTGGTGCTTTATAGGGGATGCTGTCATCCGACAGCTAAACCATGCTAATGAAAAAGAACACTGCTACAAATGTCAGTATGTCAGAGACGAGGCTCACAATGACTCAGCTTTGTGTCTGCATCATGTACACTAACAGTCAAAAGTTTGAAACAACTTTTAAACAACAAAGTATCTTTTGATCACAAAGGATGCATTTATTTGATCAGAAATACAGCAAAAGCAGTAATATTGTGAAATATTATTACAATTATAAAAAAAAAGCTTTTTATTTGAATATATTTTAAAATGTATTCCTGTAAATTATCATCATTACTCCAGTCTTCAGTATCACATTTTTCACAAATTATGCTGATTTGGTGGTCAGTTATTATTAATTATTATGATTCTTATTATTATGAATGTTGAAAACAGTTTTTGCTACTTTTGACTTTTACAGTTACTTTTGATCAATTTAATGTGTCCTTGCTGAATAAAAGCAGCAAAATATTAATATTATATTAAGCAGCAAAATTTTATTAAGCAGCAAAACTGTTTTCAACATTGATAAATGTTGAAATAAATTACAGGAATACATTACATTTCAAAATACATAAACTGTTCTTTTAAATAGTAATAGTATTTCACAAAATTATTGTTTTTATTCTATTTTTGACGAAGTAAATATAGCCATGGTGAGCTAACATACTTCTTTCAAAAACATTTAAAAATATCTTAATTATTCCAAACTTTTCAAGACATTTCAAATGACATTCAAATGTCCATCAATCACTTCAAGTTTTCTTTTCTGGTCTGAACTAAAGCAATTTAATTCCCATTTTTAAAATTTCAGAACAAGTAAAACGATTCTTTACTACTTTCTTTCCTTCATCAGTATGGAAACAACTTCCCATTGTCTCCACGCACGTTTGTCGCAGAAGACTACAGCTGTGATCTCTCCTGTCTGCTGTTGTTTTGAAAGCAGCAGGGTGACGTGTTGACGAGGAGCAGTCAAAGGAACCAGGGCTCAGCGTGATGGCAGATGTGTGGGAGTCGCTCGTGCTTCCAGAACACACTTCACCTCCGGCTTCCTGCCTCACCGCCTCAGGTCCAACCTTGATTTTACCCGGGTGAGACCATAGAATCTTAATTTAGCGTCACTTAAGGCAGAGGCCACGCTGAGAATCTAAAAATAAATGCGACCAACATGAGGCATCATCTTCGGTATCGAGATGTCTTTGAAGAACAGAGAAAATGTTCATGGTTAAGCTGATGAAAGCCTCTACAAACTTCAAATTAAATCAAAGAGACGTTCTTCAGTTAAAGTTTTGACCAAAAAAGCTACTTCCTCAGCATATTAGAATGATTTCTGAAGGATCACGTGACACTGAAGACTGCTGAAAATTCAGCTTTGCCATCACAGAAATAAATTACATTTTAAAATATATCAAATAGAAAACAGATCTTTTAAATTGTAATAATGTTTCACAATATTACTATTTTACTGTATTTTTAAGTAAATATAGCCTTGGTGAGTATAAGATACTTCTTTTAAAAACATCATAATTATTCCACACTTTTTACCGGTAGTGTATGAAATTATCATGAACTAAAAAACATGTTTCAAGGTTCTTCAGAGAAGCAGCTTTGAGCTGACAATCATTATACAATATTATAATGTTTGCTAATGTTAATTAACATTATTATAAAGTTGGGTCAAACTTTATTTTGAGGTGTCCTTGTTACAGTGTATGTAATTATACATGTAAGTACTGAGTAATGTTAATTAACTACATGCACTTACTATATGGGTAGGATTAGGGTTTGGTTTAGGGTTATTTGCATGTAATTATGCATAATTTATTGTTATAATAATAGAAAGTATGTGTAACATATGTAGCAAGGACACCTTAAAATAAAGTGTTACCTAAAGTTACACTTTTGGTTTCAAATGAACAAACATCTAATTTTTGATCATTTTTAGAATGAGAATGAGAATCAGAATGTTAATTTGTTGGACATGCAACATGTTCCTCAGAGGTATAATGCAACACGTCTAAAGCCTGACACATATTAAAGTTAATAAAAAAGGAAAAAGAAGGGTTCTTTTTACAACGTTATGGCAATCACAAGGAACGGGGACTGTGAACTCTCACATATTTGTAACATGCTGATCCTGATGAAACTCTTTCAACCCCACATACAGACATATTTGGAATTTTCATCTCAATCGGCATGAAGTGCTAATCTAAAACGCCTCTTTTCCAGGGTATCACAACCTGAAGTATCATTGTCAAGCATGTTATATAATCAGTCATTTCATATCGAGATTGCATTCACAAAGAGAAATTCTAGCCAATTATTATTATTTATTTATTTATTTATTTATTTTCAGCAGAGTATACCTAAAACAATTGATATTTACCATAGAATTTTTCAAGGCCTGGATATCCCAATTTTTTTTTTAAATGACATACAGTAGGTTTCAAAAGAGTGTTTGACACTGATGTCATAAGAACCATTTTTGGTTCCCCAAAGAACCTTTCAGTGAACAGTTCTTAAAAGAGCCATTTTTTTTTTCTTAGTGTGAAGAACGTTTTAATATTCCAAAGAAACTTTGGAATTTTATATATTTTTTTGTACTATAAAGAACCTGTTGTGGAATTTAAAGCTTCCATGGATGTTAAAGTTCCTTCATGGAACCATAAATGCCAATATAGAACCCTCATTTTTAAGAATGAAGCACCATTTTTGGTTCCCCAAAAATATGTCCTTTAAAAAAGTCTTGATTTTGTTTTTGGGGTCTACTAGAAGAGGTTTCCATGGATGTTAAATGTTCTTCATGGAACCATAGATACCAATACAGAACCTTTATTTTAGTTTTTTTCAACCTGATCTCATGAAAAAATCGTACCTGTCGGAACTTTTTCGCAAGATGCGCAAATATGTACCGCCATGTACATTTTGTGACATATTCGATGTGAAATGTCCACTGGGTGGCACTAAAAGAGTGTTTTTTTTTTTTTTTTTGCAACAGATGATCGTACATATGGTATGTTTTATGTGACGTTGGTTTTGTATGTCACTGCAGTTCTGACTTTGAATGTGAAGTAAAAACACATTCGCAAGCATGCTGTTTAAGCTTGTTTTTCAGTCTCTCATCTTTCAGCTCTTTCATCGTGAGTCATGTTTTTGATGGGATTCGTACTCAAAGATTCCGCATCCTAAGTACAATTCTGTGCCAGCTGAGCTACCGAGCAAGCTTTTACAAGTGGTGGCTGTTTTACCGCCTCTAGTGTTCATTTCTGTTGGAAACTGCAGTGATATGTACTTATTGGTACGTATTTCGCGTCTTGCGAAAAAGTTCCCAGAAGTATGTTTTCGTCATGAGATCAGGTAGGTTTCTTTTATGTATCTTTTATGCACTTCTGACTTAACTCTTTTGCTTTTCATTATTTATCATTTATGCCTTACTCACACCACAATTCTTTTTAGCGCAGGCTGTGGGCTTCCTGTCAGGTTCATAGGCACAACAATTCCTTTGAGAATCCTTGTCTAAGTTCTGAGAAAAATCCCAGAAATTTAATTTATAATTTGTGTACCATAACATTGAAGAAAAAAAGTCTGATTTTAAACTGTTCAATAACTTTCTGTAAAAGAACGTTGTAGTGTTGTAGGCAGCTTAAAGATTTATACTTTATAAAGAGTATAATTCATTATCTAATGAGCAGCATTTGAAATGACACCACAAGTTCAATGCAAAACGCACATATGCAGATATGAAAAATGACTTCAAAATCCAGTGGGAACATGTTCATCTGCTGAAGCACAGTTCAAATGGAGCCAGCTCTCATGATGCTGAGAGTGAATGTGGTGGTCTCCAAGGAGACCCATCTTACCCCAGGGACACTTTATGGGAAGATAATTTGGTGACTGTCAGATCTCATTCATGTGGGCAGTGTTCTCTGACTGTGCTATCCTTCTGCTTTTGGGCACATGAAGCAAAGCCCACAGAAAATCACACTGGCAGTAATAGGTTTAAATTCAAAGGCCTGGTAATATGATTCTGACACATCGCACAATGCTGCTTATGTGGGTGACTCTGGGTTGTGTCATTTCTCAAACCCACCTGCCTATTTTTTCATGTCACCTCTCCAATATGCTCCCAATAAAAGTGGCAGAAGTTACCTTTTTTTTTTTTTTTTCTTAACAAAAGAGAAAATAACAAACCGTTCCATGATTCTAAGAACATGACCCAGCAAATATGATGACTGAGTTTTGACCTAGTGTGACAAAGACAAAAGACCAGAAGATTCCTTGGGTCAAACAGCAATACATCAGAACTCCAGATGCTTCATCAGGCAAACAGAAAAATATATTTTTTCTCTATACTGTTAATTGTGGTTAAAAGAGTGAATTCATTACTTTATGTCTTCCTTTGAACCCACATTTTGAAAAATGCTGATATTTTTCTTTCCAATAAAATGAAAATCTATAGTGACCAGTTCTTGCCAACCTACAAGACTCAAAATAAAAAAAGGAAATCATATTTCACCTTCTGCCCAATTCAGGGTGGGTTAAATATGACAATGGGGTATGATTCAAAGTCTAATGGTCTAACAAAAGCCAAAGACTGAACATTTCTACATGCACCAATATTTTTATTAACCCTTGAACTTTACATATGGGATAATACAGATAAATATGACACCAGGTTTGATGTCAATGAAAACCAAACCCTATTGGTTATTGAATCTCATTATTGATTGTGACAATAAATACTGATTTGAACACACTATAGCATTTTCAGTGGATAACAAGTCAAATTTTGGGTATATTTGGGGCCCTGTAACAATCATTCACAGCACAGATAAGACCTCTTCATCTGGGCAGGCTGTTGGGGAGGCAGACATCAGGACTTCCCTTTGGTCTCGTGGAGTGCTGCCATGCATTTGGCAATGAAAAGTTAATTCTTGAGCTTTGAAATAGCTTTCAACAGTGCCAAAGATCCAGCCCTGCTGAAACATTAACTGTGAGCCAAAGTGTGTTCCCAAGAAGTGATCAAGATAGTAGCAAGTTAATGAAAAAAATTAAATGATTACATATTCCCGCATAGTCTTACAGGCACAGCAGCAAAAGATGAAACATGTTCTTAGGGTCACATTATACAGGTACATCTCAATAAATTAGAATGTTGTGGAAAAGTTCATTTATTTCAGTAATTCAACTCAAATTGTGAAACTCGTGTATTAAATAAATTCAATGCACACAGACTGAAGTAGTTTAAGTCTTTGGTTCTTTTAATTGTGATGATTTTGGCTCGCATTTAACAAAAACCCACCAATTCACTATAAACCGGGATTGTGCTGATCACACGGTCAGTCACTTGATGTTTAGATGTAAACAAAATGTCTGTTACTGCTCCGGCAATTAATACATTTATTTAATAATTGGGAAATTATATCCTATTAATTATTTTATTATTAAAATATACTTTTTATTTTAAAATAAGCTATTGAAATTTTTATTAAAAACTGACATATACTTCAAATGGTTTTATGTCTTTCATTTTCTCTCTCAAAATGATGGACATAATCTAAAAAAAATGTGGAAATTAGCAAAAATAAGTTAATGCAAACTCCTACACATAAGGTGTCAGGATTGTCTTGTGTGTCTTGTGTTCTCCTTCCTCTTGTATGCCCATATTTGGTTAGTTTCCTGTTCCTGTGATTATTAGTTCATTCTTGTCCAGTTGTGTGTGTTTAATTATCTAGTTATGTTGTGTATTTATAGTGTGTTCTGCCCTGTGTTTCCTGTTGAGTATTATATGTCATATCCTGTCTGTCGCGTGTGTGTTCCCAGCCTGTATGTTTCTTGCCTGTTTTGATTTATTAAAGACTCTTGTTTTGGGTATATTCTACGCCTCCCTGTTCCTGGTATCCATCTAGTGTAATCCGTGACATAAGGTAAATATTGACCCAGTTACTTGTTCAGCTAGTAAAATCATTAGTTCTGCAAGACCTAATTTACATAAATTATATAATAAATATCTAAAAGATGCACTGCTTATCACAAATTTAAGTGATTTTGTTCTGGTGCATATCTTAAAAGCTTGAAACTGTTTACAAGCATAATATTTAGTAATAAGTGTCTTGGCAGTGGTCAAAAAGGGTTTGCGAAATGAATTTGGATTGGTCCCTTTTTGTAAATTCAGAGATGTGAATTCGGATTCAGGCATTTAAATGACCACACAACCTGGGTGTTTGTCAAAAAAAATAAATAAAATAAATTAAAAAAAATACTTTTACAGGGATGATGGGAGAATAACAGACATTTTGGGTCTAAAAGGCAATAAAATCACAGAATGGCTCCTGTAAATTTTTGAAGTTACCTTATGTGCCCAAAAGTTCAGATGACGTTCACTAAAACTTTTATTTTATATTAAAATCCAGAAAGATGTCACACAGCTGTAGTTTGTGAAATCTGTTACACCCAAAGCCCTCCTTTCAGTCTCTATACTTGTAGAGAAGAAATCATTCAGCCCAAATTTTCAAAAGTCTGATTACCTTTATTTCAGTACTCCAGAATGCAAGTCTAATCAAACAAAAAAGTAGCAAACAAGCTTGCTAGCTAGGGAAAAAACTGATAGTTCCCTATCATTACATAGTATTCAGAGCATTCTGCAAATATGACTACAATAAGCTTTGATTCTGATGCTTCACATGTTGAAAACTGCAGTGTGAATAACGGAAAATTACAGCTTTCGCAAATTTCTGCTCTCAGTAAATGCATGAGCTGATATTATGCATGATAACATTACAATGACCAATATGCAATCATCCATGTCTTTTCACTCTACAGGAATAAACTCTTGCTAGTGACAAATTTTAGTTTCAAAAATGTTGTGCACCATGAGGATTTGCTATTTTCCACATTTGCATTAAAAAGCAGTCATGCAGTCAAGCACGTTACAATAAAAACGTAATGGTGCAGTTAACTGAACTAAACTTTATACTTGCAAACTGAACAGCCTTTACAGCAAATACTGTAAAGGGAACTAACACTACTGCTTTGGGACTTTTCACTGATTAAATCGCTACACTTGTCCGTGTTTGTGCCATTCAGAGTTGGTTCACACCAGACTTGGGTTGTTCAGATATTTTCTGATTCAATGTAGTACTTAAGTAAATTAAGTAAAATAATAATGTGCTGTGCCCTTGGCAACACTGTATAACTGACCGTATAATTGTATTGTATAATTACGAAGAAATAGCAAGTAACACAATGAATTAAACATGCAATTCTGAGGTAGAAAGACTTTACCCACCCTCAGGCCATCCAAGATGTAGATGAGTTTCTTTATTCATCATATTTGGAGAAATGTAGCATTACATAACTTGCTCACCAATGGATCCTCTTCCGTGAATGGGTGCTGTCAGAATGAGAGTCCAAACAGCTGATAAAAACATCACAAAAATCCACAAGTAATCCACACATCTCCAGTCATCACTTAACATCTTGTGAAGTGAAAACAGATAAAAGAGTAACTGTGACTTTATATCTCACAATTTCGACTTTCTCAAAATTACCTTTTTTATTTTAACTTTGTCATCATGTGATTCTTTATTGCCACTTGTATCATTAAGATAATTATCAATATGAGTATAAAGCAGACTAAAGTAGTTCATAGAATGTATTAGTAGTTCATAGCCATACAATTTACTACAGGCAATATAATGAAGTGTGAAATTCTAGCTTGGCTCCATGTGTTTCTCAGCTCTCTGGTATTCCTGTCGAGTGTGATCATATCAAGATAGCTGAATGTTTTAAATAAATGAGCATCATGTCATACAGCCCCAGGCATGGCTGACTGTTACCCATCTCAGGCCTAGCATACCCAACAGCATTTGGCTCTAACAAGCACTTGTCCTCCCCATACAAGGGCTAAATGACCTATAATGCCCGGGGGTCCAAGGGTGGTAAAAACTGATGGCAAACAATACGGGGTTGCATCTCAATTCCTGGAGAAACTCATGTCTGCGGAGAGGGCATGGACCATACATGATGGAGCAGACCAAGATAGAGTAAGAAGGTATCTTTCACTGACCTGAGTGAAAAATGAAGATATTCTCTTTGACAAAGTAGCCGTGTCTTGGGGAAAGAATGAAAAATTTATCACACTCCCTTTTCCTTGTCTTTTTTTTATGTTTCTTTTTATTTTGTGCTGTTCGAGACCATAGGAAAATGCCTGATGGTCAAACATTGTCTGATCATATTAAAATGGCTTTTAGAAAGTTATATTAATAATGTTATATATATATATATATATATATATATATATATATATATATATATATATATATATATATTCAAATAATCTAACTTGAATAAAATGCTAAACACACTCACGCAAAAACATGTAAACTGGCGTAATACTTCACATTCTGGCAAAAACGCACCATTGAGATCTCACTTGAACAATTATTTCAGAGTGTTGTAATGATGCATTTTTGTAGACCAACCTAGTTAGCGTCACACTTGACAAAACCCAACAGGATTTTTCCTTTGGCTTTTGGATTATTGCAGAAAATAAGCTCTGTGATCAATAAAAGTTTATGATTCTTACAATTTTGTTCATCATGATCTTCACAAATAAGCACAACCTAAATACAATCAGCAAAATAATAGGCTACAGTTGCATGCCTTCAATGTCACCACCATTTAGTTTACAACAATGTGGGAAAGCCACTTTGCAGCAACCTTCCTGGACATGGTAAGTGTCTGAGAAGTAAAAGTAAAAAAAGGATGGCTTGATTTGAAAGTGCACTCTGGTGCAAGGTGATGTTTATTTAGAGGAGGCTTAGGAGATCCACAGGTGTGCACTATTTACAAAGTCCAAAAAAAAAAAAAAAAACTGTACAAAAATAAACAAAACACTGCCACCGGCAAAAATGTCCCAAAATATACAATATATACAGGTATCCACAATATATGCACTATTGGAAGGGGTTTTGACTCGTTCACGGAACTACTACTGCACGCTCACTTGTCTGGCCTACCGAGAGACAATCAACACTAGTGCGGAAGCACTTTTTATACTCTTTCCAGGTCCCCTTCTGGGTGACCGGCGATAATAATAAGAGTACGCCCACGGTAGCGCTCGGCTTCGCCGCCTCCTCCTCCGACTCGGAACAATTAAACAACATAAAAACACACACAAATATAAATATGCAGTTCCCGGGTATGTATGTAGATGTAATATGTATTATATGGATGCAGAGGGGAAATGTTAAATGGTGCTTTATGTACGTGAGTCATGAGTTAGTGTGTTCACCCACCACTACGGCTGCCAGACAGGGGAAAATGGAGTGTGAATGGTGTGTATGTAATCTTAACCAGTACTATCTCAGCCAGAGCTAGACCTCCTCCCTAACAGATAAAGATCATTAAACCATTATACTGTCTCAGAAGTCTTTCTGAAATCAGTTTTTTGAGGTACCTTTGTATGCAAATGCAGCAAGGCATTAAGTCAGCTTGCTAAGCTTTCGGATACAGCCACAGACTGGTCCAGATATTTAGCCTGCTAAATATTTCTCGGCCATCAGCGATGCATTGGTGCTTCTCTCAGATCAAATCTTTAATAATTCACATTATGCGATCATCACTCATGTGAATGGATTTGCCTCAGATTTAGGGCTTTTGTTGGCAATCTCCAGAAAACTGTCAACAAGTGAAAATCAGGCCTAAAGTCATTTAGTGGATTTAGCTTTTGACATAACCAACCCAAATTTGAATCCACATTTTTTTTTCGATCCCATTCTTCACCATGTTCCCATTGCATATCTACAGTGGCCCAGTAGTGCACAACACAACGAAATCTCCACAACACAACGGAAACAAGGCGCAACACAGCGAAATTAGCACAACACAATGGAAACAAGTCACAACACAATGTAATTAGCAGTACACAACAGAAACAAGCCGCAACAAAACGGAAACAAGTCGCAACACAATGGAGACAAGCCGCAACACAACAGAAACAATGCGCAACACAACAGAAATAAGTCGCAACACAACCCTGTTAAAAAAAAACAAAAAAAAAAACAGCATATGCTGGTTAGGTATGTTTAGAATGGTGGCTGCTGGTTTGAGCTGGTTTAAGCTGGTCCTTAGCTGGTCAAGTGCTGGTCATGAGCCGGTTTAAACTGGTCATGTGCTGGTTCTAAGCTGGTCCTGAGCAGGAGCTAGTTGCTTAGGACCAGCTTAGGACCAGCTTGAACCAGAACATGACCAGCTAAGGACCAGCTTAAACCAGCTCAAACCAGCAGCCATGCTTCAAAACATACCTAACCAGCATATGCTTTTTTTTTTTCAACAGGGAACAGAAACAAGTCGCAACACAACGGAAACATGCGACACTACGGAATTAGCACAACACAATAGAAACAAGCTACAACACATTGAAATTAGCACAACACAACAGAAACAAGCTGCAACACAAAGGAAGCAAGCCACAACACAGCAAAATTAGGACAAGATAAAGGAAACAAGCCACAACACAACGGAAACAAGTCGCAGCACAATGGAAATAAGCCGCAACACAATGGAAACATGCAACAACACTACGGAATTAGCACAACACAATGGAAACAAGCCACAACACAATGTAATTAGAAGAACACAACAGAAACAAGTTGCAACACAACGGAAACAAGCCGCAACACAATGAAATTAGGACAACACATCAGAAACAAGCCACAACACAATGGAAACAAGTCGCAACACAACGGAAACAAGCCACAACACAATGGTCGTCGTCGTCGCAATCTCAGTTGTACAAATTTGTACGATTTGTGAAAAAACTTGCCAAATTTGTAAGCCCCTAAACTTGCCCCTCACAGAAATCATACACAATCGCACGAGTGATATTGTACAAATTAGTACAAATTACCCAACTCGTAAAATATATACAGATTGGTTGTGAGATAGCATTGCTTTGGTCCGTGGTGATTATGTAATAGTTAATAGGCTTTTTTTGACATGGAAATATTATATTAGAAGATTTCCATGTAATAGATTCCATAATTTTAATGTATGATTCTAATGGAAAATGACACTGACACTGCTTTTTCATGTTTATTAGTGCAAATCTGCTTGCTATAAAGCTAAGTATTGTATAAAGTGCTAGCTATATAAATAAATGTAACTTGACTCGACTGGAGTGCTGAATAAAAAACATCGCCATGAGTACGCTATAGACCTTCTGCATCTCAAAAAAGTGCACAGCCATCTTTAGAATTTTGTCTTTGATCTTCTGTTTGTGTAATTAGCTGGTGAAGTGGATTTAGTTATTGTAGAGTTAACAAAACTTGTCATGTGCACTGTAATGTTTGAAGCGGATGTCATAACAAATGTCAGTAGACCAGAAAGATTTTAAAATGAGTGCTTCATTCATAAATTTGTGCGACCTTACCTTCACGCTGTAAAAATACAAATGGAAGACAGAAGACAATGGGCACAGTGCTGAAAAGGGGTGAAACTACGTAAAATCTATAGAAGCAGGTTTAATATGCTTAGAGTTAGGACAAGAAAGGTTCCAATAAGACAGCATCCATTTTAAAAAAAGATGATTTAAAAAAATATACACTGAATAGGTTGTTATAACTGAATGTTGTTGTATAATGTACTATGATACACTGAGATGCAAACAGTATCTGCCATTAAATAGCACTGAACACTATTTGCACTTAGTTAAAATAGCCTCTGCCCAATTATTTTCACAAAAGTCTGAATGGGCTGATTTTATTTCCACTACTGCAATATCATTTTGAGTTTTATGTTTATTATTTTCATGTTTAAATTAAATGCCAGAAATCATCCATGTAATCTTCATTATCAAAGATGTTATTCAAGTGACGCAGCATTGGTTCACTACTGTGATTCAAACACCTGAATTTACTCTTTAAAATGTCCAGAGTGTATTTGACTGGATATATGTCTGGTTATAATGCTCTTATCCATCATTTGATCAGGTGGATTGCGCTGTACTAGTACATTAAGCTTCTGCTTAAGATGGATTGTGTAAATAAGACCCACACTCCGAAATGGTGCAACTGTTTTGTGAATTTGCCCAGAACTTCAACTTGATTCAACTTCAAGATCACTCAATACATTCTATTTATATGTTGTCATGGAATCACATCAAAGCAAAACCACAATTATTAGATTAACTGGCTCACATGGCAACATTCAAATCAAACCAATTATTCTGTATCAAAAAAGGCCTGGATTACATACAGAACCGAAAGAATTGCATCCATCCACTCTGTTGGATGACAGCAAAACAGCTCCTCAAATCAGTTGCGTGGGAATGTATTATGACTAATTTATGGTAACCTAAATAACCATATCTTTATTGATTGTTACAAGTGAATACACTAGAGTATCGATAGAAAGCAACAGTAGGGCTCCTGAAGTAAAAATCTCAGTTTTCTCAATAAAGCAACTGATTTTTAGCAATAATGTTAAACGCTTCAAGACAGACCAACTATGAGCTCTTATGTTAAGTGATGATTTATGCTTCTGTACACTCTCAAATAACTTGTGTATTTGTATATGTCCTTAAAACACAGGATATTTTATACTTACAATTGCAGACATATTGCGACTAGTTTGATCTTAATCTATTGTTTTTGATTCAGTTGCATCCTTCAAAATGTATTATAGGATAACTTGTTACATTTTGTTGAAATACATTACGGTAAGTACACAGTCTTGTACTTTCCTTTTTTGGTTTTCAGATTTGGTTTCCAAAAAAGGTTTTTGCTAAAACTGTTGTGATTCATCTCATTCATCTTCATCATATAGATCAGTGGTTCTCAATGAGGGACCTCAGCAAACTTTCAAAGGGGCTTCAGGATGACTTAAAATAAGATAAAACAAGCATTAAAATAAGGTAAAACAATTACAAAGCATATTTCTTATTTGAATTAATCTCCTCAACAACTTCTTTTTTCTTTCTTTAAAAAAAAAGAAAAAAAAAAGAAAAAAGGGTTCCAACTATATATATGGTATCCTAATTTTTATTATGTACTTTCTACACTGTAATTAATATAATAAATAAATAATAAAAGAAAGAAAACATTATTACAGTCAAAACACATTTTCTTTTTTCTTTTCCTTTTTTTTCAGTGTGTACAAATCATGTAAATTAATATAGTCTAAATAGAAACTCCGAGGACATATTTTATAATGAATACACATGTTTGTAGTTACTGTATGCCAAGCTCTAAAATATTTTATTCAATAGAAATAGTGAGCAACAAATATTTTTGAAAATCCTTATCCTCAATATTTATCCTGTAAATCACGAATGGCTGGCAAGTAAATTCATCGATTAGAAAGAATACAAACCCTGAAGAACATTCAAATCTTAAAACTTCTGAAATCCTGAAATGCAGTTTATAGACACTAGGCCTTCAAATATTGATGTGGAAAACAGGAAGCCTTAAAGTATAAAAGGTTGAAAACCTCTGGTACAGATCAACAGCACCAAAGGCTTCTATAAACTACTTAAATTCTTAATGCTTTTTGGAAAGAAAGCCCTGAATGCTTTGGCACAAGCCTTACAATCCATGTGGTAAACAAAAATGGGGTAAAAAAAAATCATCCAGCACTAAGGCCAGTGAAAAAGTGGGTGGTCACTTCAGCACTCTATTGAACATCCACACTGCGCTCTCTCTCTCTCTCTGAGAGTGGTACTGCTGTCACTGGCATATGGAGCCGAAAGTGACCTGATAATAAGTAGCATTAATCACAGTTTTAATTACGAACCAGGGTTCAGCGTGAGGTTAAAAGCTCACTCCTAATGGCATTCCAAAGACTCGATCCAATGCATACCAATCAGACTTGTATTCTGCAATTACACTGTAAAGTTGTTCATATGTTGGGAGGACTCCTTGACAAATGAAGGGTTATCACGAAGCTAGCCGACATTCCTGATTTATGATTCCTGCACATCGCTGACGCCTTTCACAACATCTGATTTTAAAGTCATTACTGTTGCTTTAATTTACTGCCAGAGTTATGACACGGCTTGTTTACTGCTACACTAGAGTCGTCGTATAATCATTACGCTTTAGTGAACCCTTCTGAAAACTCCTCTTTTATGAACAGCTCCGATGATCATCTTTCCTAAACTGAAGGTAGACTGTCCTAAACTGAAAAATATTTGGTGTAGAAACAATTTTTACTCAGAAATGGCAAATTTCATAAACTGCAGAGAAAAACAGATTGAATTAAGTGTGAAATTTGGTATTTAATAGTACTTTCTTGAAAAACATACTCCAATAATCCTATTTTGTATTTGCAACTTCAGAATTTTTACAGTGTACATAAAGTTGGAAAGCCTATTATGAAGATTGGTATAATAGGTGTAACGCCATAGCATTAACATTAATTTTTCAGTTCATTTTTGAACTAAAATTGTTATCTGTATTTGTTCTTTCCTCATTTATTATCTCTTCCTATAGAAAGAGTGGTTGGAGGGGGTCTGGCAGAGCAGCATTGGCTGGCAGACGCTGTTGGGTTTTGTGGGTTGAGGCTACTGGAGGGAGGTGGAGGAGAGAGATGATGCCAGACCCTGAGCACCAGAGCTCATTTCAACAGCCCATCTCAGTGGACACACACAGAGATGCCACTCACCGTGCCAGCCTGACAGGCCACAGCTCCGAGAGAATTCACGCTCACTTCCATTTCACATTGATTTTCATCTTCCGCACATACACATATGAAACACATGAGGTTTTCCCTGTGTGCTCTATAAATACATACATCCTAATCAATTCATTGCCACAATTTACTTTGGCGATGCGGGATGTGAATAAGTAATGCTCTCAAGCTGCGATCAGAGAGTGAGCCAGGGGCGGTTCTATAGGGGGCCAAAGCACTCTAAATGAAATAAATACTACAAAATTAACAAATGCTTAAATAAATTAAGTGAAATATCCTCATTTATTTTGAAATGTTCTTTAATAAAACAACAGTTGTTTAATATTTCATGATTATTATGAAAAAACAACCAAGGAACAATGGAAATACAATATTTCTTACATGTTTTCAAAGGGAAATGTCCAGTAAGTGGTGCTAAATGTACAGGTATGTCCAGTTTGATCAGATAAATCTAGCAGCATTAGTTGTTATATGTATTGTGGCAGAAATACCTGGTGAATGGTGCTAAAAGTTATACTGCCTTCACGTGCTATCGGAATTATCGCAAATATGAGTTTCCAAGTCGGAAATTGGACCTGAATGACCTCAATACATATTTACAACTGTAAAGTTTTATTAGTTTTTCCTACAACATCTAGAATGCTTTCTCCTGCCATTACAGTCATGTATATTTACTTATAATAATAACCATTGGTACATGTTGTATGTATTGAACACAACGAAAATAGTATTTATTTGAACAAAATTTAGGAATCGTCAGCCAGCTGAATATCTAGAAAGCGCTGTGAATGTTCATATGGTTACCAATGAATGGGATGCTACATTGTATTTGGAACCTGTTGGATATTGACTAAATATTATATTGTTTAATAAGACTTCTGCAAGAAACAGGCAAAAATTAACTCATGAATGGGCCGTATACCATGATTTTTGTTCTTTACGACAACAAAGAGCTTGAACGCGACAAACTCGTAATTACAACTTCAGTGGTGGGAAGTAAGAAGTTTTCAATAACGTGATGGCAGCAGTAATGCTCTATCACATTTGAAAATAAAACCATAGACTGTAAAAAAAAAAAAAAAAAAATCGATGATGCATTTCTTTCCACAGTAGAAAAATAAAGCCAAAATGTCCCAGAAATGACCACTGTCATTTTGCGCAGATGACGTCATTTGGAGCCAGAGTCTGTGCAGAAGTGATCGTCATACTCCTGCAGACTTAATCACAAGCACACAATCGTGACACCACACAGCGTTTTAGAGCATCAAACAACTAACTAAAACTTACTAGAAAAAATTATAAGATGATAAGCTCTACAGAAAAAGACAGAAACCATCTTTGAGGAAAATGTATTTGAAGTTTAATTTAATTTTTAGTTTGCCTTATGTGCCATTCATTTACATGAAGAGGGCTGGGTTTTACCTATAATGCAGCCAGCCACCAGAAGGCAATCAAAATGTTTTGTCTCCAATTTGAAGATGTGTGCGGCACACTTGATAAAAACGCATTTGCTAAAGTAACAATGCCAGTTTAGTTTAGCTTCTACAGGCATTTGAGCTCTTTTATCTTGGCTCATGTTTCAAGGGACTCTCTTTGCACTGCAAAGTTCAATCCCGTACCAGGTGAGCTACCGAGCAAGTTTACTACATCAGAAAAAACACACGTGGAGCTGGTTATGTGATGCATACATCAACATGTATTTACTGATGTAATACAAATTATTTACAAAATGATCAACTTTACTTTTGTTTATGACAGGTCTATTAAAATTGCTGGGAACATTTATGAATTTGTCAACATATTGTACAAAGTAAACTCTATACTTTTGCCAAGGCAAAGTGAACAAGTGTAATTGATTTCAATAGAATAATGCAGGGTAAATATCTTTGGCTTGCGGAGTGCCCTGTCACTTTCACAATTACATTAACAGAATTGTGTATTGAAAGCAGATTGTCTCTGTTTAGTCTTGGTTGAAACTGGAATGCTGTTAACATGTGCCAGTCAAATAAAAAAAGTGTGTTTCTGTGACTGAAAATGAACGTTACAGGCAATTGTTGTGTACATCTTAGAGCTTGATGTCTTTATGAAATTTCTTGCTTTAGAGAAACAATTAATATAAATATTTCCTGTACATTATATTAATTGTCTTATTTGATGAAACAGTCAAGTCACATATACAAATATTTCCCAAGAAAAACACGTAATTTGATCATTTGAAAACATTGCTGTGGGAGATCAAAGGACAGGGCAGGCAAAAAAAAAAAAGTCCTTATTATTGAACAGAAGTCTACTATGGAACTTGAGTGACTGAGTTTATCATTCTGTATAAACTGAGATCCCTCAGTTCAGAAACCACTCATGAATTCAAACATACAGTGGCCTCAAAAAGTACTTGGACTGAGAAAGACCACCAGACTGTATAAGATATTTGGGCAAAACAGTAAGAAGCAAGAGAAAATGGCAAAGACTCCATTTGAAGCAAGATGTGGCTATAGGGAGATTAATGCAGAGAAAATCATTCATTATCCTAAAGAATAAGAAAATCTGGATGAAATTTGCAGACTTTTCATGATGACCTGTGACAAGAGCAAAAAAGTAATTAATTGTGTCTGCTGATATCACTGTAAAAAAAATGAAAGTTGAATTCCATGCATTTCTGTGACAATTAGTGCAAGGTTGAAGACGATGATGAAAATCAGACAAGGTTTATTAAATAAATCCACAGATAGCGAGACAGCAGTGTATAACACAGACAATACCAGACAACTGAAAGGCCAAACAGCAGCAACTTAAATACAAGACAAATAAGGGCAGTAACGATGAACACCTGAGTTTATTAAATGAATTACCATAACAACTAAAGAGTGGCAGGAAAACTGAACAAAGGAATACATGTGACTGAAGAAAACCAATGACAAGTCCATGAAAACAAAAGTAATAGTCCATGATGAAACTAACTAAACAGAACTGTGACATAATGCCCCCTCCTGGAAGGCACGACCTCGCGCCGTAAATGAAGAGGTAAGGGAGGGATGGTGGGGGCTTTGGAGGAAGGCAAGGAGCTGGAGAAGGGCTGGAAAGGAGGAGCAGGCAGAGGGCTGGTGAGAACAGGCAGGCAGAAAGGATGAGACTCCACGGAGGCACAGATAGTGGGAGCAACCATAGAGGCGATGATGGGAGGACTGGCCAGAAGTTGAAGACCCATAGCACAGCAAGGATAACAGCCCACGGCGGAGTCGATGGAGGGAGGAGACAAGGTGTTTGCGTGGCCGACGACATCCACGGGACGACCGAAGGAGACAGAGCCGATGTCAGGGGATCCCAGGGCAACGACGGAGAGCTGATGGAACCAAGCGACACCGTTGGCACTGAAGACCTAGGTGGAGCCCCGGCAACAAGTGTCCAGGGTGGAGCCTGAGTGCCCGAGGACTGAGGCAGAGCCGGGGGTGAAGGAGGAGCCCACTGAAGCCGTAGGGGTGGAGAGACGGAGCAGAGTGGAGGGCTTGCAAGTCCGTGGCACAGGGAGAGGGACAACTGACCAAGGTGGAGCCAGAGGGACAAGGGAACCCAGTGGAGTCGTAAGGCCAAGGGTCTCTGGTGGAGCTGAGGGAGGGAGGAGCCAAGGCGGAGCCGACAGGTCGACGGGCCGAGGTGGAGGGAAGGAATCAGAGGCTGGAGGTGGAGCCAAATGATCCACTGCCTCAGGCAAAGTTGGTGACTGCATGACCTGAGGCTTTACGTCACTGCAAGGCATCACAAGGGAAGACAAAGTGCTGCAGGTGTCCAGCTGAGGAAGGGCTGGAGGACTGGCTGGGATAGGTAGTGTAGGTAGGAGAGTGAGGTTGGTTGGGATCACAGATGATAATAATAATTCAGAGTTCATATCGGTTGAAGAATCAGTCCTTGTACTGGCTAAAACCAGCGATGATGAAGAAAATATAGCGATATCAGGGTGGGGCAGGGTGGAGCAGGGTGGGAAGCAGAATTTCCATGTCCCAGTTAATGAGCCAGTCCTCCCCAGAATCAATATCCACCAAAATTCCCACAGGAATGGCTGTTGCCGGCTCACACCCCTGGTCAGACCCACATTGGGGCTTCGGCTCCGGGGCATTAATGGGTGCTGTCGTCACAGGCTCCATTGTCACGGTGGGCAGAAGCTCTCCGTCTGCGGGGGGCTCAGGCATTGTCAGCTCCTTGGTGAGAGATGTTGGTGGGCTGTGCTCTGGGTCTGGTTGTACAATGTCTGTGCGGTGTGGCTGGACGAGGCTGCTGTCATCCTCCACTTCACCCACTGTGAACGCGGATCCATTTGTCCACAGCGCAAAGTTGATGTAAGCCTACAGGGACTAGCAGTGATCACTACAGGGCATGACGAAGCGGAGATCTTCATCCATTCCACACTGAAATCCCCCCATAAGACAGATGTCGTCACAAGCGGCAATATGGTAGATGTTGAGGAACTCCTCCACGTAACACTCCAGGTCTCTGCCATGCTGGAACACAAACACTGTCCCTACTTCCAGCAAAATATTGCCCCTCATCGGGGCAACATTATTGGATGCAATGTCCATACTACTTCTCATTTTTCTTGGGTCTGGTATTCTGTCAGGATTAGTCCAAGGATGAAGACGATGATGAAAATCAGACAAGGTTTATTAAATAAATCCACAGATAGTGAGTCAGCTGTGTATAACACAGACAATACCAGACAACTGAAAGGTCAAACAGTAGCAACTTAAATACAAGACAAATAAGGACAGTAACGATGAACACCTGAGATGATTAAATGAATTACCATGACAACTAAAGAGTGGTGGGAAAACTGAACAAAGGAATACATGTGACTGAAGAAAACCAATGACAAGTCCATGAAAACAAAAGTAATAGTCCATGATGATGAAACTAACTAAACAGAATGTGACAATTTCAACTTAGGTTCAGTTGCTGCTTTTAATTTTTAAGTTTAATCATCTTGGTTATTGTAAGTCATTTCAACTAAAAAATCAAGAATTTCATATAATTTAAAAGAAGTTGAAATTGCTTACCTTAATGTTAAGTTAATGTAAAGTAAAAACATACGTTGCCATTAATTACTGATCATATCATTTTTTTACTGTCTTTATATGCACAAGCTGTCTGTGCTGTTTTAGCACCAGACTCACAAAATCTGTGTTGAGAACAATTTGCAAGCCAAAAATCTTGATCTTTGAGGTCGATTCTAAGTTGGGATACAGCAGACTACCAACTTCAGTGCAATGTTAATTACATCAGGCAAACAGCACTGACTTATGAATAAGGTACAATGTATAATGAGCCTAATTTACATATAAAGGAGACCGAACAGATTCTTGATATTTGACAGCTATTAAAGTGCTGACGAATGAAACAGATGATGAACAGGAAGCAAGGCTGCATCTTGGCAATGCTTTGGAGTGTTGAAATGAATCTGTGCAGATGTCACCATCCTCTGAGCATCTGAGTCATACTTTTTGCTCTATTTAGATTCATTGGGCATGAGATAATTACCATTTTTCCACAGTTGGCAATATTGTCTATCGTCCATTTTGATCTTAAATCAAAAGCGTTGTCAAAAAAATTCTCTCATTGTTAATTCTACAAAGTTTGTGCAATTCCTCACCAAATTTGCATCAGGTGATCTTGTCTGGCAACAGTTATGAAATGCAAATACAACTACTTTGCATTCACAATAGTTTGCACTGACAAAGATATGGATACTGTGGCATGATGGTATATGTGTATGTTGAAAAAGTTGATTTAATTCAGGCATAAATAGTAATCAATGTATAAAAAACATATGCTTTTGCATTTTTGGAATATAATTTAGGTCTGAGTCGAAGTCTGAGCCAAAGTTATTTAACCTCCATGGATCTGATTGCAAAATTTGAGTTGAAAGCTGAAAGACAGAAATAATTCAAACTGGACTGCACTACTGCACATGCAAAAAAAAATAAATAAAAAAAAAAAAAAAAAAAAAAAAACTATATATATACATATATATATATATATATATATATATATATATATATATATATATATATATATATATATATAATAAATAAAATAAAATAAAATAAAATAAAATAAAAAAATATATAATATGAAGTAAATACATAAATGAATAAATAAAAATAAATAAAATAAAATTACTATAGTGAAGGAGTCTGTGGTTTTGGAAATAATGGCACTGTTGCTTATGTTCTCTAATGCACCTCATAAATACACAGAAATGTCATGATGGACATGAACAGAGGAACAATTTTCAGAGCAAATCTTGCATGTTTCTTGGGATTGTACAAACGCTTACATCATTACTATAGCAACTAATGTAGAAATGGCAGATACTTACTATACTGTATGAATAACAATTACCAAATTTCTTGCAAAATGACAGTTTGGACTGACAGTCCTAAATATAAGATTTAAAAAAAAAATAATAATAATTTGATTTGTGTGCAATGCGACGTCTTCAGGGTATTGGAAAACATGAAGATGAAAACATCAAAGTCAGAGGTGTTGTTGAGTTTTTATATTTTTTATTTTTTATTTATTTATTTTTTTCACTAATGGAATCATAAAGTCCAAACCAATTTTGGATACAACACAAATCAGAAGAGAAATTATCCCTTGGAAAAAAAAAAAAAAAAAAAAAGTCCTGTAGTTTCTCATTGGATAATTCAATTCAATTCAAGTTTATATGTATAGCGCTTTTCACGATACAAATCATTGCAAAGCAGCTTTACAGAAAATTTAAGTTTCTACATTATATTTAGGAGTAGGATATTAGTGGTACAGTAAAATCATGCAGTTAGTTAAAATACATGTAATAAAACAGACAGTGAACACTATTAACTGCAATGATTATATGTTGCGATTATATGTTTGTATGTTGCAATGATTAAACATATAGCAAAATTTTGTAGTTTTGTATGTTATTCCAGGGCTAGAATCATCTGAGGTGGGGGAGAATGGGATGACCTCATGTCTTACCTTAGAAAAGAATAATTATTTTATGAAAAATATAAATATGTATACACGCACATACAGTATTGGTTTCTACGGAGCCCCTAAAGGGACATTTGCAAAAAATAAAAAATGAAGATTTTCGCGTCCGCACGAGAAACGTTTCGCATGAGAACGAGAAACTATCGCGTGCGCACAAGAAACTATCGCGTACTCACGAGAAACTTTCGCGTGAGCACGAGAAACGTTTCGCGTGCTCACGAGAAACTATCATGAGAAACTTTTTGCGAGCTCACGCATTACGGTTTCCGGTTGCGTCTCTTCTGCCATCTTACAAAGAAGAAAACAAGAGCATGCATGCGCATGAATTAGCCTAATTGAGATCTATTTTGGCCTTCAGTACGAAAACATTGTTTCTGTTCTTGCATTTGGACACAGATAAATCATCACTGAACGGCATAAGAACAGCTTTTTCCCTCAGGCTATATTCCACCTGAACAATACATAGCCTAACATCTCAGGACTGTACATCTGTACATAACTTCTTAAAACTTTTCATTTGTAAAATAGCACATTCATAATTCTTATTTTCTCTATATTTTGTACAGAACCTCCTAAAACATTTGCACATTCATAATTCTATTTTATCTATATTTTTATTTCCATATAGTTATTATTTTTTAATTTATTGTCTATACGCAAAGTGCGTACACTATTCTCTGTCATCAGTAACGCATGGATATGTATTGTACGTTTATTTACACTTTGATTTGAAAGGAAACCATGTATCCATGCATTACTGATGACAGAGAATAACGTACGCACTTTGCGTCCATCGTATGCTCTCCAAAATGGCGCTACGCTGACACAGAGAGACACAGAGGAGACAAATTGTTGAATAAATGTCGTTATTTTTATTTTCTTTGCGTACAAAAAGTATTCTCGTCGCTTCATGCAATTCAGATTGAACCACTGATGGCAGATTGACTATTTTGACGATGTTTTTTATACTTTTTCTGTGCCTTGACAGTGCAGTTTACTTAGCAGTCAATGGGACAGTCACAAAGCCTCCCGGTTTTCATCCAAAATATCTTAAATTGTGTTCCGAAGATGAATGAAGCTTTTATGGGTTTGGAACGACATGGGGGTAAGTGATTAATGACAATTTTCATTTTGGGGTGGAATATCCCCTTAAGCCCTCTTCTAGTGATCTCAGTGCTCAAAATAGAAATTAAACATCTAAAATGATCTTTATTTGTACGTTTTCTGAGAGGAGTACTTTTTCTCTGCTCGCTTCTGGACGTCTGCTTCTCACCACAAGTTGTAGGTCTATTGTTACAAAGCGCAGCATTCCAGCTTTGTGAATATTCATATCGAATTCTCGATGACATGAGTCCAAACCAGTGAAATATGATTTTCAAACCAATGCTGATGAAAACTAAACGATCGCGCTGAATTTTGGATTACGTTAGAGCAGTTCGTGGAGTATGAGGCTGAATCAGCATTTCTCCACAATCTGCAAAGATGCATTAAATCAGACAAAGTGGTTTAAGAAAGGATGTTTTGATCTTGATAAGTAAGAATATTTTAACACATTGGTGACAGGGGCATCCAGTGGAGAAAGTACAGACATGCAGACATACATATAATTTAAGGTAATAGAATGAAATATAACGCTAATAATAAACAGAATAGACAATAAAAAAAAAAATAATAATAGCTATATGGTAATAAAAATATAGATAAAATAGAATTATGAATGTGCAAATGTTTTAGAAAGTTATGTACAAAATATAGAGAAAATAGAAAGAATTATGAATGTGCTATTTTACAGATGAAAAGTTTTGAGAAGTTATGTACAGATGTACAGTCCTGAGATGTTATGTATTGTTCAAGTGGAATTTAGCCTGAGGAAAAAAGCTGTTCTTATGCCGTTTAGTGGTGATTTATCTGTGTCATAATGCAAGAAAAGAAACATTTTTTTCGTTTTGAAGGCCAAAATACATCTCAATTAGGCTAATTCATGCTCATTGTTTTCTTCTTTGTAAGATGGCAGTTATGCAACCGGAAACTGTAAGGTGTGAGCTGGCAAAAAGTTTCTCGTGAGCGTGCAATAGTTTCTCGTGAGCACGCGAAACGTTTCTCGTGCGCACTCGAAAGTTTCTCGTGAGCATGCTATAGTTTCTCGTGCACACGCGATAGTTTCTTATTCTCACGCGAAACGTTTCTCGTGCACACGCGAAAGTCTTCATTTTTTTTTTTTTTTTTTGCAAATGTTCCTTTAGGGGCTCCGTAGGTTTCCACTCTTTGTGGGGATATTCCATAGGCATAATTGTTTTTATACTGTCCAAACTGTATTTCTATCCCCTTACTCTAACCCTACACCTAAACTTGACAGAAAACTTCCTGCTATTTCAGATTTTCAAAACATTTCATTTTGTATGATTTATTAGCTTGTTTCCTCATGGAGACCAAAAAATGTCACCACATGGTCAAAATTTACTGGTATTACTTGTGGGAAAATTTGGTCCCCATAACATAGTGTGTGTGGTGCATGAGTGTGTGTGTGTGTGTGTGTGTTTGTGTGTGTTTCTGCGCATATGTTTGAGCAATAAAATATTGTTGCAGCAAAAAAATAAATAAAAAAATAAATAAAAAAAAAAAATTCCAGGTGACAAAACCATCAGAAGAAAGACCAAAGCACACCAGCTGCTTGTTGAAAGAATATTTTAATAAAATGAACATCTTAGAATTGCCATCCCGTAGCCCAGAACATCCGCAACTGAGAGAAAAATGTTAGAATGTCAATACTGTGGTGTGGATAAACTGAAAGCTTTGATGCCTGGAACTTGGAAGAAAATTTGACCAGCTGTTATAGAAACTTCATGCCCAGAGGCAGCTACTCTTTCCACAACAATTGTTTTAGAATTCAAAACCAAAAAAAAAAAAAAAGTATTTTTTATAAAACACATGCCATTTTGTGTGATATTGTTATATAATACAATGACATTTTCATGAGTGGTTTGAGTGTCCAAATGTCTTTAGGGCCACTGTGTTATACTCAGAGATCGGCTGTGCCTGTATACTTGACAACTGGGGTCTATTGGCAGAGGTTTCATGGCTAGTGGGACGAGGAATCGTCAGAGGCACAGTGACGATTTGGGAAAGACTTTCAGCAGTTGAGTCTAATGAGAGCAGACAACCATGTGCAAAGCTTCTCTCAGGCTGAGGGAACAAGCTGACAGCTGACAAAGCAATCGGAGAGACATCACCAACACACCAGTCCACTGAACTCAGCTCCAGCTGAAATAGAAGATTTGTTTTAAACGGAGGCTCTTTCAGGTGCCCTTCCTGTGGTTGGTCGGTGACGCCCACTGCTTCTCTAACGTGCCAGTTTCATTGAGCCCAGCAATTTTTATGAATGTAAAAAATCAAACTGAGAGTTGATACTATGTGTACAGGAACAAAAAAGTTGGAATTGTGATAGGGATGGGAATCATATGGAAAGACTCCAGTTTTTTAAAGGTGTAGTCATGCCAAAAATGAAAATTGTCATAATTTACTCTAGTTTTCCCAAACCTGCATGACTTTCATTCTTCTGTGAAACATAAAAGATAAAAGATGCACTGGAAATCAATGTTGACCAAAAACTTTTTTTTGTGTTCCTTAACAACTCCTTACTCCCATAAAAGCAAAAATCAAGAAAGAGCTGCACTGTCATCTGGAAAAGTTTAATCTCAGAATTAAACAGATGCGCCACAAATTAGATAATTTACCAAACAATGAATGAAGTGTGATTGCAACACAGTATGTGTCTGTCTGTCACAGTATGAGGGACTGTGACTGATCTGACCCAAGTCTGTGACTTCATCATTAATCTTATGCTCATTAGAACACATTTTAATTTAGATTATCTTTCTTTATCATTTAATTAATATTACTTTAAAAAGTAGCATTTAATAAAAAGAATTTTGTACTACAGTTATTCCATTTTCATTTTATTTGAATAAAACCATTTAATAAAACTTTTCATTTAATAAAAACAGTTAATTTAATAAAACAATAATTCTAATACATTGCTGCTTTCACCATAACGCTGCAGATTCTTTGTTGAACAAACCTTTGTTGTTTTTATTTATTTATTTATTTATTTATTTATTTATTTATTTATTTATTTATTTTTTTTTTTTTTTGAATGATGCTCACTGTCATTAAATAAAAAAGCAGCACACTATTACTTAGCACTTTATATTTAGTTATTTATCTTATGCTTTTACCCAAAGCAACTTACAAATGAAGACTAATACAAAAGCAATTAATCCTTGGAAAACATATAGGGCAATTTTATGCTGCATGGGTAAGTGGCACATATTTATTTTGATACCGTATTAACATTAAGACTGTCTATGTCTATATAAGGAATGGAAAGAGAAACAGAAGTGATTTTTAAGAGTAAGAAAGAATAAGAGATGTTGAGGTCATGCGAACATCTAAAGTTTTCATTTAATAAAAGCAAACAGCAAGCAAACATACATCAAACTCTCACATTTTCCAGAGAACGTTAACTTATATTTCAGTTAATTTGATGCTTTGACACTTTTGAGACTTCATTAAAAAGTTCAGCAACGCCTGCATGGCTAGTCCACCCAAAAAATTTAAATTCTGTTTTCAGTTCTGTTGTGAACTTTACAGGGAACTAAATCCAATCCAATTTTTTTATATATAAAATTTTCCTCTAGTAATTATGACATTTTTGTACGTTTATCTTAGTAATACCATCATTCAGCATTTTATTATATATATATATATATATATATATATATATATATATATATATATATATATATATGTGTATATGTATATATATATATATATATATATATATATATATATATATATATATATATATATATATATATAATAAAATAAATAAAATGCTGAATGATGGTATTACTAAGACAAACGTACAAAAATGGCAATTACTAGAGGAAAATTTTATATATTAAAAAAATGGATTGGATTTAGTTTGTACACATTTTGTGGACTGTTGATAAAGTTGATAAAATAAAATCGAATGAATGAATGAATGAATAAATAAATAAATACATAAATACATACATACATACATACATACATAAATAAAAGTGGGAATTTGTTCAGAGACCATAAAAAATGGGAAGGCAAAATTAGGGAGAAAAAAAAAAAAGAAAAGGGAAAACGTTTCTGATGATGAATAATTATTATGCTATGCTTCACTAATTTTAGGCAGGAACAACTCTTAATGATGATGTCGGCAGAAAGCATGTCAATTTGTCTTAATAAGCTTCATTATGATAATATTAACTCTTATTTCTCATATTTCTAATTGCTCATATTTCTACATTTAGGCTGTAGAATTTTAATAATATTACTAAGCTCAATAAACTGATTAGGTGATTTTTCAGTAGCTCTAAATGAACAAATGACATGTTTGAACAGTCAGTGGTCCAAAGAGGGCCATATGAACACTGTCTTCACTGCCATACATTCAACTGAACATAAAAGTGGAAACACTTGGCCCATCTATTATGACGTTGATAAAAAGAGTGATCTGACACTCTGACAACATGCCTTTGACCGCTTTTGAACCTCAAAAGAAAGGAAAAGTGAAGTTCTTGCAAATGTTGTTTATCAACTTTTGTTCAGTGAGACATGTCAGAGCTGTTTAACTTCAAATTTTCTGAATTTTACAATGCCTGCTTCAGTCACACCCGGCTCTTGCTCTCAAGTCAAATCAAATCACAAGCCCATGAAAAAAAAAAAAAAAAAAAATGTAAGAATAATCTGAATAACAGTGGATGTAGGTGCATGAAAGAATGCTTGCCATTGATTCTGCAGGCTTTCATTTAAACTTTGATTGAGTAAACAGACAGTTACAACCCCAACCCACATTACTTGTTGAGTCAGTGTTGCTGTATTGGGATACTCAAAACAAAACAAAACAAAATTATGTATTTCTGCAAGCTAAAAAATAATAAAATGGGGGAATAATAAAAAAAATGGGGGAAACTGAGTTAAACATTCAGAAAAAATAAAAAAAAATTAATTTACAGGAGGCTACAAGAGGGTCTGGGGTTTCTAGTTTGTAGTTGGAAATCAAATCAAAACCAAATTAGTTATTTTAATTTCAGAATCAGAATCAGAATGAGCTTTATTGGCCAGGTAGGTTTACACATACAAGGAATTTGTTATAGTGACAGAAGCTCCACAGTGCAACAGAAAGACAGCAACAGGACAGAACACAGATAATAAAAGAATAATATACAAATAGGCACTGTACAAAATAGCAAAAACACAATATATAATACAGACAATTATGTATCTACAGTTATGATATGTGCAAATTTGAAATGAAAAAATAAGTATGTGTGGTGAATAAATGTATAATAGTGCTGTGTGTTCCACGTTTAATGTCAAGTGTTCGTGAGATGGATTGCCTGAGGGAAGAAACTGTTCCTGTGTCTGGTCGTTCTGGTGCTCAGAGCTCTGTAGCGTCGACCAGACGGTAACAGTTCAAAGAGGGAGTGTACTGGATGTGAGGGGTCCAGAGTGATTTTGCCAGCCCTTTTGCTCACTCTGGATGAGTACAGTTCTTGGAGAGTGGGGAGGATTGTAACAATTATTCGCTCAGCAGTCCGGACTAACCTCTGTACTCTTCTGAGGTCAGATTTGGTAGCTGAGCTGAACCAGACAGTTATTGAAGTGCAAAAGACGGATTCAATGATGGCGGAGTAGAACTGTTTCAGCAGCTCCTGTGGCAAGTTGAACTTCCTCAGCTGGCGAAGGAAGTACAGCCTCTGCTGGGCCTTTTTCACAATGGACTCAATGTTATTGTCCCACTTCAGGTCCTGAGAAATGGTGGTGCCCAGGAATCTGAATGACTCCACTGCAGTCACAGTGCTGTTCATGATGGTGAGTGGGGGGAGTGTTTCTCCTGAAGTCCATGGTCATCTCCACAGTTTTGAGCGTGTTGAGCTCCAGGTTGTTAAGACTGCACTAGACAGCCAGCTCCTTAACCTCCTGTCTGTAAGCAGACTCGTCACCATCCTGGATGAGGCCGATCAGAGTGGTGTCGTCTGCAAACTTCAGGAGCTTGACAGAGGGGTCTTTAGATGTGCAGTCATTGGTGTATAGGGAGAAGAGCAGTGGGGAGAGAACACAGCCCTGAGGAGCACCAGTGCTGATGGTGCAGGTGCTGGATGAGAATTTTCCCAGTCTCACTAGCTGCTGCCTGTCTGTCAGGAAGCTGGTGATCCACTGACAGACGGAGGTGGGCACGGAGAGCTGAGTTAGTTTATTCTGAAGGGTGTCCGGGATGATGGTGTCAAAAGCAGAGCTGAAGTCTACAAACAGGATCCTCACATAAGTCCCTGGTCTGTCCAGATGCTGCAGGATGAAGTGCAGTCCCATGTTGACTGCATCATCCACAGACCTGTTTGCTCTGTAGGCAAACTGCAGGGGGTCCAGTAAGGGTCCAGTGGAGGCCTTCAGATAAGCCAAAACCAGTCTTTCAAATGATTTCATGGCCACAGACGTTAGAGCCACAGGTCTGTAGTCATTAAGTCCAGTAATTTTGGGTTTCTTTGGGACAGGAATGATGGTGGAGTGTTTTAAGCATGAGGGGACTTCGCACAGCTCCAGTGATCTGTTGAAGATCTGTGTGAAGATGGGGGCCAGCTGGTCAGCACAGGCAGGCTGGTGACACACCGTCTGGGCCTGGTGCTTTCCTTCTTTTGTTCTTTCTGAAGACCTGGCGCACCTCGTCTTCGCTGCTCTGAATTGCAGGTGTGGGGGAGAGGGGGTTTGCTGGAGGTGTTAATGGTTGTGTGGAGAGGTGTTCAGAGCGGGTGTGGGGTGTTTTTTCAAACCTGCAGTAGAACTCATTCAGATTGTCTGCCAGTTGTTGATTCTCCAGAGTGCTGGGGGATGGTGTCTTGTAACTGGTGATATCTTTCATACCTTTCCACACTGAAGCAGAATCACATGAAGGGAATTTGTTCCTTAGCTTGCCAGAATAATTCCTCTTTGCCACTCTGATCTCCTTTTCCAGTGTGTATTTAGCCTGTTTGTACAAGACTATATCCCCCTTTCTGTAAACATCTTCTTTGGCCTGACGGAGCTGTCTGAGTTTTGCAGTGAACCATGGTTTGTCATTGTTGTAAGTTAGATGAGTCTTGGTAGGAATGCACATATCCTCACAGAAACTGATATAAGATGTTACAGTCTCTGTGAGCTTGTCCAGATGCAGCAGCTTCAAAAACAGTCCAATCAGTAAGGTCGAAACAGTCTTGTAAAACCCGCTCTGTTGCATTAGTCCATCTTTTAACAGGTCTTAATACAGGTTTAGCAGATTTAAGTTTCTGCTTGTAGGTTGGTATAAGATGAACCAAACAGTGATCAGAGAGTCCTAAAGCTGCTCGTGAGTGCCTCCTTTATTGTTGTGTAACAGTGATCCAATATATTACTGTCTCTGGTGGGACATGTAACATGCTGTCTGTATTTTGACAGTTCACGGGAGAGATTTGCTTTATTAAAGTCCCCGAGAATTATTAAAACAGAGTCCGGGTGTTTTTGTTTTGTGTCTGTGATCTGATCAGCAAGTTTCTGTAAAGCTGAGCTCATGTGTGCTTGTGGAGGAATGTAGACACTCACGAGATTGAACGAACAAATCTCCTGCGGCGAATAGAACAGCTTACACTTAATGAAGAGCATTTCTAGATCAGAACAGCACATCTTCTTTAACACAGTTACATCTGTACACCACTTGTCATTGATGTAAAAGCACGTCCTGCCGCCGCGCGATTTCCCCGTTGATTCTGCGTCGCGATCCGCTCTGATCAGCTGGAAGTTCGGCAGATGTAGCACGCTGTCTGGTATGGTGTCGTTCAGCCAGGTTTCTGTGAAACACAGAGCAGCAGAGTTTGAAAAATCCTTGTTTGTCCTGGAGAGCAGAAGGAGTTCGTCCGTTTTGTTGGGTAGAGAGCGGAGACTCGCCAGATGGATGCTAGGCAACGCCGTTCTAAATCCACGCTGTCTGAGCTTCACGAGCACCCCGGCTCTCTTCCTCTGTTTGCGCATCCTGAAGCGTTTGACCAGAGCTACGGCTCCGCCAACTACAATGTCCAGCAAAACGTCCGAATAATCAAAAACCGGTAAAAGATTTTGTGGTGTGTTCTGCCGAATGTTCAGCAGGTCATCCCTGGTAAAACTGATCATGTTTGAGAAACAAAAAACAGGAAAAACAAACAAAAACAGTACAAACACTGAAGAGCAAAGCACTGTAGCTGCCATCTGCGGCGCCATTTGAAAGGTTTATACATCTAACGTTACTCTGATGGTGAGTTAAAAATATATGCTGTCTACTTAATTAAAAGTAAATAGGCCTACTTTTAAGATAATATTTTAATTAGTTTTAGTAAAATATAAATGTTTATATATACAGTATATACAGTGTCGGGCACATTACTTAAAAAAAGTAATTAATTATAGTTACTAGTTACTTCTCACAAATAGTAACTGAGTTAGTAACTGAGTTACATCATTATAAAAGTAACTAATTACCAGGGAAAGTAACTATTGCGTTACTTTAAAAAAAAGTTCAAATGTCAAATAACTTGGATGCCCCCAATAATTAAATATGTTAAATTAATGAAATGGACTCTAAATAGAATAAATTATTATTATAAAACATTGTACATTAATCTACACTATTTATCCACTGACACTTAGCATCAGTCAGTCAAGCATTATAATATGATATTATGATAATTTTGCATTATATGATGATAGAACTTTAGTAATTAGAATAACCAAGGATGAATGCATATTTGTCATGTTGACTGAACTTGGGACTGGTGGTGGTGCTTAAGATGTTGTTTGTCATTTAGTGTTTCTATAAAAAAAGGGGGAAAAATTGATAAGATAAAACTACTACGAATTCTACTATTAATAACAATATAAAAAGCGCTAAGGATTAATGAACTGCTGGGTTCATGAATATTAATCACGTAGTCTGCGTTCCCTCGAATTGATTTGCTGAAATCAAAACAGGGATGATAATAGGTGAGCGCCAGCCAATGAGATTGTCGTTTGCGCATTAGCTCCGCCCATTACCAGAGAACCCGGCAGTTCTTAAAAGCTGAAGAATTCCAAAGGAACTCCGTTATTTTGACAGGAAAATACAACAAAGAATATCGTTTACATGTAGTGCGTCAATTCTGCATGTTATGAAAGAGTCTCTTGCTCTGTATCTTTCTTTGTGTGTTTGAGACAAAGCGACGGCGAGCTGTGTGCCTTCACACTAGAGTTTACGGTACGTCAAATACAGCTACACTGCGCATCCATTCAGATGAACTGAAAAATAAAATTATAATAATATTATAATAAATTATAGTAACGCCGCATTTTATTGTCAGTAACGGTAACGGCATTGTAACGGGGGAAACAGTCATTTGTTTGATTACTCATTACTGAAAAAAAAATAACACCGTTAGTAACGCCTTTTATTTATAACGCCGTTATTCCCATCACTGAGTATATATATACAGGTGCATCTCAATAAATTAGAATGTCATGGAAAAGTTCATTTATTTCAGTAATTCAACTCAAATTGTGAAACTCGTGTATTAAATAAATTCAGTGCACACAGACTGAAGTAGTTTAAGTCTTTGGTTCTTTTAATTGTGATGATTTTGGCTCACATTTAACAAAAACCCACCAATTCACTATCTCAACAAATTAGAATATGGTGACATGCCAATCAGCTAATCAACTCAAAACACCTGCAAAGGTTTCCTGAGCCTTCAAAATGGTCTCTCAGTTTGGTTCACTAGGCTACACAATCATGGGGAAGACTGCTGATCTGACAGTTGTCCAGAAGGCAATCATTGACACCCTTCAGAAGGAGGGTAAGCCACAAACATTCATTGCCAAAGACGCTGGCTGTTCACAGAGTGCTGTATCCAAGCATGTTAACAGAAAGTTGAGTGGAAGGAAAAAGTGTGGAAGAAAAAGATGCACAACCAACCGAGAGAACTGCAGCCTTATGAGGATTGTCAAGCAAAATCGATTCAAGAATTTGGGTGAACTTCACAAGGAATGGACTGAGGCTGGGGTCAAGGCATCAAGAGCCACCACACAGAGACGTGTCAAGGAATTTGGCTACAGTTGTCGTATTCCTCTTGTTAAGCCACTCCTGAACCACAGACAACGTCAGAGGCGTCTTACCTGGGCTAAGGAGAAGAAGAACTGAACTGTTGCCCAGTGGTCCAAAGTCCTCTTTTCAGATGAGAGCAAGTTTTGTATTTCATTTGGAAACCAAGGTCCTAGAGTCTGAAGGAAGGGTGGAGAAGCTCATAGCCCAAGTTGCTTGAAGTCCAGTGTTAAGTTTCCACAGTCTGTGATGATTTGGGGTGCAATGTCATCTGCTGGTGTTGGTCCATTGTGTTTTTTGAAAACCAAAGTCCCTGCACCCGTTTACCAAGAAATTTTGGATCACTTCATGCTTCCTTCTGCTGACCAGCTTTTTAAAGATGTTGATTTCATTTTCCAGCAGGATTTGGCACCTGCCCACACTGCCAAAAGCACCAAAAGTTGGTTGAATGACGATGGTCTTGACTGGCCAGCAAACTCACCAGACCTGAACCCCATAGAGAATCTCAAGATCAAGATTGTCAAGAGGAAAATGAGAAAAAAGAGACCAAAAAATGCAGATGAGCTGAAGGCTAAACTGTCAAAGAAACCTGGGTTTCCACACCTCCTCAGCAGTGCCACAAACTGATCACCTCCATGCCACGCCGAATTGAGGCAGTAATTAAAGCAAAAGGTGCCCCTACCAAGTACTGAGTATACATATACAGTAAAGGAACATACTTTCCAGAAGGCCAACAATTCACTAAAAATGTTTTTTATTGGTCTTATGAAGTATTCTAATTTGTTGAGATACCGAATAGGTGGGTTTTTGTTAAATGTGAGCCCAAATCATCACAATTAAAAGAACCAAAGATTTAAACTACTTCAGTCTGTGTGCATTGAATTTATTTAGTACTCGAGTTTCACAATTTGAGTTGAATTACTGAAATAAATGAACTTTTCCATGACATTCTAATTTATTGAGATGCACCTGTACTTATATATATATATATATATATATATATATATATATATATATATATATATATATATATATATATATATATATATATATATATATATATATATAGACCATGACCACACAACCAGAGCAGTGGGCAGCCATTGCTCCAGCAACAAGGGAGCAATTGGGGGTTCAGTGCCTAGCTCAAGGGCACCTCAGTCATAGTATCAAAGGCAGAGAGAGCTGTTCATTCACAATCCCCGCCGGTGCAAGAATCAAACCAGCAACCTTCAGGTTATAAGCCCAACTCCCTAACCATTAGGCTACAACTTCACCATTTTTCATTTTTCACTGAACTTGTCAAAATGCATGCTGTTATTGCTTTCTCCATGAAAAATACATGCAATGCTACTTCTAAATAAGCCAAAATTGTGTATGTTAATAGGCAGCAAAATCGTGCTGCCCACTTTTTGGAACATCCTTCATGTTTAGGAGCGTGCCTCTGACACCTTAAAATGCTGTCTACTTTGCTGCTCATTAGGTTTTTGAAACAGAGCCACTTTTATCCGAAAGCAAATTTTTTTTTCATGATAATTTGAACATTACGCCACAGGTTGCTCTATAACAACCAATTGCAGAGGATCGCTGTGGTGGTGAAAACTGTGTTCAATGAGACTCAGTTAAATGTGTGGGATGGATTAACATATTCAAGAAGATTGAGTGGATTTATGGAAAATTCCACAGACAGTAATTCTAGTAAACACACACAAAGAAAAATACCCATTTAACATTGAATTAAACACAAAGCGATAATGACATATGATTTAGATTTAAGTACTGTTAAGCCTTAGTCAATCTGCAAATCTTGATGAGTTTATGCAATTAATAAAAAAAAAAAAAGTTAATCAAAACATGACATCATGCATGGCAACATCGTTTGAAGCAACTCTTATTGATCATGCAAATCCTCCTCGTAAAATAGGATTAAAAATTGTATGACTCTCGCCAGTGACATCGTCACTGCACGGATTACACACATAAGAAGCAGCTTCAAAGAAAACACACCATTACACATCAGTGTCTCACCTCATGCTCGTACCACTCTAAAAACAATCCATTCTGTTTCTCTGGCTCTTCATATTTCCCATTCTGTCTGTGTGAATCTGGCTTCCTCTCAGTCAGGAATTCTGGGAGGCTGGATAATCCCTCAACATGTCACACTCACATGAGCATGTAACTCAGGTTGAGAGAGCATTCCAGTGTGTTCCTCTGTGATGAATCTCAGCTTAGTTCATCTCAAAGACATGAACCGACTGTTCCTGTGTGAACAGTCCGATCTCAGAGACCCAACAGAGCCTGTCCAGTTCATCTCAGTTACTGTAGTTCTCCACAGATAATCTGGTGTCTCATTAGACAATGATTCAGCCCTGACAAAACAAAAACTTCTGAAAAAATTCAGCAAAACAGCAATGAATTAATTTTTAAATGTCTTTACATTATATGAATGTATCTAAGTATCAAAGGTGCAGTTTTAAAAAGAAAGCAAAATATTTAATGAAAAAAAGTTTGTTGGTCAGCATTTGCTTTTAGATGCCACTTGATTTGATATCTATCTATCTATCTATCTATCTATATCTATATATATATATATATATATATATACATATATATATATATATATATATATATATTTTTTTTTTTTTTAATATTTTTTTTTTTTTTTTTAATTTGTTTTATCTAGTACAGAATCATTTTTCAGGGTGAGTTAAATGTTTGCTTTGTTTTATTTTGGAATAAATGTAAAATTCTTAAAAACACTAACTTGATGAGATTAATTTAGCTACTTGGCTTTAATAAATAGAATACTGATAGCATTGTTAAATTAAAAATATAAAATATACTGTATATATTTTTTGTGGTGATGATTTTTAATAAAAAATATGCAAAAATAAGAAAGAAGAAAAAAAGAAAGGAAATAAGATGGAAAACATTTTCTGAGCTTTACTCTTAATTACTTTCTCAATAAGCTGTTCAACAATGTGTTATTGACTTGATAAACAGAAATAATAGGACTCATTATAATTGCCTCTTAACCCTGTGCTATTTCATGTTATTTTAGGAAGGGAATTCACAATGGGATTATTCTAATTCAGGGCTACCCATCCATTGCAAATTGATTCTTATATATTATAGGTCACACAAGAATGGCACCAAAAGCACACTGCCAGCTGTGTTCTCTCGTAATGAGAAGAGAATGAGAATGAACAGGATATTTTTAAACTTTTTTTTTTCTTTTTTCAAAATTTATGTACAAAATTCTGTCAGTCCATGACTACTACATGAATATATTTTATTTTGCAAACCCTGCTGAGACTGCTCAACTGTGCTACTGAAAGCCAAGCAACTATATGGAGAATTAATGAATGAATGAATGAAACAACCAGACAACAAACCAGTAAAGCTCCTAATTATGCATTTTCGAGTAACGTCAAACACCATTCTTCCTCAGACACAATGCATTTAGATATATACAGTTCTAAATATCCTTTGTTACATGGTCAAATAATCAAAACCATACATAGCCTATAAAAATATGAAATCTAAAACTTTCTATTTAAGAATCCCTGGAAACATCCTAATTCTTTCTAATTCTCATCCTAATACTAAATAGTGCATCCTAAATGTAGCCTAAAGTTGTGTATGTGAAAACACACTGTAGTGATGTTTTATTATAAATGTTTTATTATAAATAACAGTAGTACACTTTGAGTACACAACTAGTTTACATCTGTGTTGTTAGTTTGTACTGCAACTATACTAAAAGTGAACTTAAAGGTATACTGATAGTTTACTAATTAAATAGTTGTAGCATTTTTAGTACACTTTGAAGTATAGTGTCAGTAAACTACTAGTTTAGTAGTTTTATACTGCAAGTATACTCTTAAGTTTTCTTTAAGTGAACTTTACATCATACTTTAAGTATATTACTATGTCCCTATTTAGGTATTAATTTGTATGTATTTTGTTATATTAATATCTGAACATGCAAAACATCAATAGAAAGAACAGGGTATCTGCTTGTAAACAAAAACATTTTATTATAGCTTCATGCATTCTTATAAGCACTTGAATGTGGGTAAGTTTCATAAATAAAAAGTAAAATAAACAACATTTTGAACAAAAAGCTGAAAAAAGACTATGAATTGGATTCAGAATGATAATCCAAACGTAGATGGAGTCGATCAACACCCCAAAGCTTGACAGTCATTATTACCTCTTCATGGGTCAACATTTTATTCAAGTACACCACTGCATTTGTTCCAATTTGCAGGGGTTCTATTTAACTAAATATGTATTTTTATTCCCTCTCTAGACATAATGATTGATACTGTTCAGAGTAGCCAATTTGCCATCTGTTGCCATCAAAAATTCTGAAAGTTAATGATTGCTGCAAAATTCAAGAGTCGCTGAGCTGTTGTCTTAAAGTGAATGTGTGTGAATTGCTTATCCCAGGTATTGGCATACTGGAGTAATGTCTTGCATAATCCATTACATAAGAAAGCTAACATTTTCCAAAAGTACTCAGTATATAATGTTGGTGTTATAAGTATTTGCAAGTTTAGCTGTTCTCTGTTGGATATTATACTTACATGTGACTGTAGGAGTTCACATGCATTAACAATGGGTTTACAACTAGCATTATCCATACTGTTATATACATATTCATTTGGGATATAAGTCAAATGACTGTTTTGAATTTAGGCAGAATTGAAAAATTTGGTTGCCTGGAGTGAGATTTTGATGACATGGCTGAATCAATGACATGTCCCTTTTTGAGGTTTTAGTGATCGATCAATTTGTTTTTATTTTGGCCTTAATAATCCAAATTACCCAAATACTTAAGCCTAATGTTGTACTAGATGTGCTTTTTAGAATCTGTCGCTGTTAACTTTACCTATCATATATGCTGATTAGCTTACAGCACACACATTCAGTCCTCTGAATACACTAACATGTTACTGTCATTTATTTTTCCCATAGTGCCTTAATGTAAAATACTCTTTATTAAAATACTGTTACATTTACTGTAATAAAAATATAATTCCATGCTTAAATATTATCATGCATGAAAGTGAATCTCAATTATCGCTCTCATTTCTTTGTTGCGCTTTGTCTGTTTGACATGAATGCACGTAAGCTATCCTTCAGTTTGGTTATCCACAATATTTTTAATGTAAGAGTGGTGCAGCTATTTGTAACTTGAATGTGCAAGGTCTCCTTTCATTCCCTTCCAGTTATTTTATCTGTACAAAACTGTTTATTATGCTGCTTGATATTGCAAAGTAGTATTTGTTATACTCCACATTATTCTTCTAATTATTTAATTAGTGGCTAATGAATCAGAAGTCTGACACAAGTCATGTCGTGTATTCCAGCCTTAGAGCAGTTTTTTTTTTAAAATTTTTTATTTTTTTTTTTACTTTTTATTTTAAGCTTGTTAAGAAGAATTATAGGCACAGCAACATCTGATGATGATGATGACCTTCTGGATTTTTTAACAGGCATATTCTGTTCATTATGATATTCAGAGCCTCACAGCAAGCCATTGAAGTATGATTATATCCTAAAAAAAATCTGCCTGTGTCCACATTTAGCTCACCAGTGGTGAACAGCATGCTGGTCAGATGTTAGTGCTGGGCGGTATGAGCAAAAATTTATATAACGGTATTTTTCAAAACTATACCGGTTTCACGGTATATGACGGTATTTATTTTTTTCATGCATGACCGGGTGTTAACCACATTTTCTACTGAGGAAAAACTTCAGTAGATTGACTTAGAATGCCCTATTTTACTGTCGTGATGAGCGAATATTGTAGAAAAATTCCACACTAAATAGTGACTAAACACGACCCATTAATACATGTTAACCAGGAGTCACTCATTTATAATCGCGACATCGTCTGATAAAATCAACATGCATCTATCATTACACTAAAGAGCGGCTATGCGGTGGTTTTGGCTATATTACTTTTTTTGTCTCATGCAGCGCATTGCTTGTGTCTGAGTAACAAACTAAAAAAAAAAAATGCATAGCCTAATATTAACAGATGAACTATGCTTTGCTATTTATAATTCCAAACAGTCAGTTAGCGGCAGGTGCTTGGAAACGCTGTTTTGAACTCATTTACTGACGAGTCTGCTGCGGTACGGCCAGCTGAATGCGGTGCTTCTCTGCCGCTCATTGCACAGAACAGACGCCGAGAGAGGCGATACTGCGCCGGGAGAGTCAGATCTCGTGCTCGCGGGGCAGCACTGACGACATCTTCCAACTGAACCATAGCTAAGGTTTATCCAAAAAAGTCGCTAGGTTTGTCAGTTTGTATATTCTATGGAAAAAAGCCACTAAAAGGGTCTGAAAGTTGCTAAATATAATGCTAAAGTCACGCTCGTGTGTGTGAGACGCGGGAGCTGATGGCAGCGGGCAGTGGATATTGTGGATGAGATCTTCTGTGTCATCACGTTCTACTAGTTCTACAGCTTCAGAACTTTCACGCTCAGTAACACACATAGCTGTGTCCTCGCCACAATGCAATAGTGAAAAGAGACCCCTCTCAAACAGTGTCGCATTCCGAACGTTATTTAAATGACACCGGTATTGCGATATTTTAAAAATTCATATCATAAGAAAAATAAACACCGGTATTCGGTATGAACCGGTATACCGCCCAGCACTATCAGATGTTACAGTGACCTTTGACCCCTAACACTCAACATCAAAAAATTATGTTCCTTCCGGGGTGGCTGAACTTTCTGCAAGCCTCAAACTCAGAGAGAGGAAACCGAATAAATGCTCTTAAAATAATGATGGGGTGGCAGTATATACCATTCTTGCACATATTCAAACACACACCAGCGGTTTTGCATATTGACAACCTCTCGCAAAGTTATCAACCTTTTTATTTTTAGGTCTGCGAAATGCATTCATTAACATTCGCCTACAAACCAAGAACATGCTAAAAATAAATTATTTTCTCTTTTGTTTTGTGCTCCAAAGCAGAGACTTCAGTCAAAAAGGCAATTAAAAGGAGTAGGCTCTTATGCCTTTACAGCTGCATGGACTAATTTGGCAAAAACCTTTGACTTACAGCAGTTCTTCTCTTCTGTGCTCTTGTTACTAAGCAGATAGTCTTTAAATGTGCTTAAATGAGTCTTGACACCAAAATTGTGGAAGCAAGCATAATTTCCAAAGAACCCCCCCCCCCAATAAATTAAACTGGATTTAGATTATTTTGCAGTATTGTTGAATTGAATGCTGATGTGATTTGCTGTAGTCATGTAATATAGAGATTATGAAATTATGTCTATTATCTACATTGCAAGTTAATTACTTTTTATTTATTTATTTTTTTTTGTAATAAAATTGAAGAGTTTATTGAACCTTTAGACAAAATATTAACCTGCCAAAAATGCTGATATTTAGATGGTGAGATGAGTGCGAAGAAGTATAAGTATAACAGACTACTTACATTAAATGCATATACATATCAGTTGTCACTCTACATCTTTCAACAATATGTCTTAGTAAGATGAATTTTGCATCAAATATGATGCAGTAGACTGTATGGGTTTAGAGAAAGGATGGATCAAGGTGCTCAAGTAGTTCATTAGCGAGGTCTAGATTTATTTATTTATTTTTTTTAACATTTATTTTATTTGTTTGTTTGTTTGATTTTAACTTTAATATTTTTAGCTGAAGAAAGATTATGAATTTAGAAGTCTCATAAAAACTTACTGGAGAGAGTTTTTAGCCATCAAAACCCAGGTTCTGTTAGAAATTCACTGCCTTCAACAAGTTTCAAGACAATTACAGTCTGACTTTAAATTACCTACTATGAGCAGCAATATAATACTGATTATTAATCCATAATTTATGGATTATTATAGATTATCCATTTGTACACATGCAGATAGATGTATTTAGCCACTTTATTGCGTCTTGCAAAGTGTTTTTTTTTTTTTTTTTGGCTTCTGCATATTTTTCCAGTTGGTTGCTCTCTGTCCAACTATTTTTCAAGAGAAGATTTTTTAGAGAAGAATTTTGTAGCATCCCAGGTGAACTTAAAATGGACATGACTGACTAATATGCAAATCTAATTACACAAGACTTCCTTAAAATTGACTAGACAACTACTCATTCAAATAACTAGTTTGTGAAGTTTTTCACATTCTTAATAGAAGGGCTAGAATAGAAATTTACTGAAATTTGTGCTAATGCCGGCAGGCCAGAAGAACAAATATTATTTATTTATCATTCAACAGTCACTTGTCTCAATCCTGATATAAATAAGCTGGAATGGTGTCTTCCCATCATTCAGTGCTGAGAGCCGTGACAGAGGTGACAGTTGGCCATGCTGTCAGGTGAATAAACCGATGCTCTGTTGAATAACTCAATATAAATCTGAGTTGAGGTTAGTGCATGATTTAAATAAAACCATTATAAATTTATGCTGTAGATCAGAAATTCTCCATGTTCTCTCTGCCTGCATTAATTTAAGTTTTCAATTGACTGTCAGTCTCGCCATTGGTCATGGTACATGCTGAGTTATGGCTAATTAGTTATAAGAATCACCTAATTGTCCAAGGAACATTGAATCCACGCTTTTGTGTGAGTGGCAGATAGTTTAAAAACCCCCTGGAGCCTCTCTAATGGGAGCAGCCACATCAAGAACAGTCTTCAATCATATAAATGCTTAGCTTCCTCTCAGAGGATAACTTTACATGCGTACTATTTCCTTCTATTGCTGAACACATCAAGATGAAGGTGAATCTGACAGATTTTATGATAAAAATTGTCCCAGGTTACGTATATAACCATGGTTCCCTGAGGGAACGAGACGCTGCATCGAAAACGCTAGGGGAACACCTTTCAGCGATATCAAGCTCTGAATCAGATGTGCAATCAGTCCAATTGATGGCGAGACGTCAGGTACGGGTGACGTCATGAGCAGGAAGCTTAAAAGCACGTGAGGTGCAGCCGGCTTCAGCTTCTAGGAATGAAGCATAGCTCTAGTAGGGATGCCGGAGGTATGGCCCTGCGACACAGCATCTCGTTCCCTCGGGGAACCATGGTTACATACGTAACCTGGGACGTTCCCCTTCAGGAACTCGAGCTGCATCGAAAATGCTAGGGGAACAAGATGTCCACGCCGCCAGACTTGCAAATCCCTGCCTAGTGTGGAAGAGCACAGCTATGGCAAGAGAATAGAGGAGCCTGGAATGGCTCGCAAATCTAGATCATAGAACCTGACGCAGGTGAGGGGCGTAGACCATCCCGCAGCGTTGCAGATGTCCTGCATAGGCACACCTGCCAGAAAGGCCTTAGAGGCCGCCACACTTCTCGTTGCGTGAGCCTTGACCCCCAGTGGTGAGGGGAGATCAGAGGACTCATAGGCAACAGTAATGGCATCAACTATCCACCGGCTGAGGGTCTGCTTGGAAGCAGGATGACCTCTCTTAGGGGGACCAAAACAAACAAGCAGTTGGTCCGCCTTTCTCCACAGGGCAGCTCTGTGGATATATGTGTACAGTTAAGCCTCTGCCGGTCGGGCTCCCTGAACGGAGGAGGACAAAAAGCCTGAAGTACGACAGGCTGTGGTGTAGAAGAGGGGACCTTAGGGACATACCCCGCACGAGGGTACCTTCTCGTGCGGGGTCCTTGCCCACTGAGTCCTTGCCCACTGACTGCCCACCAAGAGGGGCATGGTAGGCCACTATAGCCGCCACGTAAACCTTCAGGGTGGAGTGGGTTAACCCGGCGGAGAAACGAGCCTGCAAGAACTCAACTACAATTGGGCAGTTAACTGGGTCAAGCTGGCGGTCTCCGCACCATGAAGTGAAGAGTCTCCACTTCAGGGCATACAGTTTCCTCGTTGAGGGAGCTCTAGATTGGAGGATGGTCTCAACAACCTCGGTTGAGAGACCAGAGGCTATGAGTTGTGCCCCCTCAGGGGCCACACCCACAGCTTCCACAACTCCAGGCAGGGGTGAAGGATCATGCCCTCCGCCTGTGAGAGGAGATCTCTCCTGACAGGAATCTCCCATGGAGAGCCGTTGAGGAAAGAAATCAGGTCCGAGAACCACACTCGGCCCGACCAGAACGGGGCTACTAGCAATAGACGGACCCTGAGTAGAGACTCTCTAAAACTCCCGGGAGCAGAGCGATCAGGGAAAAAGCGTACAGACAAAGCCTCGGCCAAGTCTGTACCATAGCATCCAGCCCCAGTGGAGCTGGATGAGTCAGAGAGAACCAGAGGGGACAGTGCGATGTCTGACGAGTCGTAAACAAATCCACCTGAGCCTGGCCAAAAACTCTCCATATCTGCTTCACCACCTCGGGGTGAAGCATCCATTCCCCGGGCCTCGGCCTCTGCCTCGACAGGATGTCTGCTCCCATATTGAGATGCCCAGGAATATGAACTGCTCTCAGTGAGAGAAGCTTGTCCTGGGATCACACAAGGATCCGGTGCGCCAGCTTGTATAAGGGGCGCAAACGCAGACCTCCCTGGTGGTTTATGTAAAAGACCACCACTGTGTTGTCGGTGCGCACCAACACATGGCGATCTCTTAGGTCTGGAAGAAAGTGTTTGAGTGCTTGAAACACGGCCAGCATCTCCAGGCAGTTGATGTGCCACGTGAGATGAGGGACGCGTCTGTCGCTAGCGTTATGTGGCGACAAGGGGCTCCCAGCACCGGGCCCTGAGACAAGAACCAAGGTTTCTTCCACATGTCCAAGGCACGTAGGCATCGCCGCGTGACCTTGATCATGCGAAGCGGGTTTCTCCTCTGGGAGAACCCCTTGGTCTTGAGCCACCACTGTAGGGGTCTCATGTACAGCAGGCCAAAAGGTATCACGTTGGACGCTGTTGCCATCAGACCCAGCAGCTTCTGAAACTGCTTGACAGTGAGTGACAGGCCTTCTCTGACTCTTATGACTGCAGTGAGGATCGACTCGATCTGAGCAGGAGATAGACGTGCCTGCATCGTGGTCGAATCCCACACCACGCCCAGATAAGTGGTCCTCTGTAATGGAGAAAGCACACTTTTCTTGGCGTTTAGTCTTAACCCCAACTCTTTCATGTGAGCGAGAACGACATCTCAATGTCGAACCGTCATCTGCTCTGACTGAGCTAAAATCAACCAATCGTCGATGTAATTGAGTATGCGGATCCCCTGGAGTCGCAGAGGAGCCAGAGCAGCATCCACACACTTCGTGAAAGTATGGGGTGAGAGTGCTAGGCCGAAGGGGAGAACCCGATATTGGTAAGCTTTGCCCGTGAAAGCAAAGCTCAGGAACTTCCTGTGACTGGGAAGCATGGAAATATGAAAGTATGCGTCTTTTAGATCTATCGTGACAAACCAGTCCTTGGACCTGATCTGAAACACAACCTGTTTGACAGTGAGCATTTTGAACTTCAGACACATGACTGAGCAGTTCAATAGCCGCAGATCTAAAATCGGACGTAACCACCCATCCTTCTTTGGAACAATGAAGTACCGGCTGTAGAATCCGGACTCCCTGTTGAGAGGAAGAACCACCTCGATGGCCTCCTTCCTCAAGAGAGTGTTCACTTCTTGTTCTAATACCAGAGCCTGCTCGGGGCCCACTAATGTGAGAAAAACCCCTTTGAAAGGAGGCGGCGGTGCGCCGAACTGAATGCGATAGCCTTTTTCTACAGTCTGCAAGACCCAACGAGATACATTTGGCAGTAGTTTCCACGCTGCTAAATAATCTACTAAGGGAACCAGTCTCTCATGACTGGCCTCTGGTGTACTTGGAGCTACTAGCTCGGTGCCCTGAAGTGGAGGACCGGCAGGAGACGGCCGAACTAGATGATCAAGAGACCCCTGAAGGGGTGGCGAGGCTCTCAGCTCCGCTACGTTTCCGGGCAGAAAAAACTGAGAGAGACACTCGCTGGAGACTGCTGCGCCCTGGAACACTGGCAGGGTTGGCAGAACGATCTCCAGAGGGTGCTGAGGAGAGACGGACACCGTGTAATGCGGTGCACCCCGCTCTTCCCCAGTAGGGGCCGCCCTCAGCAGTCCCGAACTTATAAATGTCAGGACCGCTTCGTCAAGGGCTTCCCAGACTGAAGCACGACCCTCAGATCGGGCCTCGCCTTAGAAGCCCCCAACTTAGAGTGTCACCAACATCAGTCCCGCTGCGGGGGAGCACGAGAGGAAACGCTCTGCTTCTGAACCTCTCCGTATGAAGAGCTGGTACACGGCTGGTGCTGCTCCCGCCCAGCAGCCCCCAGAGCTATAGAACGGTGAGGGAGAAACCGCTGAAACGCCGCCGCCTGTTTACGAGCCTCCTGGTATCTATCGACAACGGAATTGACAGCATCGCCGAACAGACCAGAAGGAGTGAGCGGGGTGTCCATAAGGAAGACCCTGTCCTTCTCCTTCATATCTGACAGGGTCACGGGTCACTATGGCACGGGCGGTCTCCTTGGTGGCGCGGAGACCTAAATCAGCGGTTCTCCTCAGTTCTACAATATCCTCAGATTTTATTTGCTCGCCTTCGTCTAGCTCTTTTAGCAGGTCGGCTTGATATGCCTGCAACACTGACATAGTGTGCAGACACGCGCAAGCCTGACGCGCTGCCGTGTACCCCTTGCCCACCAGCGTCGATGTTGTGCGCAGCGGCTTGGAGGGCAAGATCGGAGCCTTCAGAGATGATGCCGCGCCGGGAGACAGATAGCTCGCGAGCGTCTGCTCAACCCGGGGCATCGCTCTGTAACTGCAATCACCCAGCCCCGCCACATTACCATAATAATCAGAGGCGGGGACGAATAAGCGGGCTGAGAAAAGTTTCTTCCACGATCTCGACACTTCGGATCCGCCTGTTTCTCGGTGGGCCAATCGATGTTCAACTTGGCAACCGCACGAGTAACTACCTCCACTAGCTCTTCATACTGTGGGGATTGAGGAGGCGAATACTTGACGCTCTCCACATCAACCTCCTCGGAGGAAGATAGGAGAAGCGCCGAGCCCGCTTCCCGGGGGGAAGAAACCACAGAATGGGCTTCCGATACGCAGTGGCATTCTCTCACAATGCGGACAGTCGGCTCCCTCGAGAGCCGACTCTGTGTGCTTCACTCCCAAGCAGACTACGCACGGACTGTGTGTATCCACGCTCATAATATAGCGTGGGCAGGGAGGAACACATAGTCTATAATGCGATCCGCTTTCACCCTTAATCTTTGCTTTTGACATACTGGAGTTCTAATGCTTGTGTACTGACAGACAACAATAAATAGGTCTCACAGAACATAGATCATGACTGACACACACGCTGAAGCCGGCTGCACCTCACGTGCTTTTAAGCTTCCTGGTCATGACGTCACCCGCACCTGACGTCTCGCCATCAATTGGACTGATTGCACATATGATTCAGAGCTTGATATCGCTGAAAGGCATTCCCCTAGCGTTTTCGACGCAGCTTGAGTTCGTGAAAGGGAACATCAAAGCTTTCATAATATTGGAATGTTCAGCATACTGAGTGTCTTACATGTGCTGTCTGCTACTTTCAAGTTTCATAGAGAATTCACCCAAAATGAACGTCGTTGTTTTTTAATTACCCTCATGTCATTCTAAATGTGGAATGCTGCTATTTTAGGTTTGAAACAAAAATGGAGAAATTTCAAAGTCTTTATGCAACTTTTTTCATAGTGACCACATTTGCCAAACTCTTGTTCATTATATTCCAAATCATCTGAAGTTGAACGTCAGCCAATGTCATGTACATCCATTCAGGAAATACTCAAATTTAAGAAATTGTTTCTTATTCCAGTTTAAAATGGGGAATGAGATTCAGTGGAGTGGAAGTTTTCAGTGCATAATGACTTTACATTTTGGTTATTTTTCACACATATGGGAAAATTAAAAAAAAAAAAAAAAATTTTGAAACAATTAATTTTTATTTATTTTTTGGTCATTTTGGGAGCTTATCATTGTGAAGATTTTTCAAGACAGAGAAGTCATACATGAAGGTGAGTAAATAATGAGAAAAAAAAAAATTGGTGAAATATTTCTTAAAGTCACAAATTGATAACTAATTATGTATGTATGTATGTACAGTGGGGCAAAAAAGTATTTAGTTAGCCACCAATTGTGCAAGTTCTCCCACTTAAAAAGATGAGAGAGGCCTGTAAATTTCATCATAGGTATACCTCAACTATGAGAGACAAAATGAGAAAAAAAAAATCCAGAAAATCACATTGGATTTTTTAAAGAATTTATTGGTAAATTCCTCGGTAAAATAAGTATTTGGTCACCTACAAACAAGCAAGATTTCTGGCTCTCACAGACCTGTAACTTCTTCTTTAAGAGGCTCCTCTGTCCTCCACTCCTTACCTGTATTAATGGCATCTGTTTGAACTGTTTGATCAGTATAAAAGACACCTGTCCACAACCTCAAACAGTCCAACTCCAAACTACACCATGGCCAAGACCAAAGAGCTGTCAAAGGACACCAGAAACAAAATTGTAGACCTGCACCAGGCTGGGAAGACTGAATCTGCAATAGGTAAGCAGCTTGGTGTGAAGAAATCAACTGTGGGATCAATTATTAGAAAATGGAAGACATACAAGACCACCGATAATCTCCCTCGATTTGGGGCTCCACGCAAGATCTCACCCCGTGGGGTAAAAATGATCACAAGAACTGTGAGCAAAAATCCCAGAATCACACGGGGGGACCTAGTGAATGACCTGTAGAGAGCTGGGACCAAAGTAACAAAGGTTACCATCAGTAACACACTGCGCCGCCAGGGACTCAAATCCTGCAGTGCCAGACGTGTCCCCCTGCTTAAGCCAGTACATGTCCGGGCCCGACTGAAGTTTGCTAGAGAGCATTTGGATGATCCAGAAGAGGATTGGGAGAATGATAAAACCAAAATAGAACTTTTTGGTAAAAACTCAACTTGTCGTGTTTGGAGGAGAAAGAATGCTGAATTGCATCCAAAGAACACCATACCTACTGTGAAGCATGGGGGTGGAAACATCATGCTTTGGGGCTGTTTTTCTGCAAAGGGACCAGGACGACTGATCCGTGTAAATGAAAGAATGAATGGGGCCATGTATCGTGAGATTTTGAGTGAAAACCTCCTTCCATCAGCAAGGGCATTGAAGATGAAACGTGGCTGGGTCTTTCAGTATGACAATGATCCCAAACACACCGCCCGGGCAACGAAGGAGTGGCTTGGTAAGAAGCATTTCAAGGTCCTGGAGTGGCCTAGCCAGTCTCCAGATCTCAACCCCATCGAAAATCTTTGGAGGGAGTTGAAAGTCCGTGTTGCCCAGCGACAGCCCCAAAACATTACTGCTCTAGAGGCCAAAATACCAGCAATACCAATCATTGCCAACAAAGGGTATATAACAAAGGATTGAGATGAAATTTTGTTATTGACCAAATACTTATTTTCCACCATAATTTGCAAATAAATTCTTTAAAAATCCTACAATGTGATTTTCTGGATTTTTTTTTTTTTCTCATTTTGTCTCTCATAGTTGAGGTATACCTATGATGAAAATTACAGGCCTCTCCCATCTTTTTAAGTGGGAGAACTTGCACAATTGGTGGCTGACTAATTACTTTTTTGCCCCACTGTATGTATGCAAGAATATATTTTTTATGGAATATTGTAGTGTTTATTATAAATCACTTATCTGTGCACGTTTTTTTCTTTTTCTTTTTCTTTTTTTTTAATTCATGTGCTCTCATAATCTATAATCAAAATCCCCCCCCCAGAATGACATCTCTACTCTGATGACTTGTTCACCGGTACGAGGGCAGGATAATTTGTCACTCACATGAGATCGCAGAAACAGAAAATTACAATGATAACTATGAACAATTACTGTATTTTATTATTTACATTTTAGCATTCCTCATTGAATCTGGTTAAATGACTGCATTAATGGTTTTAAGAGCATTAATCTTAGTTTGGTGAATCGGTTGAGAAAAACAAGATGATGGACATTTCGTCCAGAAATCATGGACATTTCATCAACTGTTCATCCATATTTTAAGGGTTATTTCATTCTAAAAGCTGTATGTTCTTTTCATGCTGTGTTAAATATTACATCCAACAGGAAGGCAAAGCTTCAGTATGTTGTGAATAGGTCTAATTAATAGAGATAAAACACATATATTCCTAATGATTATGCCTCACAAAGTTATAGTCTTATGTCTTCTTCAGTGTTATCTCCTTTCGTTCTCCTTCGCCTGATTGCATCAGTTCGATCCATTGCCATTTGAAACTCTGCGCTGTCCCCAAAGTTCAATGTAGCCTCAAGTCTTTCCCCCTGCATCAGTCTTTTTTCACTTTGGCCTGTCACCTTCCATTTGACTCAATCTATCAAAGCAGACAGTGAATGTTTAAAGTAGTCAGTGAGTTTAAAAGGATATAGAAGGTAACATAAGGTTACAAGGAAGATATGTGGCAAATCTGAACCTATTAGCTATTATGTCTCTATTACAGGTGGCTTAATATATTCTTCAGTTTAACAGTAGACATTTTCTACATTAGAATAAATTAAAAAATACAATTTTCACTCAAAAATTGCTAGTAATCTTCACAAATAATTATGAAGAAATGCCAAGTAACACACTAAATTAAACATATAATTTTTAAGTAGAAAGACTGAAATAGTATTTTCTTGGATAAGAATAATCTTTGTTTTATTTAATTTTTTTTTTTTTTTTTTTTTTACGGTGTATTTGTAAATCATAAAACCCAACATATAGTGTGCTGGTTTGGTTTTAACAAGGTAGAAACCTTTTAAAATCAGTCAAACTATACAGATGCACAGGTTCATACTTTATCTGTAATAATATGAATCCACAGTCATTAAATGAAGTCAATTGCTGCATCTGAAATCTATGGAAGCCTGTTTCTGCCACTGAATAAAACAATAAAAAACAGGTTATTGCGACTTTTTATCTCACAATTCTGACTTTTTTCTTGGGATTGTGTGATACAAACTCGCAATTCTGACTTTTTTTCTCAGAACTGCTTGATATAAACTCACAATTGTAAGTTATAAAGTCAGAAATGCGAAATATAAAGTCACAATTCTGCCTTTTTTTCTCAGAATTGCGTGATATAAACTCACAGTTGCAAGAAATAAAGTCATAATTGTGAGATAAAAACTCACGATTCTGACTTTCTTTTCCGCAATTCTGACTTTTTTTTCTCTGAATTGTGAGATATAAACTCACAAATGCGAGTTCTAAAGTCCTAATTTTGAGGGTAAAAAAGACTGCTATGTTCTCAGAATTGTGAGTTTATATCTCAAAATTCTTACTTAATAACTTGCAATTGCATGTTATAAAGTCACAATTGCGAGATGTAAACTCGCAATTCTGAGATAACCCAGCAGGCACTCCATATCATAAGACGTTGATATTTGGTTAAATTTTGGTTGCGACGTCGGGTGACCAAAATTCAATATCAATATCTATTTGATGTCCAATACCGACGTCGGCTGACATTGATGTATGTTGTTTTTAGGTTGTGTAACCAAAATCCAACGTTAAGTCAACATCAAACTGGCATCAAATATTGATGTCAACCCAATTTTCATTCTCAACCAAAATGCTAAATCTGTCTGACGTCATGTCCAACGTCAACCTGACGTTATATTGACGTCCTGTGTCTGCTGGGAAAAGTCAGAATTGCGAGATATAAACTCACAATTCTGACTTTTTTTTTTCTCAGAATTGTGAGTTTGTCTCGCAATTCTGACTTTATAACTCACATTTGTGAGTTTATATCATGCAATTCTGAGACAAAAGTCAGAATTGCAAGATGTAAACTTGCAACTGCGAGAACAAAAGTCAGAATTGTGAGATAAGAAGTCGCAATTACCTTTTTTTTTTTTTTTTTTTTTTTTCATTGGCGGAAATTGGCTTCCACATCACATAATTCCATACTATATAGTAGGAGAAAAACAGTTTGTGAACAGAGCAAATTCACAGTATTCATAAAACAGTAGGCAAAAAGTCCCCTGATGACCTACTACTGGTGAGAATTTGAAGTGTGCATCCAACGAGCACTTTATTTTTTACAATTTTAATGCTTTAATACGTTTTAATGGTCACATAGTAATTACTTATTCAAAAAAGTTCAAAGTACCTACTCAGAGAGTGTGATTTTGGATGGACACCATAAATTATAGCAGCTTCCCTCATCTGGTTTAATGACACAAACATCTCCAAGATAACTCAAAGGTATTTTAGTATCATTGAAATCGTAGTTTTTATTACTGTTTTGTGTCAGACCTGTGTCTTGTGTTCTGTTTTCTGTCTCATGTGCTCCCCATCCTCGTGTATGCCCATATTTGCTTTTCCTGTTCCTGTTCTCGTTTGGTCCCATTCAGTTCTGTTAGTACCAGCTGTGTTTGTTAATTATCTCGTTTAGTTTGATTATTTAAGCCCTGTGCTTCCCTGAGTCTAGCATCTGGTATTAATGTCGATGTCTTGTTCCTGTGTGTCTCTGCCCTACAGTGTGTACCCCTTTCTGGATTAAAGACTGTTATTTTGAAGTTTACCTCTCATCTTCTCCATTTCCTTGTGTGCACTGTGACAGAATGCCAAACCAATACAGTAAGCGGCGGCCATTCACCCGGTTTGTTTTCTGGTTTTTAAAGTCTTTTGTTTTTCTGTTTTGTTTTTGTTCTCCCCTGCGACATGGAAGTCGGCGCTCGTCATTCCGTCCAATGCCCGCTGAAACTAAGCATGGGAGTTCAGCAGGATCGCCGCGAGCGCTGCAAGCCCGCTGGTCGCTAGTCAGTCAAGCCCGCCGGCTGCGGCTAACCCAAGCCCACCGACCAATCCTCAGTCAAGTAAGCCAGCCGTTCATCTGTCCAGCTTGCTGGCTGCGGCTAACCCAAGCCCGCCGGCCACTCATCACTCAAGTTCGCAGGCCGCCGCTCACTCAAGCCGCCAGCTGCGGCTCCTTCAAGCCCGCTGGCCGTTCCGAAGTCAAGCCGCCGGCTGCGGCTCCCTTAAGCCCGCCGGCTGATCTGAAGTCAAGCCCGCCGGCCGCTCTGACGTCAAGCCCGCCGGCTAAGGGCTCACTTCAGTTCCAAAGTTCACTCCAGCCCCTGACCAAGAGTCCAGTGCAGGCTCCAGCCCCTGACCAAGAGTCCAGTGCAGGCTCCAACCCCTGACTAAGAGTCCAGTGCAGGCTCCAGCCCCTGACCAAGAGTCCAGTGCAGGCTTCATCCCCTGACCAGAGTCCAGTGCAGGCTCCAGCCCCTGACCAGAGTCATGTCATGTCCTCTAAAGTATTGTCCACAGGGACATTTTTAATCAGCCTTGTCTTGTCGGTCTTGTCTGTTGGGGTTCTCTTGTTGCCTCAATGTAAGCGGTTCCTGAGATCACCCCTCAGAGGGCCCCTGACTCCACGTCCAGCCCAAGGAGGGCTGTTGTGATCTCGTCATACCCAGAGAGGGCCTCAGACTCTGAGTCTAGCCCTAAGTGGGCTCCTCTTCCTGTGGATAGCCCCGAGGAGGGCTCCTGTTCCTGAGTTCAGCCCAAGGAGGGCTCCTGTTCCTGAGTTTAGCCCACAGAGGGCTCCTGTTCCTGAGTTTAGCCCACAGAGGGCTCCTGTTCCTGAGTTTAACCCAAGGAGGGCTCTTATTCCTGAGTTTAGTCCAAGGAGGGCTCATGTTCCTGAGTTTAGCCCCAATGTCTCCCCAGTTATTTTTTTGGGGGGGGGGGGGCTAATAGGATCCGGACGTAGAGGCCAGGGCGAAAGATGAGGCCACAGCCACGAAGACCGCTTGCCATGGCCTTCAGAGCTCCCAGCTCCACCATGGCCTCCAGAGCTCCCAGCTCCGCCATGGCCTCCTGAGCTCCCTGCTCCGCCATGGATCCGAAGGCCCCTGATCCATCCTGGAGGCCTCCTCTGTGTTTGTCCTGAGGGGCCTCCAGAGTACCATGACATTTTGATTTAGTTTTTGTTTTTATATTTGGCATTTTAATTACAGCGGAAATTTTTAATAATTTAACTGTTTGTTTTTTATTATTATTTTTAAAATGTCTATTAGTTTATAGTTTTCATTAATTTATTTCAGCTATCCTTTACTTTATTTTCAAGTAGCAGTTTTTTTTTTTATTGTATTAGTTTTTTTGTTTTAGGTAACTATAAACCTCCACAAGACTAGCACTTTCTTAGTCTAGTAAGACTGAATCTGATTGGACTTCATTCATTAGGTACACCCTGCAACGGCATCAAACATACACTAAAGTGTTTGAAACAAAAACTTACAAACATACTCTTTTATTGTTTGATACACCTCAGATTGCATGTTTAGATCCATCTTTGAAACAATTTAGTTTGATACTGCTGCATCATTTATATTCTTTTTTTTTCTTCAACTCTAGTGTTGTATATATCAGAAAACACTGCTCCTAAAAGTCACTTAATGTAAGAACAGTAAAAGAGTTATTGTCAGAAAATTAGCTAAAATGTATGTTTTAAGTAATGTTGAAACATGAACATGAAAACTTGACACCATCACATTTAATCAGAACTGCGAATGACGAGAAAAACTGGTAGGGATTATTTATATAGTCTTTTAATGACCACATGAAATAACAGCTCAGACTGTTTTGTTTTTTGTTTTTTTTTTTCTTCTTGTGTTCACACATTTCCTTTTGAAATGGGAAGTTGGGACAAGACATTAAAGGGCTCATGCCGCCTTTTTATATTAGAAAAATAGCCTTTAGTTTAACTATTGCTAGTCAGTGTCAGGTGGTATTGGGAGAGGGGCATTCTCATTCTAGAGAGATTTTGACTGGACAAAAATCTGTTTAGTGCAGGATGAGTCATCAATATTTGTGCTTTGTTTTTCTCTGCAATTTTTAAATGGGTTTCTGTTAAAATACACTCTAGACAATGTTTTAGCATATAGATGACCTCTATGCTTTCAGACATGGACTAAAAGCCACAAAACTCTAGTCTGATTTCATGGGATATTTTAACTTTGAGACAGATCCCTATAGTCCCTACCCAAATATGCCCATCTTTGAGATGATAAAAAAAGAGCTAAAATTTCTACAAGTTAAGCTCAAAGCACATTCGACCCTCAAACTTTTTAATGTTGCTGAATGTTAATCTTTCTTTGATACACCAAGTTAATGAGTAGTTCAGTGACTAACTCAAAGTGGAGCAATATGTATGACTCTGCTTTCATGCTGCTTTATACAACATCCCAATGCAGATGAGCTCAGTACGCTAAGAAGAGCAGACTGAGAGATTAATCATCTTCGCCCTATAAAAGCTTGTCACCATGGCACATACTGACAGCATGAATCTTATTGATTGGCTCGTGACACAGAGCGCTGGGTGAGCAGTATAGCTCAGTCATTACTTCTGAAGGAGACCCAATGAAGACATCATCCCCACAGGCTCAGAAAACAATCACGTTCCATAAATATAGTTATTTCTTGAATCGCTATCTTTTCGAATCAATGGATTTGTTGTGATAGCTTACTGTTGGATAGGAGAGGCAGGAATGTGTTATATGCTGGCTGCTGAAGCAATGGTTAAAGGAATATTGGTGGGATCACATCTAGGGTTGAGTTGGCCGTATGCAGCATCAAGTAATTTTTCCAGTGGGCCGGATGTCGACACTAAATGTATAGACAGCTGCTAATCAGTTGAAAATGTTTAATTTTATTAATTACGTAATATAACGATTAAATAAATGAACTGTAATTAGCTGCAAATTATCAATATTTGTTGAGAAAAGACCCCATAATACCTTTAATTATTGTGGCAGATGAAAACTCTTAATAAACTCACCAAGGCTGCATTTATTTAATCAAATAATACAGAAATATTATTGCAATCTAAAGTAACTGTTTCCTATTTGAATATATTGTAAAATGTAATTTATTCCTGTGATGCAAAGTTGAATTTTCAGCATCATTACTCCAGTCTTCAGTGTCACATGATCCTTCAGAAATCTTCTAATATGCTGATTTTGGTGCTCAAAAATATTTCTTATTGCTAATGTTGAAAACAGTTGAGTTGCTTAATATTTGTGTGGAAACTGTGATACACCATTAATAGTAATTGAGCACAATGGTATTTCTGTATCATTGAACACAAGTCTATCTCTGGCCTACATTCCACAGTAATCAAGTTTGTCAGTCTGTCTGAGGTAGACTAGTAAACCGTTCACACAGTTCTTCTCACGTTCTTTTATCTGCAGTACTATCTAATTATTGGTCAATGTAGACTGTCTTTTGAGCATTTTTGGCTAAGCCATGGATAAATAATTCTGCCTACAAATGTATTGTACAATTGTAATGCTACCTACAATACAATTATTTTGTGCACAGAAAAGGTCAGAAGCTGTCAGATTCGAAAAGTTGAGCGGGGGAAGCTGTCTAGTCTGCTCTTTTCAAGAGTAAGTACAATTGGCGCCAAAGAAGTTATTCCTTATAGATAAATTATGCTTCTTTAGCAACATGCAGGTGAATTATTAACTTGCTCTATGGCAAAAATACCAACCTGGTGGATATCCGAAAATGTATTTCTATTACATATATATTGAGTACACCATATAGAAGTCAGTGCAACTTTAGATGAATCTTGATTTCTACTTTGCATGTTTTAAGCACAAATACATGCATATACGCTCAGTTAGTGAAAGAGAACCAATGTGATGCCACAGGTCGTGGTGATAGATGCGGTACTCTGAGTTCCCAGCAAAGTACCGCCACATGAATAAATTATACAGATTTATACAGATTACTTCGACCTATCTTTAGTATGCAAGTGATACAGCGTGGCAAGTCTGGTCCCCTACACCAAGTGGTGTTTGGTGTTGTTGCAAATCATAGCTACTGTATGTGCTAATGAACGCTTAGCTTGTGTGCTTTTGTGTCAGAAGTTGAATGAATGAATGTGTGAAAATGCCAAGAGAGAATACTGTAGTTTTAGATTGTAGCTCTAGTAGCAGATGTAGAGCAACTAGAGAACTGTTATATTGTTACATTTAAATTTAAGGCTGATTTAGTTAATGTTGGTATCCAGACAGTCTGGCATGGTCAACAGTTGGAATGCATGGAATTCGTCTCGGGTTACTTGACTGTAACCCTGTTCCCTGAAAAAGCGGGAACGAGATGCTGCGTTTCAATAACGCTAATGAGAACATTCTTTGTTCGACGGGTTGTGAAGCACGTGTGTCAAACACGCCTAGAATTGGCTTAATTAACCTCGGTGGGTGACGTCATTGATCACGTACACCTGAAGGTTATAAATAGACGTGAGACGTACACATCTTCAGGTTAAACCTTTGTCTGAAGAGACGTCCAGGCACGCCTACAGTGCGGCATTGAGGCACAGCATCTCGTTCCCGCTTTTTCAGGGAACAGGGTTACAATCAAGTAACCCGAGACGTCCACTATCAAAAGCTACTCTCGATGCTGCGTTTCAATAACGCCAATGGGAATGAGAATACCAATGCCTCCGCACTGGAAGTGTCTGGAGCCCTCAAGGTTGTGTAGTGTGTGCGCACAAACATTAAAAAAGGTCTCAGACATGCCTATGGGATGATGACTCAAGGACATGAGAGGCTGGAGTAGTATGGACATCCACACTGTAGAATCTGACAAATGTGTGCGGAGAGGACCAGCCTGCCGCATCACACACTTGCTGCAAGGGGACACCTCTTGCCAAAGCCATAGAAGATGCAACCCCCCTGGTTGAATGGACCCTAAGTCCTAGAGGCGAAGCTTGACCACGCCCCTCATGGGCTAGAGCAATAGCATCCCTCACCCAATGTGATACAGTATGCTTCATGGTAGCTGCCCCCCGGTTGCGGCCCCCATAGCATATGAAAAGCTGCTCTGACTTGCGCCACTGGCTAGTGCAGTGGACGTAGATCTGAAGAGCACGTACTGGACACAGTAAGTGAAGTCTTTCTTGCTCTGGTGTCGTGAACGGCGGAGGGCAGAAGGCTTCAAGAACGACCGGATTCATGGTCGAGAATAGAACTTTCGGAAGATAATTCAGGTGAGGAAGCAAAATAACTTTGACCAGCCCAGGGGCAAAATCTAGGCAGGATGGGGAGATCGACAGAGCCTGCAAATCCCCAATTCTCTTAAGAGAAATAATGGCCATTAAAAAAAACATCTTTAGAGTCAGAAACCTGACAGGCGCTGACTCCAGTGGTTCGAAAAGGGTCCCGACCAGACCCTCAAGCACAATGGCTAAGTCCCTCGAAGGGACTGTTGCTCTTGTGGGCGGCCTTAACCGCCTAGCTCCCCGAATGAAGCGGGCAACTAGATGGTGTTTACCCACAGAAACCCCATCAATCAGAACATGGCAAGCTGAAATGGCGGCCAAAAAGACTGTGAGAGTACCAGGACATGTGCCTGAGGACAATTTCTCTAGCAGGAACTCCAGCACTGAAACAACTTGGCAGTGAACTGGGTCTACATGGTGTGCCATACACCAATTTTCAAAAATGTGCCATTTGAAGGCATAACTTCTTCTAGTGGTGGGAGCCCTAGCGCTTAGAATAGTGTCTACTACGTCGGCTGGAAGTCCAGCATGTCTCAGTTGGTCCCCCTCAGGGGCCAGAAATGAAGGTTCCAAAGCTCGGGCCGGGGATGAAATACCATCCCCTGCGCCTGAGATAAGAGATATCTCCTGACCGGAATCGTTTGTATTTATACATTGTTTGACAGCACTAGTTTTAATTAGAGAAAATAATTTTTCTTCTGTAGAACAAAAAAGGAAATGGATGAGAGGGTGTTTGCAACCATCAACCTCCAAAAGCACATAAAGAACGAAAAAATCAAAGTGATCTGCACTATATAAGCCTTCTGACATCACATGCTTTGTTTGAGGGATAGACCGAAAGTTGCTCTCTTTCAGTCAGTCACTCTCGACGTCACGTTGGTAATGACCGACTTTGGTATCTCGCTTAGAGAGACCAATCCACTTCGTGTGTAAACTAAACGAGCCAATGCACATTGGTATGTGATGATTGCATCCAGCTGCCGCTGATGACAGCGCGAGCATAAATAGGCAGCAGGTACAACGCATACTCAGCTTTTCGTTTCGGAGACAAGCAATCACATCGTTTTGTTCCTGACTACTCTACTGAGAGAGGAAGACTGAACGAGTTCAGCGCGCTCTTTGAGAGCTCCCCGTGTTGGTGGTATGGCGCTTCAGCGGTGGTGGTTTTCCCTTGTTGAATGGGTTGCACACATCAGGCTGTATTACTGTGCGTTCACACTGCCGGCGTCGAGAGCGTCAAAAGTCGCTCTGGACGCCCTGCCAACAACGCTGTAGAAAGATTCGCGGACGCTCTGATGTAGATCGAATGCTTGTCTTGTATTTAAAGGGGCCGCAAAGCAAACAAGCATGTTGATCTTGTACAGACTGACCACAAGGATATAAGTTAACCTCATGAAATATTTTAAATGTGATAGTAAAAAATTGATCGATGGAAATAACTTTATTGTAGTTACATGTTTGCTAACGAAATAAACCAATTAAAAGCCATTTGTGTGGTGTGGCTTTTGTGTTCATGGTTAAGTGCTAGTCTAATTTCAACATTATAGGAGACATTTACTAGTCTTGATCTTTAATTAACATTAACATTAATTTGTGTGGACGAAGTATTAAGATCCTTTACTAAATAATGTATAAAGCACTAATACCACACTGTAAAAATACTCTGATGCAACTAAAAGTCCTGCATTGAAATGTTTCTTAAGTATAATCAGGTATAAACATTAATTAATGTAAGTATCATCAAGAAAATTGATTTAAAGGTTTAAAAGTGAACTGGGACTATTATACTATTATATCATTAGACCAGTTATAGAACACTTTTTTTTTTTTCCTTGTAGAAAAAAAAAAAAAATAGGCGGAAGTGACTGCTTTCATTTTAAAATATGTGACATACACCACTGGTCTCCATCAGATGTAAAAAAATAAATAAATAAAATAAATAGTCACAGCTCTCTACAACACTTGTTTTCGTTTAATCCAATATGTGTCGATATGTCAGAATGTTCTGCAGCAGTAACACTGTTTTGCATGCTCTGGCGCTGAAATTAGCATGAAATTCCCACTTATTTTCAGAAAATATATAACGTTAATGCACATGAGCAACTCACCAGGAACACGCATTTTTTATTTATTTATTTATTTTTATGTCCCTGTACACAAACAGGGACAAGTCGTAGATTACTGGGAAACCCGCCACAGGAACAATCAGCCTCTGCTCCATTTTGCTTGGGAACTAATGTGGTCAGAACCAAAGATTACAGGGCTGCGTTCTCTGGACTCCTCTCAAACGGTGGACTTCTGCATTCTGATTGGTTGCCGCCCAACCGTGTCATAGCTCATTACCATAAAGTTGACCTGATTTCAACTCTCCTCGACGCTCTCGCCGGCCAAGTCGCGCTGCGCCGCTCTCGCCGCTGCTCGTCGCCGGCTCACATTGAAAATGAATGACTTCCGGCCACTTTGACGCTCTCGACGCGTTCGGTGTGAACACACAGTTACTCCCTGTTTGTGTTGCAGGCGGCCATATCCCCTCTGTGCTTCAGCACGCTAAAAGAGCTTTTTCCCAAAAAAAGCATTCACGGGTGTGTCTTTTTAAAGACAATGTTGTTTCTGGCAAATTCAAATTGGTGTTGCTATAAGCAACTGCGACCGTTGCGTACATCAACCGACAAGATGATCTACCCTCCCGTCGCATGTCACAACTCGCCCGCCACCTCCTACTCTGGATTCAGAAGCATCTGAGGTCGCTTCGTGCCATTCACATTTCTGGTCTGCACAACCGGGCAGCCGACGAGCTGTCCCGAGCTGCTCTCCCGGGAGAATGGAGACTCCATCCCCAGACGGTCCAGCTGATTAGGAGATGTTTCAGAGCTGCTCAGGTAGATCTGTTTGCTTCTCCATAGATCTCTCGCTGCCAGTTGTTTTTCTCCCTGACTGAGAGAACACTCGGCATGGACGCACTGGCACACAGCTGGCCGCGGAGCCTGCGAATGTATGCGTTTCCCCCAGTGAGCCTTCTCGCACAGACACTGTGCAAGATCAAGGAGGACGAGGAGCAGGTCCTGCTAGTGGTGCCGTACTGGCCCACTTGGACCTGGTTCCCGGGAACTGATGCTCCTTGTGACAGCCCCTCCTTGGCAGATTCCTCTGAGGAAGGATCTACTGTCCTACCCCAGGAGGTAGATGACACCATCACTTCGGCGAGAGCACTGTCTACGAGACACGCTTATGCCTTGAAGTGGAACCTGTTCGTCGAGTAGTGTTCTTCTCATCGAGAAGACCCCCAAAGATGCCCGATCAGAGCTGTGCTGTCCCTTTTGCTGCAAGGGTTGGAATGAAGGCTGTCTCCCGCCACCCTTAAAGTCTATGCTGCTGCGATTGCTGCTATCACGACCCCGTGGAAGGGAAGTCGGTAGGGAAGGATGACCTGGTCATCAGGTTCCTTAGGGGGGCAAGAAGGTTAAATCCTCCCCGGCCCCCCTCTATACCCTCTTGGGACCTGTCTCTAGTGCTCAAAGCAGTACAGCAGGGCCCATTTGAGCCTTTGCAGTCAGTTGAGCTGAAGTTTCTATCAATGAAAACTCTGCTCCTGCTTGCACTGGCCTCCATCAAGAGGGTAGGGTACCTGCACGCATTTTTGGTCGACAATTCGTGCCTAGAGTTTGGGCCGGCTGACTCCCAGGTAATCCTGAGGCCCCGGCCCGGCTATGTGCCCAAGGTTCCCACTACTCCCTTCAGGGATCAGGTGGTGAGCCTCGAAGTGCTCCCCTGGAGGAGGCAGACCCAGCCCTAGCTTTGCTCTGTCCCGTCCTCACTCTGCTAGAACTGTTGCATCCTCCTGGATGCTGGCTTGTGGCGCCTCGCTGACAGATATTTGTAGAGCTGCGGGCTGGGCGACCCCTAACACATTCGCTAGATTCTATAGCCTTCGTGTGGAACTGGTATCCTCCTGTATTCTCACCTCAAATGGATAGAAGCGCTGAGAGGCCCTGGTTTAGTGTCGGCTTGCTAAAACTGCTCCAGAGAGTCCTTAATGTAGACCCTGTCAAGCTCCTCCATTCCCTCGGCAGCCAGACGTGGCGGAACGTCCGTTACCAGGCCCTCACTCGTTCCATATGTAAAGACCTAAGTAGATCCCATATGTGTAAAATCCATGGTATAGCTTCAGAGCCCCTGTTTCCCCGGCAGACTTCCTGCTATTTTCCAAGAGAATTTCAATCACCTCTAATCTTCCATATGCACCCAGACGGTTGTTCATATGTGTAAGTGCTTCCGAAACCTCCTTCGGGAAGGATGGGGCTTCCGCAATATTCCTGTTCCAAGGGAACGGGTACGTTTTCCCAGTGTTATCCAGTCTCACTGAGTGGGTAATGCTACAGCAACAGTAACTGACCTTCTTGTTGCAAGTCCCGGCCTACACCAAAAGGGGGTGCAGGAGGCTCGCACAGAACACTGGAAGGGGCAGCATCCATGGAGCTTTGGTAGGGATCACAAAGTTGGTCATTACTGACGTGACGTCGAGAGTGACCGACAGAAAGGGAATGTCTCGGTTACGTATGTAACCCTCGTTCCTTGAAGGAGGGAACGGAGATGTCACGTCCCATCGCCATGGCTGCTGTACCACCGCTGAGCTGCCGGGTCACCAGCTCGGCTCCTCAGCGAAAAACTTGAGTAGTCGTTGCACCTGCTGCCTATTTATGCTCACGCTGTCATCAGCGGCAGCTGGATGCAATCATCGCATGCCAATGTGCATTGGCTCGCTTAGTTTACACTCGAAGTGGATTGGTCTTTCTAAGCGAGATCCCAAAGTCAGTCATTACCGACGTGACGTCTCCGTTCCCTCCTTCAGGAAATGAGGGTTACATATGTAACCGAAACGTTATTCAATGATAATTTTGCGCTCCACTTGTTGTCAAGATACCAAAATGTCAGTAGTCAATACTAATACAAACATTTCACGGATCTAGAGCCAGTTTTGGTACCGTATCAAAAACTGGATCTATTTAATTAACATTGAATAAAAAAAAAATCTATCTATCTATCAATCTATCTAGGACTATATAAAATCACTGAAGCTTACAATCACTTCAGTTCAGCATGAGCTTTGAACTCTTGTGAAAAATCTTATATTAATTTTTTTTTTGTACACTGCACCATAAATAGCTTATTTACATTGTGTTTTATAAACGGATTCTCTATTAAATAACTCAGAGCTCACACTGAACAAAAAACTGACCTGATACTCAGTGCTACCAGAACTGCAGAAAGACTGGTATCGTTACATTTTCATAATTTTTAGTATCGACTTGGTACCAAAGTACAGATATTTTGACAACACTACTCTCCACCCATTAAAACTTATTGCAACATCTGTGTTTACATAAGAACAGAGTATATTTAAGTCATGTAACTGTGCACAAACTTCAATGCTTCATTGATGTATCATTAGTGCAGCTGATTTGAATAGTGTAGAAGTCAGCAAGATTCTTTGAGAACCACTGCTGTAAGCTATAAGTTATTTTATATGATCTGGCTTTGGATTTGGAGAGCACTGTGTAAAGTTTGACATAATATGTTGCTGATCTGAGCAGAATGAGGAACAGAATGTAACCTATATAGGGAACACAGAGGGACTTGCAACACTAATGTTTGATGTGATATTTATTGCCTGTCTTGAGATGCCATCTGTGAATAGAGTAAACATGCACATTTATGTAATTGGAGTGCAGAAGAAGAATGTTCTTGCATAGATCTGTTCACCAAGAGTCTCTTTGACCAAGCCCAAGATTATGAATAGAGATGAAAAGGAGTATTTGCACATAAATTGGAATGTTTTACGGCAACCTTTTCAAACTTTCAATGAATAGTCCAATGCAATAATTGAATACAAGATTTTAGAGGAGCAAATTTCCATATTTACTCCATTGCATCATACTGTAGCTGTTAAAAGATTAAGTGTCTGGAGAAGCTAAAACTATTGGTTATGTTCAAAGTGCAGAAAATTAGAGTTGTACGTGGTGTTTGCAAAGCACATAAGAAATTGTACCATGGTAAGACATGCTCTGGCTCCCACGATGGAAATCCATAAAATCCATTTAAAAAATCACAAGTATCTCCATCATAGGGTGTAAGTGCTGTAATCTCACCCCTGTCATGCTGGCTAGTTTCAACTCTGGCTTGATTCCCTGTTGACATGAGATGAGGAAAGGTTTGCATGTGACTTTTTATTTTTAATTTTTTTTTAAGAGTTTATTATGATATCAGTGTTCCCATCTTCAAAAAACAACAACAACAAAAAAAAAAGATTCCAATATTCCAACAAAAAAAAGTGTGCTAACATTTTTGCTATTCTTTTATTATAATGCATTTTTTTCTTCAAAAACTATTAGAAAATTTTTGATCAGCTCAAATAACTTAAATTTAAACTTAAACTTTGGTTTAAAAGTATATACTTAAGTGCAAACTCAATGTAATTTTTGTAATGTCAAATTTATATTAAATGCATTTAGTTGAACTTTTTGACCCACTTAAATAGAACTTCTTTATGTGTAATTTCATATTTACTTCTGTTGTCTTTAAATATGGTTAAAGTATACTGTCGAATGTACTGACAAGCATTTGATTATAAACTAAATATACTTGAATGTCACACTTCAGTCACTTTGGATAAAAACATCTGCTAAATGTAAAGTACTTTTCTTTAGTATTTTAATCAACACAGAAACACAAAATAAGTTACATTACAAATGCACAATTAAGTGCACTTGGCCTTTATAAAAATTGTGTTTCATTGGTTTTGAGAATAGCACGCTTGACTTTGCTAAAATCTTGCTGTGTGTTCTTTCAGGTGATAGTGTACCTTTAGAGTCAATAAGAATATGTTTGCAGAGAGTGACAAATCACTCTACAGGACAGGAAAGCCCTTATATTGATGGTGTGGTCGTAAATTATACTAATTACTGACTGCAGGCATGTGCTCCCTCATTTATAATAATCCAGATTCATAAACATTAGAAAGAGAGTAACAACTTTTTGTGTGGACACACTTGTTGTGAATCTGACAGCATTTTGCAAGTTGATTTCATTGGTGCTACAATGCATTTATATGAACATTTATTTAGCAGATACTTTTATTATCATTATCATCTCACCATTAACAATCAGTTACGTATGTAACCCTCGTTCCCTGAAGGAGGAAATGGAGACGTCACGTCGGTAATGACCGACTTTGGGATCTCGCATAGAGAGACCAATCCACTTCGAGTGTAAACTAAACGAGCCAATGCACATTGGCATGCGATGATTGCATCCAGCTGCCGCTGATGACAGCGTGAGCATAAATAAGCAGCAGGTGCAATGCTTACTCAGGTTTTCGCTGAGAAGCCGAGCCGGTGACCCGGCCGCTCAGCGATGGTACAGCAGCCATGGCGATGGGATGTAACGTCTCCGTTCCCTCCTTTAGGGAACGAGGGTTACATACGTAACCGAGACGTTCCCTTCCAGTTGGTCACTCTCGACGTCATGTCGGTAATGACCGACATTGGGATCCCTACCAAAGTGCCATGGATGCTGCCCCTTCCAGTGTTTTGTGTGAGCCTCCTGCGCCCCCTTTTCGTGTAGGCCGGGGCTCTCAACAAGAAGGCCAGTCACTGTTGTTGTAGCACTATCACTCAGTGAACTTGGATAACACTGGGAAAACATACCCACTTGGAACAGGAACGTGCGGAAGCCCCATCCTTCCCAAAGGAGGTTTTGGAAGCACTTACACATATGAACAACCGTTTAGGTGCATATGGAAAATTAGAGGGGATTGTAACTCTCTTAAAATGGCAGAAGCTTGCTGGGGAACACGGGCTCTGAGGCTATACCGTGGAATTTACACATATGGGATCCATTTAGGTCTCTACATATGGAACCCAGCCCTCTACCGGTTCTCACGGATTCATCGAATGAGGGCCTGGTGCCGGATGTTCCGCCACGTATGGCTGCCGAGGGGACGGAGGAGCTCGATAAGGTCTACAGACGGACTCTCTGGAGCGGTTTTAGCAAGCCGACCCGAAGCCGGGGCCTCTCAGTGTTTCTACCCATTCGAGGTGAGAACACAGAAGGATACTGGCTCCACACGAAGGCTATAGAACCTGGCGAATATGTTAGGGGTCGCCCAGCTCTACAAATATCTGCCAGCGAAGCACCACGAGCCAGCGCCCAGGAGGATGTGACACTTCTAGTAGAGTTAGCTCTCAACCTGAATGGGCAGGGAACACCCTGTGCCTGATAAGCCAGGGTGATGGCATTCACTATCCAGTGGGCCATCCTCTGCTTGGAGACAGCATTCCCCTTCTGCCGGCCTCCATAACAGACAAAGATCTGCTCTGAGGTCCTGAAGCTTTGTGTCATGTCTACATAGCATCTCGATGCTCGGACAGGACAAAGCAAAGCTAGGGCTGGGTCTGCCTCCTCCAAGGGCAGTGCTTGTAGGCTCACCACTTGATCCCTGAAGGGAGTAGTGGGAAACTTGGGCACATAGCCAGGCCGGGGCCTCAGGATTACCCAGGAGTCAGCCGCCCCGAACTCTTAGCACAAATCGTCGACCGAAATGCTTGCAGGTTCCCTACCCTCTTGATGGAGGCCAGTGCAAGTAGGAGCAGAGTCTTCATTCACAGAAACTTCAGCTCAACTGACTGCAAAGACTCTAATGGGCCCTGCTGTAGTGCTCTGAACACTGGAGACAGGTCCCAAGAGGGTATGGAGGGGAACTGTGGAGGATTTAGCCTTCTCGCCCCCCTAAGGAACCTGATAACCAGGTCATGCTTCCCCACCGACTTCCCTTCCACGAGGTCGTGGTTGGTATCAATCGCAGCCACATAGACTTTAAGGGTGGAGGGAGACAGCTTTCGCTCCAACCCTTGCTGCAAGAAGGACAGCACAATTCTGATTGGGCATCTTCAGGGGTCTTCTAGGTGAAAAAAGCACCATTCGACAAACAGGTTCCACTTCAAGGCATAAGCGTGTCTCGTAGATGGTGCTCTTGCCGAAGTGATGATGTCAACTACCTCTTGGGGTAGGTCACCTAGAACCTCCGCATAGCTATCATTTCTGGATCAGACTCATGCATTGCCGCCGCCCACAGAGCGGCAATGCAGCCAATTCTTCCTCTCCAGAACGCTCCAGCTCACCCTCTGATGCAGCTATCGACATCTGGTCTTCGGGAGGAGCACCAAAGGATACCGCTGGTACGCTCTTTGAGAGAGCCCAGTGCGTTCCCTTGGCCACTCAACTGGTTGTGGAGCGTAAGAGGAGCGATGGTCCCTCGAGGGTTGGTTCCCTGGAGAGTTTGCCACCACTGTAACCCTCAGACCACCCATACTACCGCCTGAAGTAGTCCTCGCTTGGCTGCAGCCAGGACGAGAGCCAGATCGAGGCAGGCAATGGATCTCCGCCCCTTTTGAGAGCTTGGTTCGCAGCTCCGAGATGATTATCTTCCTGTAATGGGAAGATAACTCATCCATAAACGCCACCGCAGCGTGCTTTATGCCCAGACACGTGAGGTAGCGATCGTGACCATCACCCAGCGCCAGGTAACGACCGCATCCAGAAACGCACGGGTGGTACGTCATCTATAGCAAGACCCACATCGTCTTTACAAAGATGTAACTTCGAGTTTGCCAGATGCAATGTCATCTTTAAAAAGACTCAGGAAGAAAAAAAAAGCTCTTTTAGCATGTGGAAGCGCACAGGGGAGATGGCTGCCTGCAACACAAACAGGGGGTAGTGCAGTCTAATGTGTGCAACCCACTCGACACGGGAAAACCACCACCGCTGAAGCGCCATACCACCAACACGGAGAGCTCTCAAAGAGCACGCTGAACTTGTTCAGTCTTCTTCTCTCAGGAGATTAGTCAGGAGCAAAACGATGTGATCGCTTGGCTCCGAAGCGAAAAGCTGAGTATGCGTTACACCTGCTGCCTATTTATGCTCGCGCTGTCATCAGCAGTAGCTGGATGCAATCATCGCATGCCAATATGCATTGGCTCGTTTAGTTTACACTCGAAGTGGATTGGTCTCTCTAAGTGAGATCCCAAAGACGGTCATTACCGACGTGACGTCGAGAGTGACTGACTGAAAGGGAACAATTCAGTTTAATAGGAACAATGAGTGATGATTTGTCTCTGATTACCATTAATCAAATGCAATAACTGCAAAAAGAAATCTCTCATCAGAGACCCAGTGCTTCTCGACTGCGTCGCTGATGAGGCTGGTCTGGGACACAGGGACCTTGAGGAACCGAACTTTGTCAGCGTCCCTCATGTCGACCAGACACATCCAGAGGTTGCGCTCCTGGACCACAAGTGTGGACATCGCACAACCCAGAGAACTCGCCGTGACCCTCGTCGCTCAGAGCGCAAGGTCAGTTGCGGTCCAGAGCTCTTTCAGAACTTCTGGATCGTGACCACCCACATGCAGGTCCCTCAGTGCTATAGCCTGAAGAAGCTGCAGTAACGCCGTAGCGTGTAAGGCAGAGGCAGGTTCTCTACAGGCCGCATAAGCATCACCGGACAGACCAGACGAGTACCTACAGGCCTGGGAGAGGAGGCACGGTTTGCCCTGCCGGGTGAAGGCAGTATTAGGACACAACTGCATCGCAACTGACCGCTCCACCGGGGGGACCCCCGTATACCCCCTAACTGCACCACTGCCGAGGGTGGTGAGGGAGGAGGAGCTAGCAGGTCGGTTTCTGGCAGTAAAAGATGCCGTCCATGACCCGGTAAGTTTCCCAAGCACCTCCGGGAAGAAATGCACCGGGGCAGGGTGGTGAGAATCAACGCAAGCTACCACGAGAAACCAGTCGTCCAACTTCGAGGGCTCGGGACACGGTGGAAGTCTCCACTCGAACCCTACCCTCTCGGCAGCCCGGGAAAGCATAGCTGTCATTTCCAGATCAGACTCATGCATTGCTGTCCCTCGAGGGTTGGTTCCCTGGAGGGTTTGCCACCACTGTAACCCTTAAACCACCCATACTACCACATGAAGTAGTCCTCGTCTGGCTGCAGCCAGGACAAGAGCCAGATCGAGGCAGGCAATGGAGCTCTGCCCCTTTTGAGGTAACAGAGCTTGGTCCGCAGCTCCGAGATGATCATCTTCCTGCAATGGGAAGATAACTCATCCACAAATGTCACCTCAGCGTGCTTTATGCCCAGACATCTGATGCAGTGACCGTGACCATCACCCAGCGCCAGGTAACGACCGCATCCAGAAATGCACGGGTGGTACGTTGTCTGTAGCAAGACCCACATCATCTTTACAAAGACGCAACGTACCACCAACACGGAGAGCTCTCAAATAGCATGCTGAACTCGTTCAGTCTTCTTCTCTCAGTAGAGTAGTGAGGAGCAAAACGATGTGATCACTCGGCTCCGAAGCGAAAAGCTGAGTGTGTGTTGCATCTGCTACCTATTTATGCTCGCGCTGTCATCAGCGGCAGCTGGATGCAATCATCGCATGCTAATGTGCATTGGCTCGTTTAGTTTACACTCGAAGTGGATTGGTCTCTCTAAGCGAGATCCCAAAGTCGGTCATTACCGACGTGACGTCGAGAGTGACCGACTGAAAGGGAACATTTCAGTTCAATAGGAACAATGAGTGATGATTTGTCTCTGATCATCATTAATCAAATGCAGTAACTGCAAAAAAGAAATCTTTCATCAGAGACCCAGTGCTTTTTTTTCCTGCACAAAAAAAAGTGATTAAAATCAGCAGGGCCTATTATTAAATTATTATGAAATGTCTTACCCTTGGGAATTCATAGGCCACTTCTGCTGAGAGTAGCACATCCAGCCTGCCACTTCCTGTAGTTTCAGTTCAATTTGATGGCTCAGACTTGGATCCATATTACAGGGACTGCCAACACAATATCACAGTGAATTTATCAAATGTTTACATTAATAGAGCTGATAAAGTTATACCAATGACAGCAATTCATTAACTATGATGCATACAAAATTGTCTGTAATATTTCAATAGATTTCTTTGTTCTGCTCATTACTTAGATATCTCAGTAGCTCAGCATTCAAATTCTTACTTTAAATGAAAGAATTCCCTATACAACTAAATTAATGACTGTATTTTTACCTGATGTTATTAAGTTTCTTATTAGGTTTCTTATTAAAATTCTCTTAAAGGGATAGTTCATTCAAAAATTTAAATTGTCATCATTTATTCACCCTGAAGTTGTTCCAAACCTGTATGAATTTCTTTTAGCTGTTAAACACAAAAGAAGATATTTTGAAGAATATGGATAAACAAATAGTCGACTGTAGCCATTGACTTCAGTGGTACAGAAAAAAAATACTATGGAAGTCAATGACTACTGTCAACTGTTTGGTTACCAACATACTTCAAAATATCTTCTCTGTTCAGCAGAAGAAAGACATTCATACAAGTTTGGAACAACTTAATGGTGAGCAAATGATGACAGAATTTTCATGTTTGTGTTAACTTTCTATTTTATGTTTGTTTTATATAAAGTTCAAAGTTTGAAACTGTTCAACACTAATCTGATTGCTAAGCATAGAAGATAAAAGCATAAAAATAAAATTGGATTTCTTAATATATATTCTTGGTCTTATTGTAAATTATGAAAAAATGATTTTCTATGTAATCTTTGATCAAAATGTAATAACTTTCTCCATCTATGAAATCACTTTTCTCTTTCACACAAATTCCTCTTTTTTTTTTTAACTGTTCTCACTCTTCCCCAGCCTCTGAGCTCAATTCTGCATGTAGCACCTATTTTCACAATCAAGTTACAAAAATACTAATTACTCAAAAATTAATTAATATTGATGAAATAAAATATTAAATATAAATAATGTATTAAATATTAATTAAATGTTAATTTAATTTAATTTAATTTAATTTTTATATGGTTAAATTATTGACATTTTCCAAGAAATCCACAAAAAAGTCAAGTCTCACCCACAAAAAAAGACACTAATTCTCATTATCTTCATTTAGATCTAATTCTTTCGTCTAATGGATATTATTTAGATTTAGCTCATTAATTCTATGGCAGTGTAATAAACAAAATTGCTCTTATGCTTCAGTGAATCTAAAGGCGCAGAACTGTGAAAGCTGATCACATCAATAACAGCCAAAGATGCTTTATGATGTAGTTTATTTAATGCATCGAGCATTCAGCAAGATTCCTGTAGCTTATGCAGCATGTTCATTTCACTCATTGATTTCTGTCTGACTTGTCTCCCATAAACTTAGATCTGAGGGCAGACGGGTTGCCTTAATATCATTAGACATTAATTGTGTTAATGCATGAGTTGGTCACACCAACCCTCTAAAAGATCATTAGTGGCCTTTGGTACAGCAAGCATCATTATTACTATTGCTCATTCTTAAGGTTAGTGGTTAGAGTAAACTCCTAATGCTAAGTATTATATTATGGTATATTGGCTGTGCTGTGGACATGAATGATATCTCAAATCAGACTTTGTGTGCACTTGAGACAAAGCCTCTTTACTACTGGCTGGCAGAGGTATCAGTGTCTCTATAGCAATAGTTTCTTACTTTAATACTGGACCTTTCAGTGTTTCATGCTAGAACATTTGCCGTTGAGAGTTTGTTTGACGTCACTGTTTGGTTTGTTTGGGGTGAAAGCCTTTGTCTGAACTCTGAGTTCACCATTGGTTTGAAAGCACTATTGTGAAAGTATCGACATACAGTTGGTATCTTTGCAAGCTCATGCTAATTAAAGCATAATGTATTTCTCAGCTGATATTCTCAAAAAAAAAAAAAAAAATCCTTTTAAATGCAACTCGCATTCTTTGTATCTCCTGCAGTGCATCTGCAGCAAAGAAACACAAGTGCTGTTCTGTGAAGTTCTGGTGGCAAATCCAAAGGGACACATACTTCAATAACAACTGGCATCGTCTTGTCCTGAGTCGTTATCTAGTGACAGTGGTAAACAGCTGCCACTGGCACCCATGATGATATTCACGTTGATGATGCAAAGTCTACCATATAGACCCAAATGTGTCAGCTTTATAGCTCGGATTTATAGAAAAATATAATTAAAAAAAAAAAGAGTAACAGTTAGTATGAGTTAAACATGCACTGAAATATTAATTTAAGTATTTTTTTTTCAGCAGGAAAGCTATAGTACTTACACTGAAATACATAGCAAATTCATTTGTAAAGGTTTTATTGTAGTAATAATATAGTATAGTATAGTATAGTATAGTATTATGGAGTGCCAAAGCTGCCAAAATAAATAAATTAATTAATTAAATGAATGAATGAATGAATGAATGAATGACTATTTTTACATTACTATTTTATTTCCTTATTTATTTCTAATTGTATTTTTTCCACATTTATTTATTTATTTTTTTATTTATGGATTTATTTCTACATTTATTTGTCCATATGTTAATCGGGGGGGGGGGGGGGGGGGGGGGGGGGGTTACTTCAGACAGCGCAATCAAGCTTAGAGTTCTGGCTTATGAATCAATGCCTTAGAAGTGCAAAAATGCTTGCAATCCCGAATTATTGTACTCAAAAAGTGAATTGTCAAAATGCCCATCTTGGCGAGCATTTATTTTTAAACACAGTTAAACACATTCAATTTTCTTTTAAGTAAACATAAACAATAAACAAAATCTGTTGTGTTCCATAATAAAAGTGAGCTTTTTTTCACCAAGATAAAATCATGTTTGATGTCTTGAAAAGACATGTTTGATCTCAAGACCTAACTCGCTTTATAAGGGAATTAGTCAGTTGTCCATCTCTCGACTGCAAACAGTTCAAAATGCAGTAGCTTTTGATGGGTGTAAAAAAACTGGAATATATCACCCTATCGTAGTCTCACTACATTGGCTTCCAGTATGTTATATAATTGATTTTAAAATGCTTTTATTAGTATATAAATCTTTGAATTGTCTTGCACGGCCCTATCTTTCGGATCTCATGACTGAATAACAATCTGGGTGAACGCTGAGATTCACTAGTCAAAAGTTATTAAAAATTCCAAGGTCTGGACTAAATCAAAGAGGGGACAGTACATTTGCTGTAGCAGCACCTAAACTTGGAATGGCTTGCTGCCACTACTGTATATGAATATACAGTATCTCACAAAAGTGAGTACACCCCTCACATTTCAGCAACTATTTTATTATAACTTCTCAACGGACAATACTATAAAAATGAAACTTGGATTTATTTTAGAGTAGTCAATGTGTAACATGTATAGCAGTGTAGATTTACTGTGCTCTGAAAATAACTCAACACACAGCCATTATTGTCAAAATAGCTGGCAACAAAAGTGAGTACACCCTAAGTGACCATTTCAAAACTGTGTCCAAAGTGTCAATATTTTGTGTGAGCACCACTGTTATCTAGCATTGCCTTAATCCTCCTGGGCTTGGAATTGACCAGAGCTGGGATCCTCTTCCACTCCTCCATAATGACATCACGGAAGCTGCTGGATGTTAGACACATGACGCTTCTCCATCTTCCGCTTGAGGATGTCCCACATGTGGTTAATAGGGTTCAGGTCTGGAGACATACTTGGCCACTCCATCACCTTCACCTTCAGCTTCATCAGCAAGGCAGTTGTCATCTTGGCCGTATGTTTGGGGTCATTATTATGTTGGAAAACCCAGTTTCTGAAGGGAAGGCATCATGTTCTGCTTCAGAATGTCACAGTGCATGTTGGAATCCATGTTTCCCTCAATGAACCGCAGCTCCCCAGTACCAGCAGCACTCATGCAGCCCCAGACCATGATGCTACCACCACCATGCTTGACTGTAGGCAAGACACAGTTTTCTTGGTACTCCTCACCAGGCCGTCGCCACACATGCTGGACACCATCTGAGCCAAACAAGTTTATCTTAGTCTCATCAGACCACAGGACATGGTTCCAGTAATTCATGCTCTTGGACAGGTTGTCTTCAGTAAACTGTTTGCAGGCTTTCTTGTGAACCAGCTTCAGAAGAAGCTTCCTTCTTAGACGACGGCCATGCAAACCGACTTGTTGCAGTGTGTGGCGTATGGTCTGAGCACTGACAAGCTGACCTTTCACTTCTGCAACCTCTAAAGCAATGCTGGCAGCACTCATCCGTATGTTTTTTGAAGCCAGCTTCTGCACCTGACGCACACCACGAGGACTCAACTTTGATCGACCCTTGCGAGGCCTGTTCCGAGTGGAACCCGTCTTGGAAAACCTCTGTGTGATACTGGCCACTGTACTATAACTCAGTTTCAGGGTGTTACCGATCTTCTTATAGCCAAGGCCATCTTCGTGGAGAGCAACAATTCTAATTCTCAAATCCTTAGAGAGTTATTTGCCATGAGGTGCCATGTTGAACATACAGTGGTCATTATGAGAGAATTGTACTCAAAGCACCAAATTTTAACTGCTCTAATACAAGATACACAAATTTGTATGGTCCTGTCAAGCAGACAAAAACATAAACATGATGAATAGGACATGTGGCTTTGCATGGTTAAAAGATGTATAGCTGTTATCTCTTAGAGTGTACTCACTTTTGTTGCAAGCTATTTTGACAATAATGGCTGTATGTTGAGTTATTTTCAGAGGACAGTAAATCTACACTGCTATACATGTTGCACATTGACTACTCTAAAACATATCTAAGTTTCATTTTTGTAGTATTGTCCCTTGAGAAGATATACTAAAATAGTTGCTGAAATGTGAGGGGTGTACTCACTTTTGTGAGATACTGTAAATCACTGCTTAAAACAGATTTGTTTTCTATGGCTTTTAACCACTGACTGTCTGAACAGTGGTGTGATTTATGTTATTTTACTAATTATGTAAAGCACATTGGTCAACGTGGTGTTTTAATTGTGCAATACAAATACAGTGACATTGACGATGTGTGTCAATGTACTGAATCTATTAGGCCTTAAAGTGACAGCAGTCTAATATATTGTATTTTCTGCTGTCTAATTTATCTATCATACAAAATCACTCTGCTCTTCACTGAATCACTTTAGTAGCTTTAACAAGAATAAGTGTATGTTTAATTTATACAATGAAATCTGTGAAGTGTTTAATTTTTGCATTTGATTGTTTTATTTCAGTAGTATTTCTCTCTTGAATTCTACTGTTATATAGACCTGCTGTACCTGAAAAACTAGAGCAGGACTAAACGCCACCTTGTTACACTTGTAGTGTTCTCAGTCAAAAATGGCCAACAAAAAAATTGCTTATAAATTATTATGCTATGTTATATGCTATGCTATAAAATTATGCTATAATATTACCAAATCTTGGATTCAGTCAGTTTATCAAATTGTTTTCTTTCAATTAGCACGTTTTGTATTTCTTTTTACTGATTGGCCATATTGATCTAAGCTGCGCTAAAGACGTTGACAAAAAGCTTGAATCCAAGATTTGGAGATAATATAGCATAATGAGAAATTTACAAGCAATTTTTAAAAGGCTGGTCAGTTTTGACTAGGAACACCAAATTAGGTGAAGGATTTTTAACACAGCACAAGGATTAAAGCACAGTTTATTTCATTTGTATCTTATTGTTTGTTATTCGCATCTTTGTTCTTAGTTTTAATAGCAAAGGTAATAAAAAAATTAAAAGAAATATTAGCTGGCCAACTGTGATGGCTGTGATATTTTGGCTTAAACTACGGTTACCATGATAGCGTAGTATAGGTTGACCTGGAGTCTATAAAGTCTCTCAACATGCATTCCTTATTATTTCATTTACTCAGCGCTGGCGACGTTCATGATGCTGAGGGGATTCTGAATTTGGACACAGCTGAAATGTTAATTGAATTTGCTTGTGTGCGCTTATGGAAAATCCATGCTCATTCTGTTTTTGTAAATTGATGCAAGTTGGAGCAAACACAGCCATCTGCTGTGGAATGAAAACATGGGTGGAGGTAGAGTTGGCTGCTGAAAAAAATCTCCCCCTTAACTCTCATTATGCTAAAATTGTCGAGTGGGTGTGTGTTTTGCATACTAAATTTCCAAATGGAAGACATCACTCTTTTAACATGCTCCTTTTCGGGTATTGTACCAGATGCTGTTTGCCTGATATTGCATTTGTGCAACCTGGATGCTGTGATATACATTTTAGCTCTATGTATGTGACTTCTGTTTGCTATATTTCAGCTTTTCAGTGCCTGATTAAAGTGTCGGGGGTGTGCTAAAGGCAATAGGCACTTCCTCCAACATAGAACTTCTTTAATGGAGACACTGAATTGCATGTCTAATTTTGATCTGATACAGCAATGAAGCATCACAGTGCAATCAAGATATTTTTTCCCCCTCACAACAGGTCTCTTCATATAAGAGCTGTATGTGCACTTGTATTCCAAAGTCAAGAAGGGGCATTTTATCTTTGTCAAGTTTGGAAGCAGTAAACATAAGTAAATCTATGGTGGAATACCATGTGCAGTGGGACGTATTTATTTATTTATTTATTTATTTATTTGGAGTGAATGCCAAATTTTACAAAGCCCCATACTCTGTATATTTTACTTAGTGAACACAGTGTTTTTTTGTACTAAAACACTGTGTGCATTAGTGTATCTTGTATTGATGCCTGCTTGATGCAACGCAAGTATTTAACTTAATTTCTAACTGAACACCAAACTTTGTGTGCGAGGCCAACTCAAGGCACTAGAAAAATCTATTCTAATACATCTGAGAGGATGTCTCAATTAACTTGAGGTCATTATTTAACACTCTACATTGATTCGCAGTGACTTGAGGAGGAGGGCAACATTGTTGGTCATTTATCCTTAAATACCGAACATAATGGCCTTCTCCGAGAAACGTGCCTGAGGGCAGCAACTGATACCAAACAATGATGACATGGGTTAATTCAGACAAGCTTGAAGAGCATAAAATATCACTTATTAAATTACTGCACCACACTGATATGGACGTGGTGAAGCATAAGTAGGGAAGTATTACCAGTTTTAATTTTTCTTGATTCGATTTAAATGGTTTAATTATTTTTTAATCAAAAGGAATGTCTAATCCTTTGAATTCATTAAACTTTGCCAATCGATTAAATTCAGTAAACTTTAACATTTTAATAATTTGTCATTTTTAATCTTTTAAAATGTAATCAAATGTATTTTTTTATTTATTTATTGCAAACAAAGTGCTGGACAACAGATATTTACTGTTAAAATTATAACATGGTGTAAAAGTTGTCATTTTCCTTCAAGTTTTTTAATGATTTCATTCTTCTTCTTCTACTTCTTACTACTTTGAGAAGTACATTTGGTAACACTTTAGTTTACGGTGTCCCTGTTACACGTTACATGTACTTACTATTATAATAACAATAAATAATGCATAATTACATGCAAGTAAACCCTAAACCTAAATACTGTATATAGTAAGTACATGTAGTTAATTAATATTACTCAGTACTTAAATGTATAATTACACTGTAATAAAGACATCTTCAAATAAAGTGTAACCATATATTTTACTGCACAATAGTTTATATTTCTGTCACAATTTCTTCACGTTACAACAAATTTTTATTTTGATAGGTAATCATGAAATTTGAGTTTCTGTTTGTATATTATGTGTTTGTATGTTGTTTTTTATCAAATTACATGAAATGCTCATAGTAGTGTTACATATTTATATTAAAGTGATAGATGATTTTTAAAAATGAAATTTTATTGTCATTTATTTACATGTTGTTCCAAAACTGTAGGACTTTTTTTCTTCTGTGGATAAATATATATTTTAAAATGATGTTGATGATACTTCAAACATTCTTTAACAAGTTTGTGTTTTCCACAATAAAAAGACAATCATACAGGTTTAGAATGACATGAGGGTGAGCAAATGATGACAGAATTTTTGGGGTAAACTATGCCTTTAAGTCAGTACCATTCATGTCAGCACAAATGTCTCCTTTCCATGCGAATGCAGCTTATTCATAAAACGGTGGTAAATGAAATTTTACATTTTTAAATTAAATTGAATTAAAAATAGATATTTAAGTACATTTTCTATTGATTATGACAGAAGTTATTCATCAGATGATGAAGAACAGTGTTGCGTATCCAGTCGCATGTTGTAGTGGAGCACTTTCAGCATTTTAAACAGCCGATTCAGTTGCCATTGTCACGAATCCTGTCCATGCACTTCCGTTTGCTCATCACCAGATGTCGCCTTCTCACTACATTGACTCTCACACTTCACAGACTGTCACATGTCACCCCGGACTACATTTCCCATGTTACATCTCACAAATTAAATTCACACCTGATATCAATCACACTGCCTATATAACAGCCATTCACATGCCCTTCTGTGCCGAGTATTGTATAGCGTATATCCTAGCGATAGCCACTCTACGGAGCCCACTCAGTTATTATAGTCTTGCCTTGCCTGTTTTCTAGTGTCTTGATTCTTGCCCGTGTTTCCTGGAATAACCCTTTGCCTTCTCGTTCGGACTCTGTTTGTACCTCTCTTGGACTACCGCTTGTGTACCTGGATTATCTCTCTGCCTTGCCCTGTTGGATATTGTTCGCCAATCGAAGACCCACGCTTGCCCTAGGACTACTCTTTGTCTTGCCTGTGTTGTGCCTGTTTGCCGTTTGCATGAACCTTGCTTGTTGGTAACCACGTCTCTGTCTAATAAAAGCCCTGCAAATGGATCCACACGCCTCTCGTCTTGTCAGCTCCGTAACAGAATACTCGGCCACATCAGGATCCAGCGGCTTTTCATGTGGATATTGGCCAGGTATGGACACTGCTAGACTGTTATTAACCCTCGAGCAGGGCTTGCGATCGCTTGAGGATTATGTACAAGAGTATTTAGATCTTGCCTATTTTTCTGATCTGCCGGACTCTGTCAGCCGCTCAAATCACGTTTAATCCGTGAGTGTCCCCGTTCGTCTCTAAGAGATTTTATGGACTATGCTTTATTGACTGTCGGTTTTCATTCACTGTGGGTGTCGCGGAGGAACGCGACACCGCACTCACTCCTGTAATGGCGGCCGTACTGGAACGGGAGCACAAAATGGCGGCTACAGCGGAGCCCGTTCTCAAAATGGCGGCCACAACGAAGCTCCGTCATGTCACAGCTGCCATCCATGAATCCAGTCAAGTCACCATTGATCTTCGTGAGTCCAGTCAAGTCACCGTTGATCATCATGAATCCAGTCAAGTCACCATTGATCTTCATGAGTCCAGTCAAGTCACCATTGATCGTCATGTTTCTTGTCACGTCACAGCTGTTTGTCCAGAGCCTCGTCAAGTCACAGCTGTTTGTCACAAGCCAAGTCAAGTCACAGCCGATCATCACGAGCCAAGTCAAATCACAGCCAATCATCACGAGCCAAGTCAAGTCACAGATGTTCGTCATGAGCCAAATCAAGTCACAGCTGTTCTTCACGAGTCAAGTCAAGCCACAGCTGCTTTTCACGAGTCACGTCAAGTCACAGCTGCTCTTTACGAGTCAAGTCAAGTCACGGCTGATCTTCATGAGTCAGGTCAACTCACGGCTGCACTTCACGAGTCAGGTCAAGTCACGGCTGCTCTTCATAAGTCAAGTCAAGTCAAGTCACGGCTGCTCTTCATAAGTCAAGTCAAGACATGGCTGCTCTTCACGAGTCAAGTCAAGTCACGGCTGCTCTTTACGAGTCAAGTCAAGTCACGGCTGATCTTCACGAGTCCTGGTCACGTCACGGCTGCTCTTCACGAGTCAAGTCAAGTCACGGCTGAGCTTCACGAATCAAGTCACGTCTCAGCTGATATTCCAGAGTCTTGTCACGTCTTCGCTGATCTTCCAGAGTCTCGTCACGTCTTTGCTGATCTTCTAGAGTCTCATCACGTCTCAACTGATCGACCAGAGTCTCGTTATGTCTCAGCTGATTGTCCATAGTCTCGTCACGTCTCAGCTGATCATCCAGAGTCATGTCACGTCACAGCTGATCTTCCAGAGTCTCGTCATATCACCGCTGATCGTCCAGAGTCACGTCACGTCACCGCTGATCGTCCAGAGTCACGTCACGCCTCAGTTGATCGTCCAGAGTCACATCACGCCTCAGCCGATCGTCCAGAGTCACATCACGCCTCAGCCGATCGTCCAGAGTCACGTCACGCCTCAGCCAATCGTCCAGAGTCACGTCATGCCTCAGCCGATCGTCCAGAGTCTCATCACGTCCTGTCTATTACACCCAGATATTCAAGATCAGTCTTTTGGTATCCCAGTCTGGTATCTAGCGTGAAGGATGCACCGCTGGTGTCTGCACGCACAGCTGGTGTTCCCAAACCCACTCACTCTAACCCTCCTGTTCCTGAACTTATCCCCTTGCCTGAAGCACTTCCCATGATGGGGATCGCTTTATGTTGCGTTTGGGCTGTGTACACCACCACCGAACTGCCTGAGGTGGCGGCGTCCACTGAAATTTCTCCAGAGGTGGCGGCACATGCTGCAGAACCTCCCGAAGCGGCGTTGCTTGCTTCAGCTCCTTGTATGGTGCTGGCGCCCAGCAATGTGCTCTCAGCCCGTCGTGTTGCAGTCAAAGAGACTGGTACTGCTGTAGAACCTCCGGAGGTGTCAGTGGTATCCACTCATCAGCTCGTTGCCTGTCCTGTCACGGCTATGGAGGCTGCCTATGAACTCCCAGTTTGTCCTGCAACGGCTATGGAGGCCGTTTGCGAACTATTGCCCTGTCTTTACCCAACCGAAGAAGCTGTTTCTGAACTCTCAGCCTTGTCTGTCACACTCGAAGATGCTGTCTGTGAACTTCCAGACTGTTCTGATGTGGCCATAAGGGCTGTTCAGGAACTCTCTTCTGTGCATGTCACTGCCATGAAAACTGTTAATGAACTCCCTGTATGTATTCCAGTAAACACTTGTGAATGATCTGTCTGTCCTATCCATGAGACTAACTGTGAACTGTCAACCTGTTCAGTGTTCCAGCGTGTGTTTGATTTCCCTGTCTGTCAAGAACCAGTCAATAGTGCTGAGCTAGAACTGTCAGTCTTACCAGTTTCAATTAATGATTTCACAATGGAACTGTCTGCTTGTCTAGTATCTTCCAATGTGCCTGATTATGACCCGTCTGTATTGTCGGTTTCAGTCTGGGAAGTGAACTATGAACTATCTGCCCGTTCTGTCTCCCTGAATATGTCTGAGTTTGAGTCATCTGTCGGTCCAAATCCCATTAATGAGTCTGGCTGTGAATTGCCTGCCAGTCTAGTTTCACTCACTGAAATGTCTAACTATCTGGTTTCTGCTAGCGATAAGTCTCAGTGTGAACCTTGTGCCAGTCCAGCGTCTGTCATTGAATCATCTATCTGTCCTATGTTGATTAACAAGCCTAAGTTTGACATGTCAATTAATCCAGTTTCAGTCAATAAGTTTAGTTGTGAACTGTTAACAGAACCAGTAGTTGCCAAGGACTCCAATGATGAATTTTCTGCTCATTCGATTGTCACCAGGGGAAACATTGAGCTTTTTGTGCTCCCTGCCTCAGCACTTGGGGCAGTGAGTGCTCTGTCAGTGTTGTCTGTCTCTGCTCTCCCTAGGTCTCAGTCTCTGCCATGGTCTTCAGGTCCGTCTGCTCTGGCCTGGTGGTCTTCTGCTCCGCCCTGGTGGGCTCCAGTCCCGTCTGCTCCGCCCTGGTGAGCTCCAGTTTCGTCTGCTCTGCCCTTGTGGGCCCCAGTCCCGTCTGCTCCACCCTGGTGGGCTCCAGTCCTGTCTGCTCTACCCTGGTGGGCTCCAGTCCCGTCTGCTCCGCCCTGGTGGTCTCCAGTCCCATCTGCTCCGTCCTGGTGGGCTCCAGTTTCATCTGCTCCGCCCTGGTGGTCTCCTGCTCGGTCTGATCTGCCGTGGTGGTTCCTTGTTCCGCCCTGGCTTCCTACTTCGCCGGCATCATCCTGGTTCTCTGCTCCACCCTGGCTTCATGCCTCGCCGGTTCCGCCTGGGTACCCTGCTCTGCCCCAGTCTCCGGTCTCTCCACTTCCACGTAGACCTGGCCCTCCATCTCTCCCCATGTTCCGCCTCCTCTCCACCACCTCGTTTGCTCATCACCAGATGTCGCCTTCTCACTACATTGACTCTCACACTTCACAGACTGTCACATGTCACTCCGGACTACATTTCCCATGTTACATCTCACAAATTAAATTCACACCTGATATCAATCACACTGCCTATATAACGGTCATTCACATGGCCTTCCGTGCCGAGTATTGTATAGCGTATATCCTAGCGATAGCTACTCTATGGAGCCCACTCAGTTATTATAGTCTTGCCTTGCCTGTTTTCTAGTATCTTGATTCTTGCCTGTGTTTCCTGGATTAACCCTTTGCCTTCCCGTTCGGACTCTGTTTGCACCTCTCTTGGACTACCGCTCGTGTACCTGGATTATCTCTCTGCCTTGCCCTATTGGATATTGTTCGCCGATCTAAGACCCACGCTTGCCCTAGGACTACTCTTTGTCTTGCCTGTGTTGTGTCTGCTTGCCATTTGCATGATGAACTTTGCTTGTTTTGTAACCACGTCTCTGTCTAATGGATCCGCACGCCTCTCATCTTGTCGGCTCCGTAACAGCCATAGTGGAGCAATAGTTGCATTATCCTAGTGTAGCATGCTAGGTTGTGGTAGTCAGTTTCTATGGAGCCAAAATAATCTCAATAGTGAATTGTGTTTTGCATTTGTGAAATGTATTTTAAGAATATATAATCTTATTTTGTGCATGTAAATTGTTTTTTGTGAATATATATATATATATATATATATATATATATATATATATATATATATATATATATATATATATATATATTTATTTATTTTTTTCGTGCATGTGAATTGGGTTACACATGTGTGGATCGCGTCTTTTGTGTGAATTATTATTGAGATCAGTTTGGGTCCATAAGTTTCATCCTCTGCAACTTACCACTCAGAACCGACCTGCTCATGGGGAATAATGTAAATGTAAAATGCATTTAGCGTTGAATTTGTGAATTCTCGCTGTGAGTTGATTTGCATAATTCCTGAATGGGACGCTAAAACAGACAGCACATGAAAATAAATAGCATTATCAGCAGGCGCAATTCATTCTTAGTGAATTCCCCCTGATTCCTCGTTCATTTCTTCAAATACATTAGCAGATAAATGCATATGTCTAACACACATCAGCATCAAACTCCATTTCACATTCATTTTCTGAGATTTACAGCCTAGAGATCTCCAAACCCCTGTATGCTATTGTAATTGTTTACTTGCATAAAACCTTCCCTTCATCCTAAAATCGACAACAAGCAGAATCATAGCTGACTCCTCTGCTCCCGTCGCTACACCTTTCCCCCAAGCTCCATTCTTCCGGGTCGCTTCTGCTGAGGATTTGCAATTTGAGTAAGAGGGATTTTTACCCTAAATATTTGATGGTCCTGTTGAGGTTTGATCCAGCACAAAGCTGGCATGAAAAATTGTGTCAGACAACATGTGAGAGGCCTTTTGGAATTTGGAAATAAATCAAAGCCATCAGCGTGGCGTTGGCATCCTTGCAATATTTGTGAATTAAATGGATTAATTGGTAAATATTGCATCTGGAACCATAGGTTTTATTTAGAATCACTCATCTGAATCTGTTCTCTGACGATTTGTTACTGTTGTTTTGGCATGTTTACAGTATGTCATTACAAACTTGTTGATTTTTCTAATCAAATGAAAAATGTCTTGATGTGTTAAAGTCAGCATGAAATGAAAATTCACCCTACTAATTTTCTAAATGCATGTTATTGATTTTTATTGTGAACTCTTCATGTTTGATGTTGTTGGAATACATTTTACAAGAAAATACTGTTTTTACTTCAAAATTTCATGTTTAATTCAATGTATCACTTGCCTTCTCTTTGTAATTCTTTGTGAAATTTACTGCTGTAGCCATTTATGAGTGAAAATGATTTCAAAGTAAATCCTACACCATTTTTTTTATTTTTTTTTTATTGTACTATGAAGTGGACATAAAGAGTAAAAACCTTTAGAACAAAGTCCTACCGATTCTTTGCAGAAAGAAAAACCAATGTCTCAAGATGCTCTTGGTGAATTTAAATTAGATCAAGATCTGAGAAACCATGTGGCAGCTTCCAGTTTCCATCATTTTGACCTTCTTCTAGAAAATTGGGAGCTTTTTTATATTAAAGTGACATACAGATGTTGACAATTATAAAACCTACCTGATCTCATGACAAAAATGTACCAATAAGTACATATCACTGCAGTTTCCAACAGAAATTAACACTAGAAGCGGTAAAACATCAACCACTTGTAATCATTTTCATACACAGTTATGATTACAGCTCCATATGTTTCACTTTCCGGATGTAGCAAGCTTTCTCGGTAGCTCAGCCGGCAGCACGGAATTGGACTTAGGATGCGGAATCCTTGGTTACGAAACCAGTCAAAAACATGACTCATGATGAAAGAGCTGAAAGATGAAAGATTGAAAAACAAGCTAAAACGACATGTTTGTGATTGTGTTTTTATGTTATATTCACTTTTTATACTATTAGGTTGGTTTAGGTGTAGTGCATATTAGGGATGGCTCGATACCATAAATTTTGTCTTCGGAATGATACCAGAATGTAACACCTCAGTATCTATACTAAATCGATACCATAGGTGACAAATAACCAGCCTCAAAAGATAAGTGAATTGAAAACAATTTTATTAAAATGATAATAATACGAACAGATTCATATCTTAATACATTTGTATCAAACTGTAACAAAAACAACAACAACAACAACAACAAAAAAACTACAGGGAACATAGGTTACATTTTGATGTTGGAGAGAAAAATATATAACTGAAGTAATACAATGAAAATATATTCAAATCTTCTTATCTTTTCAGTGCAAACACATAGTGCACTGCAAACAAAAGGTCTCAAAATTTAACAAAAAATCTACCGGGAACATAGGTTACATTTTGACTGAGTTTGAAGAAAACAAAAAAAGGAAGTAACGGAATTAATGCAACAAATGTTGCTTTATTGTAAAGTATTATTCGAACAGTCAAAGTAATATTCAAAATCACGTTTCTATTTGTCTCTCTCTCAGATTGTTTTCAGATTTCAGACTCAGATAGCCAAAGTAAAAGCATTAAATATAAATTTCACTCTCTCACTCTCTCGGCTGCTTCATATGAGCAGTCGGCAGCGCGCCAGAAACATTCCCTTCATATTATTGATACTAAACTTAATATAGCAAAACTCTTGCTTAATTCAAATTCAATTAATATTCGATTGTATGAAATGCAAGTGCATATATTACGTGACCAAAACTTCACTGGTTCTAGCTTGTCACATGCAAATTTGCGCTTTCTGAAATCACATCTTTATGTGCCTTGATCAGTTGTAAATATAAGTTAAAATTAAATCTGAATTTCTGAATGATGCACTCACCTGTCAATCTCTTAATTCTCTGAAAAGATCAGGATGAGCAAGGGACAAATGCTTAAAAAGGTTTGATGTGTTGCCTCCTGTGGCAACACATGATTTATAGCAACGCTTGCATACAGGTGCAGTAAGGCAACCCAGGCTCATTGGAAATACGTGCCAGTACATACATTTCTGCAACACCGTAATTATGTACCTTACTGTACGTTTGCGGCAGTTTCAAAGTGAAATGTCCAGAGAGTGGCGTTAAAACACGTTTAATACGTGACCGTGACACATTTTTATTACGTTGGTATAAGCATGTATTGCAGAGTTTTTATTATGCTGTAGGTATTGCGGCCATTTAGAATTCAAATATCCGGTGAGTGTCGCCAAAGATTAATGCTCTATCATGTTGGAAATATCCCCTACTCCAAACCCAAACCTACCCGATAGGTTTGGGTTTGGTGTTTGCATGTGTTAACAAATGCAAAAGTAATATAAAAACGCACTCGTTTATTGTAGCCGTGCTATTTTAACTTTCTTACACGGATCTGAGCTGTTCTGTCGAACCGATTCGTACCGGAGCTCCTCGGCGCCCAAGTACAACACCGTATCGCGTGAGCTACCGAGTAAACCTACTGGATTGGAAAACTCATGCATATGATGCAGTAATATGTGGTGACAACTGTCAAAAGAATCAGTTTTCAAATCGTGCAGGAAGTTACAATTGTCATAATAAAACATTGTGCAAGTAACTGTGTGAAAATTAGCCTTTATTAATCAAAACTCTGTACCTGTAAATCATACTTTGTGAGAAAAGGAAAAAAACAAACAAAACAACAACACTCTTTTAGCGCCATTTCACATCAGATATGTCATGAAATGTACATGGTGGTATGTATATTGTGTCTTGCAAAAAAAAAGTTCCCACAGGTACGTTTTCGTCAGGAGATCAGGTTCTATAAAACACAGAAAAAGAAAACCAACCAAACATCAGATGACAGCCAAAAAAAAAAAAAAAAATCGAGATAAAAAGATTAAGGTGAATATTCATGAATAAAATGAAGTGATCAGTGTCTTGATTGGTTTTTAAACATATTGGTTGCCTTATATTCTAAAAGATGGCATTAGGGAGGCAAAATCATCTATCAACACACTCTTTTGTAATATATTTTATGAAGGAACATAACATGAAAGTGAATTAATCATCCATTGTGAGAGACATCTTTCAGATTTGATGAAAGTTCCTCAGGCACACAAATACTTTCCATTTTACTCAGTTTGATTGAGGTCAGATAATTTAAGCAGTTTACAGTAGATTAATTGCCATGTGGGTGTAAATGTAATAGCAATTAGATTTCAGGATGATCAAGTATGTAATAATTCTTAATTGCCTTCTCCCAATAACCATATTATAATTTATAGAAATCAGTTTTTTTTTTCTGTCTAATGCGACAGCAATGATGCCTTAGTTATAACATTTAACCAGAACCTTTCTTTCTTTCTTACTTTCATTTCGTACTTGTCAAAAGTTTAATAACATTGTGATTTTTAAATCTTTTTAATGTTTAAAGTCTCTTCTGCTCACCAAGGCTGCATTTATTTGATCAGAAATACAGATAAAATATGAATATTGTGAAATAGTATTACAATTTGAAGTAACTATTTTCTATTTGAATATATTTTAAAATGTAACTTATTCCTATGGTTCAAAGCTGAATTTTCAGAATCATTACACCAGTCTTCAGTGCCACATGATCATTCAAAAATCATTATAATACATTGATTTGCTGCTCAACTATTGTTGGTGCTTACAGTAGTTATTTATAATAATTCTTATATTTATTTTCAGGATTCTTTAAAGAATAGAAAGTTCAAAAGAACAACATTTCATTTAAACTGAATCTTTTGTAACATTATACATAATTTTACTGTCACTTTTAAACAATTTAATGCATATTTGCTGAATAAAGCATAGTGTTAAATAGTTTCCCTGTATTTTTGAACACATAAATACAGCCTTAGTGAGCATGCAAGACTTCATTAAAAACATTTAAAATCATACTGTTGCCAAATATTTTGATAAGTACTGTATTTTTTGGTTTATATAGTGTTATTTGTTTGGTAGTTGTTTTACTGGGCACCTGCATTCAGCAACTAATCAATAACATATAGTCAAGGCTTGTGTGATTGAAGCTAACAATATAACCAGAATAACCAGAAAACTTTCCTTAATTGAAGCGATAGAGCACTCATCTTAATTACAACAGAACAGTGGAACATACTTCAAATATTTATGAGGACGTTTCCAATGATTGCCTTGATAAACAAGGCTGAATCAAACTAATTATCTGAGGCTGTTGTCAAGTCAGTTAATGCTGTCATGCACTATAGCGCATATCTACTAGTCACAATTCACCTAAGGATTTAATTAAAACGCTTGATATGCAAACAGAGCCCAATCATTTTGTCAATAAGGGTTGGAGCCATTTTATTCTTCTGCTTTGTTGCTTGTTTATTATACCTGTTGCTGGCCCATAAGATTTGACAGACAATGAAATGGTCCAACCTTTCTAAATATAACTGTTTGTTTCTATGGGCGCCATTGATCAGCCCTTTATTGTGAACCAGACCACTTTTCTAAGCTGGCATTATTCCAGACGGCAATGATCAGATTTAACCTTAAGCACTGTCTTAATAAATCACAGCACATACAATAATAATAATAATAATAATATATGTATGTGTGTGTGTGTGTGTTTAAATATGTATTAAATATTGATATATATGTTTAAAGTTTCATTTATTTAGACAAAATGGTATTTAAATATCAGCCATAGCCTGCAAATGATTTGCCTTACTGTATTGGACACACTACACTACACACACACACACACACACACACACACACACACACTCACTTGTTTCGCTATCCTTGTGGGGACTTCCATAGGCGTAATGGTTTTTCTACTATACAGACCGTATATTCTATTGCCCTACACCAACCCTACACCTAAACTTAGCCCTCACAGGAGACTTTTTGCATTTTTAGATTTTCAAAAAACTTAATTCTGTGTGATTTATAAGCTTATAAGCTCAATTTAGGTCCCCACCGTGACACGAGTCCCCATGAGTCTGTGTGTATTCAGGTTTAAGTCCCCACCTGAATAGAAAAACAGGTACACACACACACACACAAAAGGAAACAAATTAATTGTAACAAATTTTACAATTAATTACAACGAAATGGCAAGTAACACATTGAATTAAACATCGAATATTCCAGTAGAAAGACTGAAATAGTATTTCCTTGTAAAATTTACTCTAATAATCTTTGTTTTCTTTACAACTTTGAATAATATATATATATATATATATATATATAGTTCCTCGTTATTCTGTCTATTTATAATGTGTTCTGCCCCTTGTTTCCTGTCTGCTGTTGATCATCGTTTTGTGTTTGTCTCATCCCTGTGCTCCATGTTTCCTGGTATCTTCATTAAGAGTTATGGTAATTGTTCTCCTCATCTCCTGCCTTCTCCTTGCTCCCAGCAAACCATGACGTTATTGGTGCATCCCTACTATTATGGAAAACCATTACATGTCCGAAAGTATGTGGACAAATGTGTTTTTTGAAAAATTAACTTCAAAACCATGGAATTAATAGTGTGTTGATCCTTCCCAAATGCTTCCAATCTTCTGGAACCACTTTCCAGGACTTTTTTTCAGGCCATTCAAGTTTTTCCATACCAGAGTCATTAAATTGTTTCTGTATAGCCCTCATTTTATGCACAAGACTTTTATGATGCCGGAATCTTAAAGGGCCCTTCCCAAATTGAGCCTGTTTGTCTAAAGAGATTGTATGGCTGGATGCATGATTTTATGCACCTGTTAATAATAGCTGAATCTGAAATGGCCAACTTTGTTAATTAACAGGTGGGGGTCCACATCATTTTGTGCATGTAGTGTACATTTATCCAATGCAATAGAAGATTTAGTATAGATATTCCGAAAAATACTTGAAGCATTAATATTTAGTGATCCATGTTGAAATTGGGGTGAAATAAATAAAATAAAATACGTTTGGTGTCTTGCTGTTCTGCCTGCAGGATTAGAGAGTGTTTGCAGAATGTTAAAATTATATTATAAAAATCCTGTTGTTTCATTGGTGGGGTTATTCAAACAATGACAATTATAGTACATGATGGCTATTAATTAATTAATTCCAGTGCAGGCATTAAATATTTTAGTGCACTGATTTATGAGTTTGAGCAACGGCAGTGCTTGAGTGTTTGAGCAGTGCTTGAGCATTTCAAGTGCCATCTTTCATAATATTGCCACCAAACTCAAACACAAGTGTGCTGAGGTTTGACTGAAAAGGTCTTGATTTATTTCATATCTGGCAGAGAAAACCAATTCAGCCAGCCTCAGATTTCTCAGGTTAGTTTAATTTAGTCTCAACTCAATGGTGTATCATTTAAAGTGTATTTTTGAGTAGACCTCTTTGAAAGGATCTTGTTTCCTGGTGCTATGAAAGTATGTCATATATTTTGTGGTCTCCAATTAGGGCATTCATGTCAAGCGCCCATTGAGATTTGAAGCTCTATAGGGTATGACTCATCTTATTTCATGTCTGCACTGCATCTCCTCATACTCATACAAATACACATCTTGGTGCCCTTTCATATGTCTAGTGCTGTTTTTTTATTATTATTTATAGTGTTTTCTTTTTGTGTGTATCTTTTAAAAGAATGTTCTGAGTTAAAATCTTCTATAAGCAGCATGTTCATACAGACTCGTTCCTCAGTTTGTAGTTACGTAATGTATATCAAGTGAAAGTTACTGGGTTTACAGATTTTACATGGTCAAGACAAAATACAAAAGACTGCAGCAGTTTTGAATTTTAAATGTTTAGTTTTCCCCACATAGAATGCTTCGGGGGTGATGTATTTTTTAGGGCAAAAAACAAACTTAGTAATTCTGGTTTCAATCATCCTGAACTCAGTTGTGTTTTTGAATGGGTTTTTGGTTGAAATGCCTGAAATAAAGTTTGTGGTTAACTTAAGCTCAAGATATTTTCATGTTTTCATAAAATACATCAATAATACACCCTTGTGATTTTTTTCAAGCTTTTACTTGTCTTGAAAAAGTGGCTAAATGGGACTACAGAGGTTGTAAGGGACATTAAACCCCATCACAATGAACAGCAGGGCTGAAACAATTAGTTGACGTTAATGACAACGTCAAAAAAATTGTTGACAAATACGTTTGTTGTCGTACAGTCCTTTGATTCATTTCACCTAATGTAAGGGCCTACAGTAAAAAGTTGTTGGATATAAGCAAGCAACAGTTTACTGTTATCAAACATCCCGATGTTGCTGAGATCGACGTTTAGATGAATGTGTAAATGTATAATGCATGCTTTTCTCTCAATAACAAAATAAACACAATAAAAATGACAGCATGGGAAAACAGCAGTTAAGAAAGCATCTGATCATAGTGATGTGTAATCGGCTCAGCAGTAATATCAGGTCATTTCACATTTATATATATAACACTTCAGGCAATAGATTGTTTTAAAGCACACAGCTTTACACTATTAAACATGGGGGGAAAAAAAAAACAGTGTCAGTGTCACTTTTAGTTAACTTGAATTTCTGCTAGAAAGCAGGTCTATATGTATATGAATATCTATGACTCAGTATTTTAATGAATTTCAAAAGATGAATAATTGATTAATCTGTGAAATAATCGACAATTAATTGTTCTAATAATCGTTAGATTAATCAATTATCAAAATAACCAAGTCAAGTCAAGTCAAGTCAAGTCAAGTCACCGTTATTTATATAGCGCTTTTAACAATACAGATTGTGTCAAAGCAACTTTCCAATATCAAAATAGGAAATAGTGTGTCAATAATGTAAAATGATAAGATTAAACACTCAATTTTCAGTTAAAGGCATTTCATTATTGAATTCAGTGATGTCATTATCCAGCTCAGTTCAGTTTAAATAGTATCTGTGCAAGCAAGTCGACGATATTGCTGGAAATTAAGTGTCCCCAACTAAGCAAGCCAGAGGCAACAGCGGCAAGGAACCAAAATTCCATCAGTGACAGAATGGAAAAAAAAACCTTGGGAGAAACCTGGCTCAGTCGGGGGGTCAGTTCTCCTCTGGCCAGACGAAACCAGTAGTTCAATTCCAACTGCAGCAAAGTCAGATTGTGTAAAGGACTCATCTGGTTCCTGAGGTCTTCACTGGGGATCTGTCTCTGGGGCTCATCTAGGTGTCCTGATCTCCGCTGACGTTCAGGGCTGTAGAGGTCATCTCTAGGTGCTGATCCACCGTCTGATCTGGATACGGACTGGATCGGGTGGCTACGGTGATCTCGGAATAAGAAAGAAACAGACTAATATTAGCATAGATGCCATTCTTCTTACGATGTGACAAGTACATCGGGTGTTATGGGAAGTGTTCCCGGTTCTGGTTGACCTAATTAATGCAGCCTAATAATCCTTTAAGGGATTTGAATATTTGGAGTGTATTAGTGTGTTATGTGTACACCAGGTTAAAGAGATGGGTGTTTAATCTAGATTTAAACTGACTGAGTATGTCTGCCTCCCGAACAGTGTTAGGTAGATTGTTCCAGAGTCTGGGCGCTAAATAGGAAAAGGATCTGCCGCTTGCAGTTGATTTTAATATTCTAGGTATTATCAAATGGCCAGAGTTTTGAGAACGCAGTGGACGTGGCGGGCTATAATGCGATAAGAGCTCGCTCAAGTACTGAGGAGCTAAACCATTCAGGGCTTTATAAGTAATTAACAAGATTTTAAATCTATACGATGTTTAATAGGGAGCCAGGGATAATGTGGGGATAATGTGGTCATACTACCTGGTTCTAGTAAGAACTCTAGCTGCTGCATTTTGGACCATCTGGAGTTTGTTTATTAAGCATGCAGAACAACCAACCAATAAAGCATTACAATAATCTAACCTTGAGGTCATAAATGCATGAATTAACACTTCTGCATTTGACTTTGAGAGCATAGTTCTCAATTTAGATATATTTTTAAGATGAAAAAATGCAGTTTTACAAATGCTAGAAATGTGGCTGTCAAAGAAAAGATTGCTATCAAAAAGCACGCCTAGGTTCCTAACTGATGACGAAGAATTTACAGAGCAGCCATCAAGTGTTAGATAGTGTTCTAAGTTATTACATGTGCGGGTTTTAGGTCCGATAATTAACACCTCTGTTTTTTTCAGAATTTAGCAGTAAGAAATTACTCTTCATCCAGTTTTTTTATATTGATTATGCATTCCGTTAGTTTCTCAATTTGGTGTGTTTTACCGGGCCGCAAAGAAATATAGAGCTGAGTATCATCAGCATAACAGTGAAAGCTAACACCGTGTTTCCTGATGAGATTTCCCAAGGGTAACATGTAAAGCTTGAAAAGTAACGGCCATAGTACTGAGCCTTGAGGTACTCCATACGGCACTTGTGATCGATATGATACCTCTTCATTCACTGCTACGAATTGATGGCGGTCAGATAAGTACGATTTGAACCATGCTAATGCACTTCCACTAATGCCAACAAAGTTTTCTAGTCTATTCAAAAGAATGTTGTGGTCGATAGTGTCGAACGCAGCGCTAAGATCCAGTAGCACTAATAGAGAGTGTAAGGGGTAATAGGTGAATAAGGGAAACAATGTCAATTTAGCTCAAAGGGAATCATTTATGATTTTATAGGGAATTTGAACAGAATCACTGTTTCACGGCGGATCACTGAGTCGGCAGCGATTCAGTGAACGAGCCGTATAACATCAACTCTGCATTGGATATTACAATCCAAAATATAGTGAAAACACTAATAGCACAGTAACAAGATCAGCGGATTAAGACATTAACTTGTAAGCACAAAAACACAAGATACTTCAATTTTCAATATAAATAAGATTTTATTTATATAAACCTAATACATGTAAACTAATCTAACACATGAACACACGCATTCACACATTCATACAAGTTGCAGAAAGAGAGAAAGTAAGGAAAGGATGAGTTGAGAGAATGAAAATGTGATATCCCAAGTTTACAGCAATATGTGCAATTGCATAGACCTGAACAACCATCAATCACTTATTTAACCCTTGCATTGAGTTTCTCAATGAGGCTAAAATTTATATTAAATGTACCAGCTCATCAAAAATCTGGAGTTGTATTACTTGCGTTGCCTTTGTGTTAAGGGATTCCCTTTTGTTGTTGTCTTGCAGAAAGGGGTTTTCCTGAGGTTGCGGATTGGCTGAGTTCAGTGGTCTTTCGTAGTAAAGTCTTGGGCGTTGGTTCTGGATGCTGAGTTGGTCTGGTTGAAGTTTGGGCGGGTGCAGTCGGAGCTGGACTTTGCGGCAAACTTAACGAAACTCTCACGGAAAGACAACAAATTAAAGTAAAAGAATAAAAGGATGCAACGAGACTAGGTGGTTTTTCTTCTCATTGTGGTAGCAGCTGGCATGTAGGCCAGGGCACGCTGGAATGCTGCTCAAAGAATTCACGGATAAACAGCAGTGTCAAAAAGCATGGCTGAATGTACAAAGCAAGAGCAAGGACGAAAAAGCAAAAAAAGCATAATTTGATGGTGTCCTGAGTATTTAAACTTTCAGACCGTCCTATCTGGATGTCTTGACCAATTAGAAATGATCTTAGCCTAGGGGTGTTGCGCTGTTTCTTCCCCATCATAAATCCTGTATCAGTCACATGGTCCGAATTTTCCCGCTCTTGTAAAGTATAATTTTGGACATGACTTCTATAACAAGACTATGGTACATTTGACAAAGAATTAATTGGAAGAAACATTTAAAGCATGATTTTTCAAACCATACATACCAAACAAGGATATGAACCCTTAAGCTAATCCCTAGTTATTAAAAAGACATACACAATATGTGATAAAAACATGATAGTTAATTGTGTGGGTTACATACATGATATGGAGTTATGCATACAAATGATACGTCTCATAAGTCCTTTTAAGATGATTTTTGGTGCATATGAAAGAAAGTCTCTGTGTGTAGTTCTGCATAGAAAAAACAAAACAAAAAAAAAAACATGTTCTTTGGACCAGAGAGAGGTTAAAAGGTTTCCTAAAGAATTTCAGTCTCAGGCTTTGCCTTCTATGTGGAGAAAAGAAGCTTGTGATTTCTATCGTGGGACACATGTGATGCTATCTCTTTGACCATCAGTTTTGATTACTTGACCCAAATTTGAGGATCTCCTTCCTGAATTGGAATTATCAATAAGCGTTCCTTTTGTTTTAATGTTGCAAGCTGTTCTGTGAAAGAGGATTGTTGATAAGGCTTTCTTAGAGGGCTGGAGCTATAAATCTGATTTATGACATCCTGTTGTCTCGGGATCCTGGGCCTCTTTGTGGAATTTGGCTCTTTTGGTGGTTCTAACACCAATCTGACTGAATCTTAAGTTGTCTGATTCGCTCTGATATCCTACAGAGAGATACAACCACGATTAGATCATAAGAGCAGGTCATTTGTAACTCTAATGAGAGCAGTCTCAGTACTATGAAACGATCTAAATCCTGACTGGAAATCCTCAGAGATACCATTTTTCTCTAAGAAGGAATATAATTGTGAGGAAACTACCTTTTCTAGCATCTTTGACAGAAAAGGGAGATTCGAGATCGGTCTGTAATTAACTAGATTTTTTTTTTTTTTTTTTTTTTTAATGAGAGGCTTAATAACAGCCAATCTGAAGGTTTTGGGGACATATCCTAATGACAATGATGAATTAATAATAGCCAAAAGAGGATCTATGACTTCTGGAAGCACCTCTTTTAGTAGTTTGGATGGAATAGGGTCTAACATGCATGTTGTTGTTTTAGATGATTTAACAAGTTTAAACAATTCTTCCTCTCCTATAGTAGAAAATGAGTGGAATTGTTCCTCAGGGGATCTATAGTGCTGATGTGATACTGTAGCTGATGGCTGCATGGTTACAATTTTATCTCTTATAGTATCGATCTTGGAAGTAAAATAGTTCAAAGTCATTACTGCTGTGCTGTTGGGAAATGTCAACACCTGCTGATGCTTTATTTTTTGTTAATTTAGCCACTTTTTTGAATAAATACCTGGGGTTATGTTTGTTTTCTTCTAAAAGAGATGAAAAGTAATCAGATCTAGCAGTTTTTAATGCTTTTCTGTAGGATAGGGTACTTTCCAACCAAGTAATACAAAATACCTCTAGTTTTGTTTTCCTCCAGCTGCGCTCCATTTTCCGGGCTGCTCTCTTTAGGGTGCGAGTGTGCTGATTATACCACGGTGTTGGACTCTTTTCCTTAATCTTCCTTAAGCGTAAAGGAGCAACTGTATCTAAAGTGCTAGAAAAGAGTGAGTCCATGGTTTCTGTTACATAAAGTTTTTCTGCGCTGTTGGATATGCTGAGGCATTGATATAAATCAGGAAGATTACTTACAAAGTATTTTTTTTTTTTTTTTTTTTGTGGTTGAAGTGATGGTTCTACCATACTTGTAACAAGGAGCAGAATTTACAGTTTTAGCTATATGGAGTTTACACAAGACTAGATAATGATCTGAGATATCATCACTTTGCTGCAGAATTTCAACACCATTAACATCAATTCCATGTGACAGTATTAAATCTAGAGTATGATTTCGATGAGTAGATCCTGACACATGTTGTCTAACCACAATAGAGTTCAGAATGTCTATGAATGCTCATCCTAATGCATCTTTTTCATTATCAACGTAAGAACCCACGGTGACGTGGTTGTCACTAACACTGGTGATTATCTGGAAAGGTATTTTTAAAGCATTATCCCTCACCTTCAACTCAGGAAGTCCCTAAGTGACATATAATGAACACCCAGGTTCAGTCATGTGACAATGTGTGGATTTTTGTTGCCATGGCAACATTTCCAAAATGGTGTCCTGTCTGGTTTTGCACATTACAGTGTCAGCAATTTTTAAAACCATTTTATTTTTGTTACAAAAGGTATGTTTCAACCCATGCAACAATTCTAATGTTTTAATAACATATCCTAGATTACTCTTAACCTGATTTAATAAATTTGAACAAACTGATATAAAACAAGTTACGAAGATATTGTGGTGACATATATGTCACATCGGGCTGTTAACCTTAAAACAGTAGGTGGAATTTTGATGTGACGTTTGTTTGTCACATTAAGAAAAATGATAAAAATGTTAATGAGCTGCTCAATTAATTTAGCTGATTCAATTATTTTAGTGTTTTATATTCTCTGCTGCTCATTTCAAAGCATATTTTAACAAATCTACATGCATGTTTAACATGTTGACCTCCAGTGTAAGGTAGTTATTTATTTTTATTCAGTTTGCACATTTTCGAGTTGTGTGAAAAAAAAAAAAAATCTAAAAACCGAAAAATTAATTTCTGGTTAAACCATATACCTGAAAAGGTAGAATTTTGATATGTTACAAAAGAGTTGTTGTAAAATTAATAGTCACAGTTAAGTGGTTTTGAAATTTGTTGTGGCAAAGCAAATAAAATGCAAAAACTATATTACTTCTGGAAAAGGTTTTGGTTTTATCTTCCCAGAAAAGTAATCATTTTGATATATGTTGTGGAAAAGCAAATTAGCAAAAAAAAAAAAAAAAAAAAAAAAAAAAATATATATATATATATATATATATAACGTATTTTTTTTTTCAATTGAGCAATAAACGCCCTACGTAACATACAAAATTTATCATAACCACCCAATGTCATGTATATGTAACATTACAGATCATTCACAAGGAGGGGTTGTATTTCAAAAACAACTGCAGAAACATGTTATAAGTGGTCCATTTTGTCTGTTTTATATGCTCCATAATTTTCCTATAAGGAGAAATTGGTCTGGGTTCTTATGGGTTAAGATCACCAACAATTAAGACTTTATTTGCAGCCAGCACTAACTCTGATAAAATCTGTATTGTGTATCTGGTGGCCTGTATACAGTAGCCAGTACAAACATCACAGGGGATTTATCATTAACACTTGTTTCTCTAGATAATGTTATATGAAGCACCATTACTTCAAACGAGTTATACTTAAAGCCTGTCCTCTGAGAAATACTGAGAATATTGCTATAAATTGTAGCAACACTTCCCCCTTTGCCTTTTGGACATGGCTCATTTTTATAACAGTAATCTTGGGGGGTAGACTCGTTTAAAATAATGTATTCAACTGGTTTTAGTCAGGTTTCTGTTAAACAGAGCACATCTAGGTTATGATCAGTGATCATATAATTTACAAAAAACGCTTTCATAGAAAGGGACCTGATATTCAGTAAGCCAAACCTTATCATTTGTTTCTCTGTATTATTTATATATATATATATATATATATATATATATATATATATATATATATATATACATATTTTTTTTTATTATTTGTTGAACATCAATTAAATTGTTACTCTTAAACTGGTTTGGACGTTTTTTTGTGTGTTTCCTAGTTCGGGGAACAGACACAGTCTCTATAGTGTGATATTTAGGTGAAAGAGTCTCTATGTGCTGAGAATTAACTGACTTCTGTGACGTAAGGTGGCAAGCAGATGGTCGGTTTAGCCAGTCTGTCTGCTTCCTGACCTGGTCCCCAGTTAGTCAAGTATGAACTCTAAGACTATGTGCCATATTTCTAGAGAGAAAAGCGGCACCACCCCAGGAGGGATGAAGACCATCTCTTTTCAACAGGTCAGGTCTGCCCCAAAAACTCATCCAATTGTCTATAAAACCTATGTTATTCTGCGGGCACCACTTAGACATCCAGCCATTGAGTGAAGACAGCCTGCTATGAATCTCATCACCCCGGTAAGCAGGAAGGGGACCAGAGCATATTACAGTATCTGACATTGTATTTGCAAGTTCACACACCTCTTTAATATAATTTTTAGTGATCTCCGACTGGCGAAGTCGAACATCATTAGCGCCGACGTGAATAGCAATCTTACTGAATTTACGTTTAGCATTAGCCAGCACTTTTAAATTTGCCAAGATGTCAGGTGCTCTGGCTCCCGGTAAGCATTGGACTATGGTGGCTGGTGTCTCTATTTTCACGTTCCATACAATAGAATCGCCAATAACTAGAGCACTTTCATCAGGTTTCTCAGTGAGTGTGTCACTGAGTGGGGAAAACCTGTTTGATGTTTTGATCGGAACAGAAGAGCGGTTTTTTGACCCACGACTATGCCGCCTCACAGTCACCCAGTTGCCCTGCTGTGGGGGCTCTGTAACCAGAACCGAACAATGTACAGGACTCTCTGAGCTATCCAAAGCAGTATCTACAGCCCTCACATTTTTACTGTCCTCAACTAAAGTTTGGATGCGTGTCTCTAGTTCTAAAATCTTCTCTGTCAGCCTATTTCCCTGCATTTATCACATGTGAATCCCTCGTCGCCGACAGAGAGAGATAAACTATACATGTGTCAAGCGGTGCAAACAACAATAGCAGGAGAAGAAGCCATTACTCACCGTGATTGATGAATGATTCCACTTACCACTGTTGTTTGATGAACTTTTGAAAAACGGAGCGAGAGAGAAATGAAACAGAGTGAGAAAAAAGAAAACAATAATAGGCACGAATAGAAACGCGAATGGAACCGCAAATGACAAGCTAACCGGCTAACGAATGCTAACACGCTGCACTCAGGGTTTTAGATTAAAAGCGAACAATCAAATTAGTTAGATTAGTTTGATAGATAAAAGAGAAATATGGAGGGAATTAAGTTATATTTTATCACTTTAAACAACAGAGAGTGAAAGTAAGATAGAGATTCATTCAACAGAAAAGTGAAGCTACACGGAGCTACATTCGCAAACCTCTCAGCAGCACAGCAGACCTGAAGTCACTCTGATTGTCTCTGTTCCATTTGTTGCAGCCCTACTAAACAGGTAAACTCATTTACTCACTGGTACATTTTTAACAGCCTCATTCTGTTTGTAATCACACTTTTGCAAAGTATTCTAACTCAAAGTTTTAGGGGAAATGATTTTAAATAAAGATTCAAAGAGTTGTTGGAAGCTTAATGGTGGTGATATGGAAGTCATGGGGCTGGTGTATTTTTTATTTTTTTTAATTAATTAATTAATTTATTTATTTATCTTTTAGCTTTTTACTTCTGGCAAGTGTATTTAGGCTTAAAAATACAAAAGTTGTGTTTATTTTTGAAGATTATAGTGATAAACACAACCTGTAAGAATCATAAACTTTTGTTGTTCACAGAGCCTAATTTCTGCAATAATCTAAAAGCCAATGGAAATATCCTATTGAGTTTTTGTATGCAATACAAAACGTTTATTGCACCACTTGTAAGTACATTTTCATATGTTTTTCTTTTATTTTCACAAATTGTAAGTTGAAAGTACTTTGGTTGTTTGATTTAAACCATAAATATTGCTTGAAAACACCATTAACAAAAGACATGGCATAAATGAGTTCTAGTTGTCATGTTTTACAGAAAAAAAAATACTCTTTCAACAATAGATTGCAAGAATAGGGTGGAGAAAGTAGCATTCTTATACACAAAGCTTGATCCATTGTTAATTGCTGAAGTCACAGTGGGGCTGGATAAGCAAAGCAAAACCAAATACTTAGTGGCGAAGCAAAAGAACAAAGTAAAGAGGTTGCATGACTTCTGTCATGATGGTGCAGGCTCCACTTCAGCCTTGAGAGTGACCGTTGTGGTTTTCAGAAACCTCTGTGTTTGGGGTGTCCAATTCTGCTTCTGGAGGGCCAAACTGCCCCAACATACCTACCTGGAAGTTTCTAGCAGAAATCGTATTTTATAAGGAGATAATCTACGGCTCAACTATTGGAGAAAGTGCAACATCAACTTAAATCCCATGTGCCTTGATAACTAATCACATTATAGCCTCAAGGTCATTGAATTGCTGTCAAAGCTGTACAACAGTCAATCTCTAGTTGAGACTCATTTCCAAGACTGTGCCCTTTAGAGGTTGCATTTGTTGACCGCATACGTCTTTGTAGCTTTGGAATGTAAATGTTACTTTTCTGAAAAGAGGCAGCCTTGATATCATATGCAGCTGACAAATGTGACCTCTGGAGGATCTAGCCTTCAAAATGAGACACGGGCTGTTCATGGATTCCTGATTAGCTGGTTCAGGTGTGTTAAAGTTGAACTCTGCAGGACCATGACCCTTCAGGAACAGGATTGGACTTTATTTCTGCTTTATCGGTGCATTCAAGTCCCCCCGAGAAGTTTGTATTAACAAGTTGGGAAGTAGTATGTTCAAGTCACTTCAGCTGTCAAATCAGCAAAATTTTTAACTCTACTTCTACAAAATGATGAATAAAGATGCACATCAGTTGTGTTTTTGCTTAATGTTTTTAGTTAATTGAATTTTCATTGGAAGTAAACCATAATTTTCATGGAAGTAAACCATAATAAGAGCTACTTTAACAAAACCTAGTGCAATCACATACCATTCAGAGAATTATTGTGGAGGTCAAGGTGTTCTAAAGGCGTGTCCTTCACTTACTAAAAGCGAAATAAATCAGATAGAGGTTAGAGTCAACCTATCATTCATTTGCATTTGCATACTTATATTGCAGGTTGTTTTTTTTTGTTTTTGTTTTTTTTCTGGCATTATCCTTGGATTCGTTGTTGGAGGCTCAAATGGGTGGAAAGCGTTCTTGATCATGGGACACTTTTATAAATTTTCAGCAAGGCTGCAACTTAAGCTTGATTCAGTACAGTTCTTTAAAAACACATACCTTTTTATATGTCTGGCAACATGTAATTCAATAAGCTGTTCATTTACAATATGCTGTTGTCTGGATTTATAAGCACATTGAAGATAGTAGTTGAAAAACAACTTCAGTGCCTCATTTCAGCTGGATCTGTGGGTTCATAAATTCATAAATATGTGAAAATATATTTCTAAAAGTATTATTTTACTTTGAAAAACATTTAAATGCTGTTTTTAGTCATGACTGAGATGTACATGATGTAAGTAAGTACATTTATTTTTGAATTCATGGATAAACGACACAACATTTTAAAGAGGCATTAAAGTTAGGCTTTTTTGAAAGTGGTATAACTTTTTTGGAAAATTTTGATCCCACTTTATATTGTGGCACTAATACATGTGTACTTACATAGTAACTAGATGTGTACTTAGTATTGAACCACAGTGTAAGTACACATTGGTACATAGTATCTACAGCTCTAATGTTTCTGTAACTACACATATGTAACAACCCACTGAATGATATGTGTAAGTACAAATGTGTAACAGGACATTGGTAACAACACTTTTTGGTAATGAAATTGCAAATGTGTAACAGGACTAACAGCACTTTTTGGTAAAGAAAGTGTTTATATTATATTTATATTAAGTAAATAATTCCTATGGATTTACCATGTAATTACTCCAGTAATTACATGGTAAATCAGGCCAGTAAGTTAGGCTTTACATATAAATTGTGGTTGGTGTCCAGAATGTTACAGTTTATATTAAGTGGACAGTTCCCGAGGGGTTACCATGTAAATACACTGTTATTACAGTGGTGCACCAACTCCACCAACTCGAGATCCAACTCCTCCCACTTTACATATCCCTAAACCTACCCATTTCCACCCCCTGGATCAAATTGTTCCAATTACTCTTATACATATTGTTGTTATAAAATGTAGTTATATAATTCCTGTTACACGAGTACTTAGTGAAGTGAAAAAAAAGTGTTGTTACCAATGTCCTGTTACACATTTATACTTACACAAACCATTAGGAGGGTTGTTACATGTGTGTAGTTACAGAAATATTACAGCTGTAGATACTATGTACCAATGTGTACTTGGTTACATACTACGTCCACATCTAGTTACTATGTAAGTACACAGGTATTAGGGCCACTTAATATAAAGTGGGACCTTTTCAAAAAAATTTTTTTAAAAATATTTTTTCTTTATCATTTGCACTTACTTATTGACCCAGCTGCTTTTTGCAATGAATAATTCAACTTGCAGTCAGCTGCTATGGTTGTGTTTGTAATTTATATAAATTTTTAGTGTACAGAAGCAAGAAAAATCTACCTTAAGAATCATGATTTTTTTAAGTATATCCCAAGTGGACTAATGCAGTACGAATGAACATCATATCGTTATGTGAGACTGTTTTAGCTGTTTAACGATCGGTAGTGCTGATAATGTTTAAGGATTGTAGGTCGCTTGAAAGCACTATGTTAGTCGCTTCATTTTTATAATATGCCAATACTTTACCCTCTAGCCCATCTCAAGGTGATGCTTGCACTCTACTATTCAGCACGGAATATCAGTGTATTAGGATTCACAAGACTTGTGCAGACGCTGACAATCAATCTTGTGTCAGGAACCCAAAGGCTATCATTTGTAGAGGATGTCAAATTATGAGCAGTTCGCTCATGTTTCTCTGGCCCTTTGTCCTCTAGTATTCTGCGTCTGTGTGTCTGTGTGCATGAATATCATAATACATGATCATGCATGATCTCCTACACATTAGCAGGCAGCTTTCGAATTAATAGGGGGTTGGGAGTCTGAGACCTTGAAGAGTTATGGGACATAAGGGTCCCATTCTGTTTCAATGATTTAAAGAGAAATTTTAATAGTTGCCCCATATAATGTGATTTTTTCCCTAACTTTTAATCAGTGATCTGAAATTGATTTTCTGTCAGAAAGTACTATTTACACCCAAGTGCACCATATGCCATTTTTTTAACCATTGAACAGTCACCTTTATGTCATTTTAGTTCATTCTAAAAATGAATAATTTTTACTAGTGTGGGGCTTGAACTTGGGTTGATTTATTTCATGAGTAAGAATTCTAGCTCTGGCTGACCTAGCTGTCTGATATTTAGTGTGAGTTGTTTTAAAAATCCATATTTGATTTAATCATTATTTAGGGCAAACTTGACATTTATATTTATCAAACTAAAATAGTTCACTGTTCTAACTTTCCCATTTTTTACAGTTCCAAAGCAATGTAACAACTGGTTAATTAATATCAAAAGTGTACTCAAATGTGTACTCAACTTACCCACTTAGAAAACAAAGACTCTTATGTTAGAATGCTGTTCATTGACTTCAACTTAGCATTCAACACAATAATCCCACAACAGCTCATCAACAAACTAAACCTGCTGGGCCTAAATGCCTCCCTCTGTAATTGGATCCTGGACTTTCTAATCGGAAGACCTCAGTCAGTCCGTGTCGGCCACAACACCTCGAGCACTACCACACTGAGCACAGGTGCCCCGCAAGGCTGTGTGCTCAGCCCTCTGCTCTTCACGATGCTGACCCATGACTGCACTGCCAAGTTCAGCCCCAACCACATCATCAAGTTTGCTGATGACACAACTGTGGTAGGTCTCAACAGCAAAAATGATGAAACACCCTACAGAGAGGAAGTGGCACAACTGGTTGAATGGTGTGGTGCAAACAACCTGTCCCTCAATGTGAATAAGACAAAGGAAGTTGTGATGGACTTCAGGAGGAACTCTGTTGACCACCCCCCACTGACCATCAACAGCTCGACTGTGGAGAGAGTCAGCAGCACTAAATTCCTGGGGGTGCACATAACAGAAGACCTCACCTGGACCACCAACACTAAATCACTCTCCAAGAAGGCACAACAGCGCCTACACTTTCTCCGGCAACTTAAAAGAGCAAGTCTCCCTCCACCTATCCTCACCACATTCTATAGGGGAACAACTGAGAGTGTGCTGACCAGCTGCATCACTGTCTGGTACGGTAACTGCAGTGCTGCTGACCGCAAGACCCTACAGCGGACAGTGAACACAACCGCAAAGATCATTGGTGCCCCTCTCCCCTCTATTCTGGACATTTTCCTTACATGATGCTCCAGTAAAGCTACCAGTATCGTGAAAGACCCCACACAGTCTCTTCCAGCTCGTGTCATCAAGAAGACGGTTCCGGAGCATCAGAGCCCGCTCTGCCAGACTGCTCAACAGCTTTTTCCCCCAGGCTGTGAGAGCCCTCAGTTCCAATCACCTCACCCCCCTCTGAAACCTCATCCAAAACTCTAGCTCCTGCAACCAGGATCCTCTCTCCCCCCACACCACACCACACCACACCACTAGAAAACTGTTGGAAACCTCAAGAACATTATGCAATTCTGAGTGTGCTACACACAGGTGAGTGCGCTATACAAACCACCTGTGGAAAAACACACCCTTTCCTCTCTATACGCACCAGACACTTTCTTATAAACACTCCATGTTTCAAGGAAAACATTGCGCAATTCTGAGTGTGCTACACACAGGTGAGTGTGCTGGACAAACCGCCTGTAGAAACATACTCTTTCTCTCTCTATATGCACCAGACACTTTCTTATAAACCCGCCACGTTACAAGGACTTAATAAGATAACACAAAATGTTTACTTGTGAATGCACCACAAATCATATTGCACTACTTCCTTCTTAACCTTAAATGCCTCTATATACAGTTATTATGTAAGTACTTGTATAGTCTGTCTTAGGTTATGTGTATGTATAGTCAACTGTTTATAGTATATGCATAGTAAGATTACCAATTCAGTAAGTTAGCTATGTAGGTCTAAAAACTGTTCTTACATCTAGTGTTGTATGTTTATATTTATGCTTATTTATGTAGCACCGTGGTCCTGCGAGACATGAAATTTCATTCCACTGTATGTCCACACATGTAGCGGAATGACAATAAAGCTCAACTTGACTTGACTTGACTTGAAGTAGGTTTTGTACTTTACAAAAAATGCCATATCTAATCAGAATTTAGAGCTTTTCTATTAAATAAGTGTAGTTTAATTTTTTTAAACATATTTTATGAGTGTGAACAGTATTTGAGTGTGGTTGTTAATGTGCATTTGTATTTTTAGTAACAATCACTTTAGTGTCTGGCATAAAGTGTTGCTGTTACCTGGATACCTCATTTTATGAGATAATTTTACCTTTATTTACTATTTACTAACATTATGACTTAATGTTTCCATTAAAGCAAGAATGTTTGTTTAAACTGTGGGGTGTATTTGGTTGATGCATGACATAAAAAAAGAGATAGTTCACCCTAAAATGAAAATTTGCTGTTAACTTCCTCTTAGGCCATCCAAGATGTAGGTTACTTTTTTTGCTTCAGTTGAACTGTAAGGAAGATTTTTTAGCTTAAACCATGCTTGCAGCTTAAAAGCAAGTCAGTGGCCACGGGCACTTCAGGAGTCAAAAAAAAAAAAAAAAAACATATACAGGCAAGATAAAATTAATACCTTTGGCTCCTGGTGATATATTGACCAAAAGGATCGGCCTGTGCAAGAAACTGAACATTATTTAAACATTACAATCCATAGTCTCAGGCAAAAGGGAAAGTCTGATTCTTTTCCGTGAACTGGATCTTTCAGACAGTTCATTTCAATCAGAATCAGAATCAGCATCAGAATCAGAAAGAGCTTTATTGCCAAGTATGTTTGCACATACAAGGAATTTGTTTTAGTGTCACAGCTTCCAGTACTCAGAAACAACAACAACAACATAAAAAAAAATTCTAATAATAAATTGTATGTACAGGTCTGCTATAGATATACTAGAATGTAGGGTGATAAATAAATATGAGGTTATTGCACATTTTTATTGCACAGTGGGAGAACATTTAACTGTTCATGAGGTAGATTGCCTGGGGAAAGAAACTGTTCTTGTGACTGACTGTCCTGGTATTCTGTGCTCTGTAGCGCCGACTGGATGGCAAAAGTTCAAAAAGGAGATGGCATGGATGTGAGGGATCCAGAGTGATTTTCTGAGCCCTTTTTCTCACTCTGGATGTATATAGTTCTTGGAGGGTGGGCAGGGGAGTACCAATAATCCTTTTAGCAGACCAAACTGTCCTCTGTAGTCTTTCGATTTCTGATTTTGTGGCTGAGCCAAACCAGACAGTTATTGAAATACACAGAACAGACTCAATGACGGCTGAGTAGAACTGTGTGAGCAACTCCTGTGGCAGGTTGAATTTCCTCAGCTGATGAAGGAAGTACAAACTTTGTTGGGCCTTTTTAGCAATGGAGTCTATGTGAGTGTCCCACTTAAGGTCCTGAGAGATGATGGTGCCCAGGAACCTGAATGTCTCCACTGCAGCCACAGTGCTGTTCATGATGGTGAGTGGGGGGAGTGCAGGGGGGTTTCTCCTGAAGTCCACGATCATCTCCACCGTTTTGACCGTGTTAAACTCCAAGTTGTTATAACTGCACCAGATAGCCAGCTCTTTAGCCTCCTGTCTGTAAGCAGACTCGTCGCCATCCTGGATGAGACCGATGACTGTAGTGTCATCCACAAACTTCAGGAGCTTGACAGAGGGGTCTTTAGAGGTGCAGTCGTTGGTGTACAGGGAGAAGATCAGTAGGGAGAGAACACAGCCCTGAGGGGCACCAGTGCTGATGGTGCAGGAGTTGGATTTGAATTTACCAATTCTCACTAGCTGTTGCCTATCTGTCAGAAAGCTGGTGATCCACTGACAGATAGAGCTAGGGACAGAGAGCTGGGTTAGTTTGGTCTGGAGGAGTGTTGGGATGATGGTATAGAAAGCGCAGCTAAAGTACACGAACAGGATACTCACATAATTCCCTTGTCTGTCCAGATGTTGAAGGATGAAGTGCAGTCCCATGTTGACTGCATCATCCATGGACCTGTTTGCTCAGTAAGCAAACTGCAGGGGGTCCAGTAAGGGTCCAGTGATGTCCTTCATATAAGCCAACACCAACCTCTCAAAAGACTTCATGACCACAGAGGTTAAAGCAACAGGTCTGCAGTCATTAAGTCCTGTTATCTTGGGTTTCTTTGGGACGGGGATGATGGTGGAGCGTTTGAAGCAGGTAGGGACTTCCCACAGCTCCAGTGATTTGTTGAAGATCTGTGAGAAGATGGGGGCCAGCTGGTCAGCACAGGTTTTTAGACAGGCTGGTGTGACACCGTCTGGTCTTGGTGCTTTTCTTCTCTTGTTCTTTCTGAAGACCTGGCACACATCATCTTCACTGAACTGAAGTGCAGGAGTGGGGGAGAGGGGGGTTGCTGGAGATGTTAATGGTTGTGTGGAGATATTCGGAGCAGGTGTAGGGTGTTAGACTGGGAGTTTCAAATCTACAGTAAAATTCAATCAGGTCTTCAGCAAGTTGTTGATTGGCCTCAGTGCTGGGGGTGGTGTCTTGTAGTTGGTGATGGCTTTCAGACCTTTCCACACTGAAGATGGGTCATTGGAAGTAAATTGATCTTCCAACGTTTTAGCATAGCTCATCTTAGCCACTCTAATCTCCTTATTCAGTGTGTTCCTGGCCTGATTGTACAAGACTCTGCCCCCCTTCCTGTAGGCGTCCTCTTTGGCCTGACGAAGAGTTTTTCTGTGAACCATGGCTTGTCATTGTTGAATGTTAAGTGAGTCCTGGTAGGGATGCATAAATCCTCACAGAAACTGATATATGAAGTTACAGTATTTGTGAGCTCATCCAGATCGTTGGTGGCAGCTTCAAAAACACTCCAATCAGTGAGGTCGAAACAGGCTTATAATGCCCGCTCTGTTTCATTGGTCCATATCTTTACAGTCTTTACTGCAGGTTTAGCAGATTTAAGTTTTGGCATAAGATGAACCAGGCAATGATCAGAGATCCCCAAAGCTGCCCGTGGGACGAAGCGATATGCATTCTTTATTGCTGTGTAACAGTGATGCAATATATTACTGTCTCTGGTGGGACATGTAACATGCTGTCTGTATTTTGGCAGTTCATGGGAGAGATTTGCTTTATTAAAGTCCCCGAGAATGATTAAATTCAGAGTCTGGGTGCTGTAGTTCTGTCTCTGTGATTTGATCAGTGAGTTTTTGTAAAGCTGAGCTCACGTGCACTTGCGGAGGAATGTTAACACTCACGAGAATGAACGAGCAAAACTCCCGCGGCGAATAGAAAGGCTTACAGTTGATGAAAAGCGCTTCTAGGTCTGGACAGCATGTCTTCTTTAACACTGTAATGTCTGTACACCATCTTTCGTTGATATAGAAACATGTCCTGCCACCACGCGATTTCCCCGTTGATTCTGCGTCGCGATCCGCTCTAATCACCTGAAAGCCCAGCAGATGTAACACGCAGTCCGGAATGGCGTCATTCAGCCAGGTTTTCATGAAACACAGAGCAGCCGAGTGTGAAAATCCTTATTTAACCGGGAGAGTAGAAGGAGTTTGTCCGTTTTGTTGTGTAGAGAGCGAAGATTCGCCAGATGGATAATAGGCAGTACCGTTCGGAATCTGTGCTGTCTGAGCTTCACGAGCACACCGGCTCGCTTCCCCCATCTGCAAGTGTTTGATCAGTGCCGCTGCTCCGCCAACTACAACGTTCAGCAAAACATCCGAATAAACGAAATTCGGTAGAAGACCGTGTGGTGTGTTCTGTCGAATGTCTAGCAGTTCACCCATGGTAAAACTGATCATGTTAGACAAACAAAAAACAGGAAAAACTAACAAAAACAGTACAAAAAACTGGAGAGCAAGACACTGAGGCTGCCGTCTGCGGTGCCATATTGTACCTTTCAATGCACTGGTTAAAAAAAAAACAAAAACAAACAAAAAACACCTACATAATCTCACAATGACATCACGTATACACAATTATATTATTAAAGCACCCAATAATGATGTAAAACCCAGATGTTTTACATGTCTCAGTCACTTAGAGTGAATATACTAATCTTAATTAACTCACCTTTTTACACAAACCATGAGAAACCATAAATCTTTAATTTCCCCCTTCATTCAAATGCTTGGTTCACACATGCTCATATCAGCAGCTCATCAGTTCTTCAATCCAAGTCGGAACTGTTTCCTCAGTTCAGTGACTGTTAGAGTAACTGGAGAGCTAAATGAGTTTGCAAAAACCAGCATCATGGGATCATATACATTGGTATATTGGCTCATTTCGATTTGGAGTGACTGTTTTGATTGAGTAACTTGTAGATCTGTGCTGCTCAAGCCGCAAGCTGCAAAAAATACAAAAACTATTTTAGACAGTTCAGTCTGATTTGGTCAACTGGTTCATTCGTTCAATACGTTCACAAACTAGACATCACTCCGGACCGGTTGCCTGAGGCTATGGATTGCATGTAATGATGTCTTAAATAATGTTCAGTTTCTTGCACAGACCAACTGTTTCACTTCATAAGACCACAATATATTGTCAGGAGCTAAAGAGTATTAATTTTGTCTTGCCTGTATATGCTTTGTTTGACTCTCAAATCTTCTTTACTGTTCTACTGAAGGGAAAAAAGTCAGCTACATCTTGAATGGCCTGAGTAAATTAAAAGCAAATTTTCATTTTTGGGTGAACTATCCCTTCAAGAAAGCTAAATTTGACACTGCTGTTTTTTTTTAAATTTGAGTGAGAAACATCTTGCCGAGAGGCACTTCCTGCCACATTTCTGTTGCTTAGATTAGTGTGTCTGTATGCTATGTGTGTGTGTCGATTTTCTCTAATTGAGTCTTAATTAATATAAATCTTTGAATCTTGGCATCACTGTATGGCCACCGAAATTTGGCACCAAGTGTACAGAAAGTTCAAGTCATCTCGCAAAATTAGGCTCTGTGTCCTATTTAGTTAATCTTCTGTTGTGATCATTAATATTTATATTTGGTAATTAACAGGACTGAACTCCGATTCAAATGAAGTAAACTGCCATCTCAGCTACAGTTCCACTTAAACTACAGGCATTAAGTCCAAAATTATTAAAAATAAGGACCTAAAATAAAGCATTTCATTGCAAATGATCAGATTTACAATATTCGCCTGGTAGATGAAATAAATAAATAAACAAACAAACCCATATAGCATTGTTAGACTGTCTGTAATAGGGGTGGGTTGACAATATTGATTGACTGCAAGTTACAGCACAGAAGACTCTAGCAACCACATTGTAATATGATAGGAACATTTTCAAAATACCCAAGCATAATTGAGGTGAATTTCGCTGACTGTAAGAAAGACACATTATTTTTATGTGTATAGTTCCAGAGCAATGATCCAGAATGAGCTTGAATGTTGGGAGCAGTCTGACTTCCGGAATGAACCATGTGCACGATTATACTCCACAGGACAGGTCAGAAGCAGATTTATTAGCCAGAAATGAGGGAGTTCATGCTTGTTTGCACAGTGCCGGTGATTGATGAAGTGACTCGGTGGGCCGTGGCGAGTGTGACAAAGGGACCCTGAGTTAAAAGAATACAATATTTGTCATTTTAAGATGATGGACCAGCCAGTTCACAGCTCCCAGGCAGCAGTCTCCTCTCTCAAATGGCTCACATTTATATCCCCACAAAGCAGTGAGATCTACTGAGTGAGATGATTAATGAGTTTGGGAGCTGCTCTCATAATTCCAGCTTTCTTTGTGGTCTGTTCAACTGAGCTTGACAAACCTGACGCTGGATGCTTCTGGAAGCATGCTTGTATCATGTAGCATTTGTTATAGTATTTGTCAGGTATTCCAGTGAATCAGTTTTTTTTTTTTTTTTTTAAGTGTGTTTTTTTAAAGACGTGTACAGTTTGACTGAGAAGGAATTGATCAAATCAAATATAATAGAACTGTATCTTCTAAGATATCTCCTAAGATATTATATTGAATAGATAGTAAATTGAACAGTTGGTGTTGTCATTATTTTATAAAAATGTCAAAAACATGTTTTCATGTGCATGCAATAACTGTGGTTAAAAAAAAAAAAACTATGCACACAGCCTATCCCTTTTTTAATGAAACTGCATTTCAAACTTTCACGACTTTCTGATGTTCACTTGAATACTGAACACTTGAAAACTTAACCACCCACATGAACATTTCACCAGAGCCTATTTGGTGTTCTGAAATCTTTTGTTCCTAATTCCTAATAATATAGTTAGAGTAAAATTAGTGAAATTTTGTGAAGTCAAACCGTATGCAGTTAAACCATATGCTTTTTTGGCTGTGTGTAAGCACCATGGCTCTGCAGATCCTTCTAAAGTATCCCAACATTAGAAACGAGTGGTTGAATTTCATTTTTAACCAGATCCAAAAATTTCCACATGGATTTCTATCAGATCTTAAGTTTCTATAGTGTATTTCAGTGCAAATATTTTAGTTAATCACCCACGATGTAATGCAAATTTGTTATTGAAGCATGAACTATTTTTGTTGGCGAAAAGAAAAAACAGACAATATTGTGTTTAAAATGTATCTCACTCAATATTAACTTATTTTTTGAAAGGTTGTATTAAGTTAATATCCCATTCACAATCACATTCGTGTTAATATCCAGGAAAATGCCTCTCTTGCTTGTGTGGAATTACTTAACCGTCATGTCTTCTAAATATAACAAACAACAACCCTTACAGGGATATTTTTTGCTTTCGTAACTTGAATTATAGTGGCATTCTAGCTGCATTCTGATCACACAGTGAATGCTTTTTGGACTCAAGATGTGTTTTTTTTTTTTTTTTTTTTTGACGTACTTGATAATGTCAGCGCATATTGTTAGATAGATAGATAGATAGATAGATAGATAGATATCAGTCCTGCTTGTTTCAACATATATAGTATTTTACATTCTAAAACCTAAAACTGTGGTACTGTAGATCAAAGATCATTTGAAGAGCTCCAGTAACATTTTACCAAGCATCTACAAGTGACGTAAAAGAAAAAGAAAGAAAGAAGAAAAAAAAAAACTCACTTGGTGAGACATTTCAAAATCATTAGCGTGCAGAAGATTTATATTATCTCAGTTAGGTGTCTCTCATGCCACAGCAACCATTTCTTGCCATTTTCTTATCACTGAACTCAAATGTGAAAGTATCGGCTTTCAAGAAGGGCCCAGTGCTCTATTATTGCTTTCATTGTTCTCTGACTTTGTGCTCTGTGTTTCTGCTGATATGCTGCGCCTGTGAAAATACGCCAGTAGTCAGGACAGAGAACCATTTCCACAGCCTCTGGGGCTTTAGAAGTATATTTCTTTCAGACTACAGCAACACCATAAGCTGTTGTGCCTCCAGAGCCGGGAATAATTTACATTGAATTCATGTAAACATATATTTGCCTCCACAGATAGTGTGCCGCTTTGCATTTTAGAGCTGCTTTGCATGCATTATTTAAAAGAGAATTAAGTGTTAATCACAGTACTCAAGGAACCTTTATTAAATGAAAGCACATCTATATAATGATAATGTGTGTGCTTAGTACAAAAACTCACAATCTGACTTTTACTGCATGAAAGAGATGTATCCAGACCAGTGAATACACTGTTGATCATTCAGGTGAAAAATATGTATTTCCTGGTGACAAAATTGGGTAATACTTTGCAAATATTAAACTTGATTAAGAAATAGTTGGATAAAATTTTAAAGTGAATTTCTTTTCCTCCTGCCTGTTTTTGCATTTTTTTTCCTTATATGTTAGAGACAGCCTTACAGATTTGCAGAATTAAATTATACATGGAGCTAAAATGCAATTAAAATTTCCCACATACATACATTCATATATTATATTATATACATGTTGCTTAAGATTAAGAAATAATAACATGCATTTCTAAAGGTAATTTCTTTTACTTTGTTTTTGCAACCTTTTTTCTCCCTTAGGTTTATGTTAGGGAAACCCTTTTAGATGATGTTTATAAATGTAAATGTCATATTTTGGTATAATTTATCATATATTACAGAGTTAATTTACACATGGAGCTAAAATACACATTTTACATGTTTTCTCACAAATGAATTATCACTAAAGTAACCATTTTTAACTTTCTTCAGTCTTAAATGGAATAAGTAAAATAAAATAAAATAATGTTGTTTTGTTGAAATTTGTAATATGTTGTGAGTATTAAACATGATTAAGAAATAGTTATGTACATTTCTAAAGTTTTTTTTATTTTTTTTTCTCTCTGTCTGTTTTAGTAACAACCTTTCCCACCTTGAGTTTGTTACAGACTGCTCTTTAGATAATGTTTATAAATGTAAATGTCATATTTTGGTATAATTTAGTCATGTATTCCAGAAATAAATTATTCATGAAGCTAAAATGCACATTTTTTACGTGTTTTCTCACAATTAATTATCACTAAACTAACCTATCTCACTAATATGTAATTTTTCCCTGTTTGAATTGAACTTTCTTCAGGGTCTTGTATGTATAAATAAATAAACGAAGAGAAAAAAAATAAATAAAGTTGTTTTGTTGAAATTTGGACTGGAATGTCTCAGGGGTCATCATTATCCTGACTGCTCTTGCTTTGCTGTGATGTGCTTAAAGTGTTTCAAGAGCGAGAGAACGACTGGGATGAGCTACACTTGATGAATCCTGACCTCTGAATAACATCACTGCAGCTGGTTTTATATGCAAAAAAAAAAAAAAAAGAGAAGCTCTTTAAATTCCAAATTTGTGGAAGGTGTACTGACTACGACATTTAGGAATTTAAGAGCTTATGAGTCTGGCAATGCATGTGGTATTTCGGTTGACTCATTTTTGCTTAGCAGCTTGTGAAGCAGCTGTGCGGGGAAAAACTGATTGAGTTAAAGTGACTTTTTAATGCTATGATTTTCAGAAGTGTGCAGGATAAGACACCCAAAACAGTTTGAAATAATTTTTAATTCTCCCAAGACCTTTCAATGACCTGAACATTAAAAAATGGATACTAGAACAACAGAACAAACCCAAAATCTGAAAACGCACTATGTATCATAGATTCAGATTCAGACAGGCTTGACATGCTGCACAGCCTCAGAACTTGTAACACTGCAAACGTTTTAAACACTCCAGACATTTTTACTTCTAAATTAGTTTAATGGAGGAACATTTATTCTTAATTTTGTATATCACAATAATCACATTAAAATTGGTGTGCAGTATGTACCAATATATCAAAACATATGAGTAAACGTCAATATTTAATCTATGCACATGCTAATTAAATTGATTCACTGAAAAGAAACAAATGAAAGAATTCGTTTCAAACATGAATCAAACATGAAGCATACAAAAATCCTGAGATACATAATCAACTACATACCTTGATTGATAGTTCATACTTTAAAAAAAAAATAAATAAATAAATAAATAAAATAAAAAATTCTTTTTAGGGTTAAGATATGCATACTTTTATGGCCTTAAACTTTGAAAGATTCATGAAGTAGCTTAACTTCAAACTGAAGTTTTATCAAATAAATCTCTAGAGAATTTTTAGAAAACTGTATATATAACGAATTTTAGAACTGTATATAGTTTTTGGTATTAGTTTAATAGGCTTAGACATTTGTTGGGATGAAAAATACTTTACACTGATGTGAAGTTTGCATGAGATGAGTTAAAAAATATAGATAGATAGCTAGATAGATAGATAGATAGATAGATATAGATAGATAGATAGATAGATAGATAGATAGATAGATAGATAGATAGATACTTTTATTCCTTTAATCTCTTGGCAGCTGTAATGTTTTACTTTAAACCTGCAGGGGAACCTGCTGAAATACCTCTGTTTGAAAATCACTGCTCTAATGAATCAAGATAAGAAGGAAAATGTTCGCTAGCATCCACATTTGTAAGAGCAAGAGAGTGTTTGACCCTCTGGGTATTTGACAGATCTTTGATCTCCACCTTTACTGTCATTAAAGTGGCGTTACGGCAAATGATGCAATTTACAGCCTTACCTCAAACACTTGTGAGCAGGACAGTGAAACTGATGACCTCAGACTATTTCATGTTGCTGATTTTAGCGTTTTTTTTTTTTTTTTTTTTCTTCTTTTCTCAAAATGCTGAGCTGATCTAATAAATGGCTGGATGTGTTATAATAAGCAGTTTTCTCATCTCATGTAAAGTACAGCTAATTTTGAAAAATTTTCGCGCCTCAATAAATAATTGTTTTTAACCAAAAATAGAAATAACAAATAGTAAAAGAACTTTGTGTAGTTGTCAGTCATGGATGGAGGGAATTCAGAATGCTGTTATCCTTTAAAGTCAACGTAAAAGTGATTTCAAAACCCATTTTAATTCCATAATCGGATGTATTTTTGAGTGAAAGAGGCTATAGAATGAGAAGAAATGTAGGGCGGCACTTGATTTTATCCATCGGGAATCGATTGGATCATGAAAAGTGGATGTTGAATGGTTGGAGGGGAAGGTTTGCAGGCATATTGGTTTGGCTAAAGCTTTTTCGAGGACTTCCTTGTGACATCAGCCATCAGCTCTTGTAATATATTACATTTAGATGTAGTACTACTACTAGTATATTTATTCATTCATTAATAAAAGTATTTATTTATTTACTTACATATGTATACGCATATGGTTGTTTTATTAATGTGCACAATACGACCAGAAATGTGTACTCTAAAAGCAAATAATAATAATAATAATAATAATAATAATAATAATAATAATTTCATAAGAATTGTTTTTATTATTAAATTTTATTTTATTTTATTATTAAATGTTATTATTTTATTTAATTAAATATTATTATTTACTTTACTTTACTTTACTTTACTTTTAGTCATTTAGCAGACGCTTTTATCCAAAGCGACTTACAAATGAGGACAACAGAAACAATCAATTGTAGTATTAAAACAACTAAAACTGATCCAAAACTAAAAGCTAAAACTTTATAAATAGTATATATACACCCACATTAAAAAAAATAATTAAATAAAAATGAAAAATGCATATGACAAAATTTCTAAACTTAACATTTAAATGAAACCAAAATAAAGCTACAAAAAATTCAAAATATTAAGAGAACAAAAGGTATAAGAGTGTAATAATGATTCTAACATAAAACTAAGCCAAACACCAAAAACAACTACGTGTATGTACACACACACACACACACACACACACACATATCCATAAATTCAATATTATTTCATTTCCATGTAGTAAGTTGAAGTACTAAAATAACTCAAATTAAATAAAACTAAAACTTAATAAATAACTTATACAGACATAATAGAAAAAAAAAAACTAATAAAATGACAAACTTAACTACAACTGTAACTAAAATTAAAATAGATAACATATACAAATCAAACTACAGTAGTTTAACAGTAATCCTAAAAAAATAACTGTGCCAAACATACAAGTAAGAAATGGTTATAAAAACTGAAAGAGAAGTGAAACAAGTAAAAGGAAAGAGAATAAATGAAAAGCGATACTTATCCCTTGCCGGTGTCCCTGTCCGGTGGAATCGCTCGGTAGAGTCGATGGTCTTTACACGAGGGCTGCCGCGACCGCTGCAGCGGAATAATAACCTTTTTTTATACCCGTCTAACAAAACACTAATTGAATTCAGCTGGATGCACTTTCCTGTTAATCACAATAAATAGCCACGTAAGCGCAGACACTAACAAGGTACGCCATACAATTATTATTATTATGCACCAAAACATATATATATATATATATATATATATATATATATATATATATATATATATATATATATATATATATATATAATTATTATTAGTATTCATATATATATACACACACACGTTTTTTCATTCGCTGTATAATCCTCATAGTCTTTCAAGTACCATGATCACATTCTAATGCTTTTTTTTTTACATTTGAGGGTTTCTGGCCACCTGCTCAGGTCTGTGTCAATCATCCAGGAGCACAGCTTACAGATCTGGGGACGGTTATGCAAACAGCGTGTAATTGGGTTCAATAATCAAATATATCACAGGACAAACCCACATGCTGCCATGAAGGCTTTTTATTGACAGAGAAAGAACCTCCAGCGTCTTCCTCCTTTGATCTCTGAATTCCTGGCAACGCTTGATTTGCTGTGAATGAAAGCCAGTCTGCAGTGCCGTCTCCCTCCACAACAGTCGCTCTGCCGAGCACAAGGCGCAATGTAACAACAAGATTTCCAGCCCATTACAAACCATATAAACCCAAACTTAATAACGTTTTTCAGTTCCTTTTCAAGCCAAAATAAGAAATGTACTGTCATGTTGGTGCTGGTGTGGAGAGGAGTGAGTTGTGTAGTTTCGGTTAGTACGTTCTTGCTGTTACAGAGAGCAAGTCTACTATAGTGCTGCCATGTTCTGAGGTACAATGATATTGGCCTCATTAAAAATCATTATCTTCCATTTGTTTAAAACCACCATGAAATACAGCTGGAGTTGTGTGACTTTTAGTCTAGCTCTTGTAGCTTTGAGGTCACAAATATATTAAATATGCAAAAAAAAAAAAAGATTTCAGCTATATACTATATTATACTTATGCTATACTATATTATACTTATGCTTTACTATACCATTCTATGCTATGCCATCCCATACTATGCTATGCTATACTATACCATTCAATGCTATGTTATTCTATGCTATGCTATACTATACTGGGCAATACTACACTATATTATTATTATTAACAACAATAAAGGTAATTATTATTAAAATATTACATTACTACTACTTAGTACTAATACAACTAATACTTAGTAGTAGCATTAGTATTCATAGTAGTAGTAACTTAATAATAATAATAATAATAATAATAATAATAATAATAATAGTCATGCTACGGTGAGATAAACGCACAAAGAAGACGATGAAGAATTTCCAATAACACTTTAATAATCCACAGAAGGGTAATACACAACAGGCAGGCAGGTCACACACTTAGGGAACATTCACAATACCAGACAAGGGAAGACAGGACAGACTACACTTTAAATACTGGAGTAAACTGAGGTAATTAAGACGCAGGTTAACTAATGATGACTAGACGAGAACAGGAACGACCAAATATGGGCACATGAGGGAGAAAACACAACAATCAGTCCATAACTGTGACAGCAGTAGTAGTAGTAATAATAATAATTAGTAATAGCAGTAGTAGTAATATACTATACTATTTATAGTATAGTATATTATTATGCTATTTATATCTAATATATTAATACAGTTAATATACTTTAATATAATAATATTAATAATAATACTAACAATAATAATAATAGTACTAATGATGCTGATGATAATAATATGTATTATTATTATTATTATTATTATTATTATTATTATTATTATTATTGTTGTTGTTGTTGTTGTTGTTGTTGTTTTGTTGTTATTATTATTATTGTTATTATTATTATTAGCAGTAGTAGTTGTTATAGTAGTAAACATAAGTTACTACCATTACTAGTACTAGCACTATAATACTAATACCAATTCTAATACTACTTAATAATAATAATAATAATAATAGTAATAATAATAATTATTATTATTATTATTATTATTATTATAAGTATTATGAAATATAATGATAATAAAGATGAAAAAAAAACATATTAAATGCATATTCATGCAAATAGACAGAACTATTGGTGACTCATTTTGCATTCAGTTGTCAGACCTGTATCCTGTCTGGTGTTGTAAATTTCTGTCTCGTGCTCCCCTAGACTTAGTTATCCCTCACGTATGCCCATATTTGGTTATGTTCCTCTTCCTGTCTTTATTGTTTCATCATTAGTTTATTAGTCCCCAGCTGTGTTTGATTAATTATCTAGTTTTATCCTGTGTACTTAAGTTCCTGTCTGTTCAGTTCTGTTTCGTCTGGTCTACTTGTTACACTCCCTGTGTTTCTCCGTCCTGCCTTCTTTTGCTCTGTTATTTTGGATTAAAGACTGTTCATTTGAGTTTACTTCACGTCTCCTCGATTCCCTTGTGTACACGTGACAGAAGACCAGACCAAAACGGTAAGCGGCAGCCATTCACCCGGTTTGTTTTCCGGTTTTTAAATTCTTTTGTTTTTCTGTTTTGTTTTTGTTCTCCCCAGCGACATGGAAGTCGCTGCTCGTCATTCCGCCCAAGCGCGCAAAAGCTAACTGTGGGCCGCTCGTCAGTCAAGTTCGCTGGCCGTTCATCTGTCCAGCCCGTCGGCTGCAGCTCACTTCAGTTTCAAAGTTCACTCCAGTGGATCCAGTTCCCCAGTTTCGGCCAGGAGTGCCATTCCCAATCATCGAATCCAGCTCCTGACCAAGAGTCCAGTGCAGGCTCCAGGCGCTGACCAAGAGTCCAGTGCAGGCTCCAGCCCCTGACCAGAGTCTTGTCATGTCCCCTAAAGTATTGTCCACAGGAACCATTTTAATCAACCTTGTCTTGTCCGGTCTTGTCTGTTGGGGTTCTCTTGTTGCCTCAATGGAAGCAGTTCCTGAGATCACCCCTGAGAGGGCCCCTGACTCCACGTTCAGCCCAAGGAGGGCTGTTGTGCTCTTGTCATGCCTAGAGAGGGCCTCAGATTCCGAGCCTAGCCCTAGGAGGGCTCCTGTTCCTGAGTTTAGCCCCAATTTCTCCAAGATATTTTATTTTGGGGGGGCTAATAGGATCCGGTCTTAGAGGTCGGGGCAAAGGATGAGGCCACTGCCACGAAGACCGCCTACCATGGCCTCCAGAGCTCCCAGCCCAACCATGGCTTCCTGAGCTCCCTGCTCCGCCATGGTCTCCTGAGCTCCCTGCTCCGCCATGGTTCCAGAGTCCCCTGATCCGTCCTGGAGGCTTCCCCTGTGTCTGTCCTGAGGGGCCTCCACAGTGCCCACCCCCCTTCCCCCTCCCCGTTGGATGTTAGGAGGCGCATGGGCGCGCCTTCCGGGAGGAGGGCATACTGTCAGACCTGTGTCCTGTCTGGTGTTGTAGTTTTCTGTCTCGTGCTCCCCTAGACTTAGTTTTCCCTCACGTATGCCCATATTTGGTTATGTTCCTGTTCCTGTCTTTATTGTTTCATCATTAGTTTATTAGTCCCCAGCTGTGTGTCCCTGTGTGTCTCCGTCCTGCCTTGTTTTGCCCTGTTATTTTGGATTAAAGACCGTTCATTTGAGTTTACTTCACGTCTACTCAATTCCCTTGTGTGCACCGTGACATCAGTAGCGTTTTACCTTATATATATATATATATATATATATATATATATATATATATATATTCGTATGAAAAAAAAAAAGTAAAAACTACATTCAATGTGTACAGACTGTTGTCACTGGAAATCTGTTTGGATATGACATAAGGCAGCATTTTTCTGCTTTTGGACATAGCCAGGAAGAAAAAGTATGCTAGTCAAGTCATTTCATGGGGTCTTTAAATAGCAACACATGCTAAGAAGGCACTAAAAAGGATTTAAAGTGCTACGACATTTTACCAGCCTTACTATTTCCCGATATTTGTTTCCCAGATGAACAGTCATCCTGGGAGAGCCATTGTTTTGAACAGAACCGTGCTCCCTCCCTCTATGATGAGAAAATAGGGTCCTATTTTATACTGCTAAGATTCCAGGTCTCTTTAGAAAACATAATGGAAACATTGTGTCAAGTGTCAGAGCGCTGAATAACATTTTGTAGAGTTGAGCTCAGAATGTCTCTTTGTTGGTGAGTCATAATGGCGCGGCCCTGTACTGACTGAGGGACTCTTGGGACAGTGCAAATAAATGCACATGCTCCCAAAAGGGTAAGGAGAGATCACTCATGTCTCTTTGAAGGATGAGCAAGCATTTGCATGCTCTGCACAGCAATGCTTATTTCCAATATTGAAACCGACTGGAACGAGCTGAAATATCCTCAGAGACTGACATTCATCATTTATTTATATACTTTCATTTTGTTGTTTTAATTTCACTATGAGCCTTTGCTGTACAAATGGTCATTTTCCTATCGATTGTGGTGATATGGAGCATAAACGTATTGATTTTGAGTTTGACAGAATTATAAAGCGGTACAGGTATGTTATTGCATTTCTTAGCAAAACATGATGCGAATGGGTATTCAACATTGCCATATCCCAGTCTCACACAGAGATGACCATAGACCCTGGATTTATTTATTTCTCATATGAAACGATGCATGCATATCTTGATAGTCTGTGATAGTTTCAGTGTGTGTGTCATGACTTGGTGAATGACTTGGAATGTAATTTAGCCATAATTATAAACACCGCTGAGAAAAACAAAACTAATTTAGATGACAACACAGAGCTATCCTAATAAAAATGCATGATCTTTTTTTTTTTTTTTTTTTTTTTTTTTTCCCTTCAACAAACTGCAAATCTCACCTGTGTTTATGTAAAAAAATATATATACAAGAGATCATGGTCTGATTAACTAAATGTGCATGGAAGGAAATATATAGGATACTGTTTTGTTTATTTATTTATTTTTTTTTTTTGGCTTGAAATTTTCTTAGAATAAAATATAAATAACATCTTGACAATATTATTGATCAAAGGACTTTTACACTTTATTTCATTTTTTAAAATTTTAATTAAAATTAAATTAAATATTAAATAAATAAATAAATTACGGGAGAAATAAATTCATAATTCATATTAATGCTAATTTTGATATGTTTCTTTTCACATTTGTTAGGCCTTGTACCAGTGGTTGACCCACGAAAAACGGAGAATAAATTATATGAAATTTAATTATATATAAATTTTTAATAATTATTAATTTTATTAATTAGGCACATTTACAACAAACAAACAATGACATTCATTGTTTATATACATATTATATATATATATATATATATATATATATATATATATATATATATATATATATATATATATATATATATATATATATATATATTATTCATTATTTTGATATATATTTTTGCACAAAATGTTTGTATATTTTATCTATTTAACATTGTATTCGTTAGGTGTATCTATATGAGCTATATGCAAAGATAAATTTTATCTGAGCAGCCTTTTACTCTGAAATACTTTTTTTTTGACTATTTTTCTATTTTGTTTTTTCATCTTTTATCCCCCTGTTTTTTTCTGTTTTCACCAGTAATAAAATCAAAATGAAAAAAGACTAATGTCTAGGGATATATTTATCACCATATTTTGAGTATTTTCAGTTTTGGGCATGACTGGATCATTGTACTGACCAATCAGAAGGACCGTGACTGATTAGTCGCTAATATATTCATATACTGCTTTATTGTAACATGAATATTATGGATGCATATAGAGCCTGTCTTGCACTCTCAGTCTTGTTAATGCAGCAATAGTCCTGCTATGTCAGTTATGTAATTGCTATTGATGTGGAAATGATGCTCTATTTTTAAGTTTGGCTTATTCAGGAAGGCTTTCAGAACTCAACCAAAGATTTTTACTTTTTTTTTTTTTTTTTTTTTTTTTTTTTTATCTGCTGTATCTGTGGTCAATACGTATCACATTTGATCAGATGCTCTTTCGATAGCTTTAGATCATTTTCACATGAGGCTTTAACATTCGCTATGCCAAAAAAAAAAAAAAGATCCTGCCATCCCAGCCCAACAGGACAGTCCAAATGCAAACAGATCAATATGATTATCCACCCCCAAGAAATCTAAGACAGTTTAACCTTTCAATTGATCATTGAATTTGCCTACTTTAATTGAGCAGTTATTAGGACTGTCTTCACATGGCTGAATTATATTGCTAATGCCTGTAAAGGTCATAGAAATAGATCTGTATCTATTGAATTATCTAATTTATCTTCACTCATGTTTTGTGTCAGTTATGGACTGACTGAGACTATGGCACTGCATATCATTTATCTCAGTTTGAAGTGATTTATGATGTGTGCTGGTAATCCTAGTTTCACCAATATCATGGCTGGATAGATCAATGCTAATCTACGGTTCAAAGTTTGTTGTCTGAAGCTCAGAGAGGCACAAAGACAACAGAGCAGAATTTAAAAAACCCTGTGTGACACAAAAAAGCTTCAAGATGAGGCTGATAGGAAATCCGTTTTAGTCTTATGTTTTAGGATAGAACCAACCTAACCAGAGGCGGTAAAACAGCGAGCACTTGTAATCATTTTTGTACACAGTTATGATTACAGCTCCGTATGTTTCGCTTTTTGGACATAGCAAGCTTGCTCGGTAGCTCTGCCGGCACGGAATTGGACTTAAGATGAGGACTCATTGGGTACAAATCCCGTCAAAAACATGACTCATGATGAAAGAGCTGAAAGATGATAGATCGAAAAACAAACTAAAACGGCATGCTCGCGATTGCGCTTATATGTCACATTCACTTTTGTTAATACTGTCGGGTAGGTTTAGGTGTAGTGCAGATGGTACGTTATTTTAAAACGTCACAAAGCATTAGACTTATAGTGCCACTCAACGGACATTTCAACTCAGATCTGCGGTGATGCCTACAAAACCAACGTCACATAAAACGTATCATATGTACGCTCATCTGTTCCAGGGAAAAAAAAAACAAAAACAAACAAACACTCATTTTGCGCCACCCAGTGGACATTTCACATCGAATATGTCACGAAACATACATGGCGGTACGCATTTTACGTCTTGCGAAAAAGTTCTCAGAGGTATGTTTTCGTCATGAGACCAGGTTGTGATTAAAGCATGAATATGTATGTAATTAATGAACAGGTATGTAATTAATGCAGTATCACACAAACAACGTTTTTACAATGTTACTCTAAAAAGTAATTAATTGCTAGCTATTAATTACTTCTTTAACAGTGTAATTAGATTACTGTACAAATTACACTTAAAAAAAAAGTATTGCATTATTAATTACTTTCTAAATCACATATCAACCTCAACCAGTTGAACAATACAAGGATAGACATGAAACTGCTCTTTTAACTCTTTCAAATAAATAATATAAAATTGCATAAATTATTCTTGACTGAAGTATTTAAAGGGATAAGTTCACGTTAAAAAACATACATTTTAACATTAGATGTTAAATTTTGACGTTAGATCCACTATTGTTTTATATAGAATTGTTCTATAGTCGATTCAGTATTTAATGCAATTACATGAGAAGTAACTGTAATTAACTTACAGAAAAACTAAGTAATCCCTTACTTTTCTCTTTTAAGGGAAAAGTAATTAAATTACAGTAATTAGTTACTTAGGTGCATTACACCCAACACTGATGGCAAGGTTGCATTTTGGTTGAGGAAATAAATAAATATATAAATAAAATTGTATTTCTTTTTTTTTTTTTTCCTTTTTTTTCCTTTTCTTTTCTTTTTTCTTTTCTTTTCCAGTGTAGCTCACATGACAGCCACATTCATCTGTTCACCGGTGTTCAAAATAGACACTTACTGTTCTGTAGTTAATGCTGAGAGACAATGAACTTGTTAAGAGAGTAAAATCTCATTTCATTTCATTTTGTTTCGACCTGCCTCATAAGACAAATTTAAGGCTTGAGGGAGTTCGCAATGGTCTGGAGGATCCAGCAACGGCTTTTTTATTTCTTTGAAGGAAATGAGCTCCCAGATTAATTGAGCTTGCTAACATCGGGTTGATTTTTAAGGTGGATCTTGTGTTGAAGAATATTACTCTGCTTTTCTAATGGGATCAGACCATGTGCTGTGTGTACCGACAGGATTCAGTGATAGTGGAATATGCTGTTAAAAGGAAATATGTGTTGTCATTAATATCTAGATGACCTAGCCAAATTGTCTCTTGCCTAAATGCTTTTGCAGATCAATGACATTTGTTATGCTTACAGCTGGCAGGGACTGACAGGTAATTAAAAATAAAGCAAACATGGGTTTCAGGGCCATATAACCAATAATTCCTCATTATCTTCTCAAAGCAGACATTAACGCACAGAGGGAGAGGGGAATTTGTGGAGCGGTGGTCATCCAGCTGAATATCAAGCTCATTTCAAGATGATATAGGGAAATGTACATAACAATAATGTGACCTTTTTAAAAACTGGAATTTAAGGACAAGCTGGTTTGCTTCATATTACCAGAATTACATGCAGAGCATTACAGAATTATTGCGCCTCATTTACGAAACGAATGTAGGATCAGAACGAGTCAGACAAAGTTAAGATTCGATCCGAACATTGAAACATGAGGAGCCGAAATTCCAGAGAGGATCCCAAGGCTGCAACAGGATGTTCGTCATAAATCAGATTCCTAGCTCCAGCCCTCTGAAGAAAGCAAACCAACAAACCTCTTTCACAGAACAGCTTGCAACATTCAAACAAAAGAACACTTATTGATAATTCCAATTCAGGAAGGAGACGGTCAAATTTGGGGCAAGTAATCAGAACTGATGATCAAAGAGATGGCCGTTACTTGTAAATCTGTGATCGAAATCACGAGCTAGAGACTTCATTGGGTGGGTCAACCCAGCTCTCTACATAGGAGACAAAGACGGAGACTGAAATTCCTTAAGAGACCTTTTAACCTCTCTAGTCTTCACAGAGAACATGTCCTTATGTTCACAGAACGGTACAGAAACTGCCTTTTCACATATAGATGCACCAAAATCATCTTAAAAGGACTTATCATGTTTATGCATAACCCCATATCATGTATGTAACCCACACGATTAACCATCATGTTTTAATCACATATTATGTATGTATTTTAATAACTAGGGAATAGTTTAAGAGTTCATATTCTTGTGTGGTATGTATGAGTTTGAAAAATCATGCTTTAAATTTTTCTTCCAATCAATTCTTTGTCAAATGTACCATAGTCTTGTTAGAGAAATCATGTCCAAAATTGTACTCTGTAAGAGCGGGAAAATTTGGACCATATGACTGATAAGATAAAATGTTAGATTTATGAATGGGGAGGAGAAACATACAACACCACGAGCCAAGATCATTTCTAATTGGTCAAGACGTCCAGATAGGACGGTCTAGAAACCGAGTTTAAATACTCAGGACAGCTTCTTCTTAGCTCTCTTGGTTCCTCTCTTCTTCTTCTCTTTTGCCACCGCGTTTCGACGCTGCTCTTTGAGCGTGCTCTGGCCTACATGCCAGCTGCCAACACAATGAGAAGTAAAACCACCTAGTCTCGTTACATTCTTTTATTCTTTTACTTTAATTTCTTGTCTTTCCGTGAGAGTTTTGTTAAGTTAAGTTTGCCGCAAAGTCCAGCTTCGACTGCACCCGCCTCAAACTTCAACCAGACCAACTCCGCATCAAGAGCCAACGCCCAAGACTTTACTACGAAAGACCACTGAACTCAGCCAATCAGCAACCTTGGGAAACCCCTTTCTCCAAAGACGACAAGGACACAAGGGAATCCCTTAAGGCAACACAAGCAAGTACAACCTCCAGACTTTTGCTGAGTCGGTGCAGTTTAATATAAATTTTAGCCTCATTGAGAAACTCAATGCGAGGGTCAAATGATTGATGGTTCAGGTCTATAGGCAATTGCACATATTGCTGTAAACTTGGGATTTCACATTTTCATTCTGTAAACTCATCCTTTCCTCTCTTTCTGCAACGTGTGAATGTGTGAATGCGTGTGTTCAAGTGTAAGATTAGATTAGTTTACATGTCTTAGGTTTATATAAATAAAGTCTTATTTATATTGAAAAGAGAAGTATCTTGTGTTTTGTGCTTACAAGTTAATGTCTTAATCTGCCGATCTTGTTACTGTGCTTATTAATAGTGTGTTCACTATATTTTGGATTTTAATATCCAGTGCAGAGTTGATGTTATACGGCTCGTTCAGTGACTCGCTGCCGACTCAGTGATCAGCCGTGAAACAGTGATTCTGTTCAAATTCCCTATAAAATCATAAATGATTTCCTTTGAGCTAAATTGACTTGTTTCCCTTATATATATTACTTATATATTTACAAATTTCTACACGAACGTATGACAGAAAACTGGGCATATGGTCGTTTCAACGCAAAACTTGGAATTTATCCATATGGACATGAGCGGTGGCTACGATCAAATCTCACGTCTGGTCTCAGCTCATGTACGCAAGTTTTTGAACTTGTGCGCAGCATAGTAAATCCGGTGGAGAATTGTAGAAAGACAGCATTTTGTTCATTTAGGTTGTTTTCCTGACCATCAACCGATCGAAGCTCATTAGTCGATCATTAACCAGTAAGATTAGAATGTCTTTTGTTGTTGTTGTTGTTGTTGTTGTTTGTTTTATACAGGGCTTTAGCTTTATATGCGCGAATAGCAGCATAAACGACAGACCATGAGGATTCAATCGTCGCAACATGCACCTGCAGCACTTCTGTGAACGGAGAAAAACGTCTCGGTTACGTATGTAACCCTCGTTCCCTGAAGGAGGGAACGGAGACGTCACGTCGGTAATGACCGACTATGGGATCTCGCTTAGAGAGACCAATCCACTTTGAATGTAAACTAAACGTGCCAATGCACATTGGCATGCGATGATTGCATCCAGCTGCCACTGATCACAGCGTGAGTATAAGTAGGCAGCAGGTGCAACGCATATTCAGGTTTTCACTGAGGAGCCGAGCCGGTGACCCGGCCGCTCAGCGGTGGTACAGAAGCCGTGGCGACGGGACGTGACATCTCCGTTCCCTCCTTCAGGGAGCGAGGGTTACATATGTAACCGAGACGTTCCCCTTCAGTCGGTCATTCTTGACGTCACGTCGGTAATAACCGACTATGGGATCCCTACCAAAGCGCCACGGATGCTGCCCCTTCCCCTGTCCTGTGCGAGCCTCCTGCGCCCCCTTTTGGTGTAGGCCGGGGCTCACAACAAGAAGGCCAGTCACTGTTGTCGTAGCACTACCCACTCAGTGAACTTGGATAACACTGGGAAAATGTACCATTCACTTGGAACAGGAACGTGCGGAAGCCCCATCCTTCCCAAAGGAGGTTTCGGAAGCACTTACACACATGAACAACCATTTAGGTGCATATGGAAGATTAGAGGTGATTGTAATCCTCTTAAGAATGCAGACTGACTGCCGGGGAAACACGGCTCTGTGGTTATACCGTGGACTTTACACATATGGGATCCAATTAGGTCTCTACATATGGAACCCAGCCCTCTACCGGTTCTCACGGATTCATTGAGTGAGGGCCTGGCTCCGGACACTCCGACATTTCTGGCTGCCGAGGAGACGGAAGAGCTCGTCAGGGTCTGCTGTATGGACTCTCTGGAGCAGTTATAGCAAGCCGACCCAAAGCCGGGGCCTCTCAGTGCATCTACCCGTTTGAGGTGAGACCACAGGAGGATACCGGCTCCACACAAAGGCTATAGAATCTAGCAAGTGTGTTTGGGGTCGCCCAGCCAACAGCTCTACGAATATCTGCCAGCGAGGTGCCACGAGCCAGCGCCCAGGAGGATGCGACACTTCTGGTAGAGTGAGGGCTGGGTCTGCCTCCTCTGGGGGCAGTGCTTGCAGGCTCGCCACCTGATCCCTGAAGGGAGTAGTGGGCACATAGCCGGGCCGGGGCCTCAGGTTCACCTGGGAGTCAGCCGGCCCAACTCTAGGCACGATTCGTCAACTGAAAATGCGTGCAGGTCCCCTACCCTCTTGATGGTGGCCAGTGCAAGCAGGAGCAGAGTTTTCATTGATAAAAACTTCAGCTCAACTGTCCGCAAAGGCTCAAATAGGCCACGCTGTAATGCTTTGAACACTAGAGACAGGTCCCAAGAGGGTATAGAGGAAGTCGTGGAGTATTTAGCCTTCTGGCCCCCCTAAGAAACCTGATGACCAGGTCATGCTTCCCCACTGACTACGGGGTCGTGGTTAGCAGCAATCGTTGACAGACTTTAAGGGTGGAGGCAGACAGCCTTCGCTCCAACCCTTTTGCTGCAGAAAAGACAGCACGACACCAATCGTGCATCTTTGGGGGTCTTCTCGGTGAGAAGAACACCACTCAACGAACAGGTTCCACTTCAAGGCGTAAGCGCGTCTTGCCCTCGCCGAAGAGATGGTGTTAACTACCTCTTGGGGTAGGTCACATAGAACCTCCACGTCCAGATCTCCGGACGCGGGTGCTGAGGGTGCCCCATCTCTGAGTCAGTAGATCCTTCCTCAGAGGAATTGGTCAAGGAGGGGCTGTCACGAGGAACATCAGTTCCGGAACCAGGTCCGTATGGGCCAATAGGGCGCCACTAATAGGACCTGCTCCTTGTCCTCCCTGATCCGGAGCCAGTGGTGGAGGCATCTGTGTAAACCACAGCATGCCTGGAGACCTGTTCTAGGGGCACTATTGGCCAGAGAAATGAAAGGTCTGACCACGGGGTGAGGGTTTGGCGGCAGGCCGGTGTGACTTGGACCCGGTGAGAGCCGCGTTGCCAAGCCCACCTCGGGACTCGGCCATGGGGCCAGTGTTGAACCGCTGTCCTGCTCTTGAACATATTCAGCAGCTCAACACCGTCTGAGCACGTTCTTGCATGAGGCATGCTTGACCGAATCAAACTCCATACCGAGAAAAGAGATCCTCTCCGAGAAGAGTTTGCTCTTTTCCCAGTTGACCCGAAGGCCCAACCGGCTGAGGTGTGAGAGCACCAAGTCCCTGTGTTCGCACAACTCCTGGGACTGAGTTAGTATAAGCCAGTTGTCAAAAATGCGAACACCCTGTTCTCTTAGGGGAACAAGGGCTGTCTCCGCAACTTTGGTGAAGACAAAGGGACAGCCCGGAGGGCAGGACCTTGTACTGATATGCTCGTCCTTCGAACGCGAGCCGCAGCAATGGTCTGTGGTGCGGAAGGATCTACACATGAAAGTACACGTCCTTCAGGTCGATCGCTGCAAACCAATCTCGGGGACGGATGCACCCGGAGATGCATTTTTGTGTCAACATCTTGAACGGTAACCGCTTCAGAGGTCCCGGTTCAAGACACGCAGGTCCAAGATCAGTCGTAACCCACCGTCTTTCTTGGGTACAATGAAGTAGGGGCTGTAAAACCCAATATTGTAAAAACTCCATATCGGCTGGAGGGACCGGCTCCAGTAGGACTGCGAACTCCGCACGCAAGACAGGAGTATCAGCCGCCATCACTGATGTGAAGCGGATGCCGCTGAGCTTGGGGGGGACGCCGGGCGAACTGAATTGCAAAGCCGAGTCTGATGGTCCGCAGGAGCCAGCGTCTTACAAGCTGGACCAGCAGGACCACCGACATACCCGCGGTGGGGCAGCAAGGTGGAACGCAGGGACCCAGTATGTGGGCGGACCAAAGAGGGGTCTGAGTGTGCGGTGCACGCTTACCTGGTTCCACGGTTGGCAGAGGGTGCGTGAGTAGGGCCTTTGATGACGCTCTCGAACCGCCCGCTGCTGGCGAGAGAGGAGGATCAATGTGGTCCGATGTTGGTCTGTACGCGACTCTCCATGCCCTCTCGGGACCCAGAGACAGAGAAATCTGCTCTCCTGTCGAGATTTTTTATTTTTTTTTGGAAACCAGATTCTCCACCCGGTCCTTCTCCAGGGGAGGGAGAGGTGCATTCACACCCCCCAAAGAGCAGTTCCCTCTTTCTCTGGGTCACCCGTCCTAGGGCCTCTTGCTCTTCTGCTCACCGCCAGGTTGACGGGGGCCTGGACGGGCGGGGCGGCCTGCCTATGCCCAGCTCCATGGCGCCGCTTGCTTGAGGCTGCTGCGGATGCGGCACGGGAGCGGGTGTGGATGCAGGGGGCCGCCCTCGGCGACGAACAGCCTGGGGCACTGCGGCCGGGTGGAGGCAGCAGCTGCCCGCCAGGGCAGGACGTGCGCCTCCGTCTGCTCCTGTGCAGTCGAGAACTGCTGGACCACAAGTGTGGACATCGCACGACCCAGAGAACTCGCAATGGCCTTCGTCGCTCGGAACGCGAGGTCAGTGTGGTTCGGAGCTCCTTTTAGAACTTCCGGGTCGTGACCACCCTCGTGCAGGTCCCCTAGTGCTTTAGCCTGAAGAACCTGCAGTAACGCCGTAGCGTGTAAGGCAGAGGCAGTTTCTCCACAGGCCACATAGGCATCACCGGATAGACCAGACGAGTACCTACAGACCCAGGGGAGGAGGCAAGTTTCACCCTGCCGGGTGGAGGCGGTATTAAGACACAATTGCATCGCAACCGACCGCTCCACCGGGGGGACCCCTGTATAGCCCCTAGCTGCACCACCGTCGAGAGTGGTGAGGGAGGAGGAGTTAACAGGTCGGTTTCCGGCAGAAAAAGGTGCCATCCACGGCCTGGTAAGCCCCTCATGCACCTCCGGGAAGAATGGCATTGGGACAGGGCGCTGAGAACCAGCGCGGACCACCCCAAAGAATCAATCGTCCAACCTTGAGGGCTCAGGACTCGGTGGAGGTCTCCACTCGAGCCCTACCCTCACAGCGGCCCGGGAAAGCATAGCTGTCATTTCCGGATCCGATTCAGGCATTGCTACAGTCCCGGGGGACAACAGCGCAGCCGAATCTTCCTCTCCAGAAAACTCCGGCTCATCCTCCGATGCAGCAATCGACATCCAGTCGTCGGGAGGGGCGCCGAAGAATACCACTGGTACGCTCTTTGAGAGGGCCCAGTGCGTTCCCTCGGCCGCTCAACTGGTTGCGGAGCGCAAGAGGAGCGATGGTCCCTCGAGGGTTGGTTCCCTGGAGGGTTTGCCACCACTATAACCCTCAGACCACCCGTACTACCGCCTGAAGTAATCCTCGCTTGTCTGCAGCCAGGATGAGAGCCAGATCAAGGCGGACAACGGAGCTCCATGCCTTTTTGAGGTAACGGAGCAAGGTCTGCATCTCCGAGATGATTACCTTCCCGCAAGGAGAAGATAACTCATCCACGAACGCCACCTCAGCGTGCTTTTATGCCCAGACACGTGAGGCAGTGATCGTGACCATCACCCAGCACCAGGTAACGACCGCATCCAGAAACGCACGGGTGGTACGTTGTCTATAGCAAGACCCAATTCGTCTTTATAAAGACGCAACGTCGTCTTTAAAAAGACGCAACCGTGAATGGTCTTTTAGCGTGCTGAAGCGCACAGGGGAGATGACTGCCTGCAACACAAACAGGGGGTAGTGCAGTCTGCTGTGTGCAACCCACTCGACAGGGGAAAACCGCCACCGGTGAAGCGCCGTACCACCAACACCAAGAGCTCCAAAGAGCGCGCTGAATTCGTTCAGTCTTCTTCTCTCAGTAGAGTAGTCAGGAGCAAAACGATGTGTTCGCACGGCTCCGAAGCGAAAAGCTGAATATGCGTTGCACCTGCTGCCTACTTATACTCACACTGTGATCAGCGGCAGCTGGATGCAATCATCTCATACCAATGTGCATTGGCTCGTTTAGTTTACACTCGAAGTGGATTGGTGTCTCTAAGCGAGATCCCATAGTCGTTCATTACCGACGTGACGTCGAGACTGACGACTGAAGGGGAACAGAAATTAAGTCTATAAAAGGAATAAAAGAAATAGGACCACACAAAATATATAATAGGCTATAATATAATAGCCTATTATAAAACAAAAGGGGGAAAAAACTGTGCAACAAGTATGGGCTACGCTCGTTTTTGTGACACTCTTAATGCATTTTATTTCTTTTCTTTATATCTTTATTTGATTTTATTCATCGGATCGCGCTGGCGCCTTACGCACACACTAACAACATTAGTTCTAGCGTTGCCTGACATTTCAGCTATTCATCATCAAACTAAAATGCAGTAAAACGAAATATAAAAGTTACACTGTTTATTTTAAAAGTCCGCTGTGAAATCAGCGCGCAGTGCCCAAACAAACATTTTTATGCATGTGAAGGATTTTACGCGAATATTGGAACATGAGTGAAGTATAAAGCCATGTTTAGGCTACATAATAAATAATAGTTTAACAACCAAATAATACATATATTGCAAAAATGGAAACATCTGGATTCTTGTCGAACGAGAGAGGCTCGTGAGCGCATGCCGTTTCAGCTTTGCTTGACTTTTGTGTGCTGTTTATAATAAATGACAGCTTATAGCGTGATTTTTTTTTATATATTATATTTTAATATATAATTTTATAGCTGCTTATTTTGTCATTCTTGTTCTGTAATATCGTTAAAAGTAAATGATTTGTTGTGGACTGAAAGGAACTAAATAGGCTAAATAATGTTTATGTTTGTAAAGGTTTCCTTATATTTACCGGTATTTAATATACATAAAAAATAATGAAATTCTTTGCAGTTACAAGGTTAACGGGTGTTTTTGCAGTAAGATCAATTTCTCTTTCATAAGATTACTGCCTCTTTTTGGCCGGGTTTTGTTTCTCCGTGTCGTAAACTGTAGGGGCTAGACTTCTAAACCGGGGTGTTTTTAGGGGCGTGATACTCAAATAACGATTGTTTTCAGCCGCCAGATTTATCAACATACGATCATTCTTTCGTACGATGAGATTGGCGGCATACGAATGTTTCATGAATCACACGTGAACTCTGTCGTAAGTTGATTTGTGCGCACATTTCTACGTTAGATTGATAAATGAGGCCCTATTATGTTTCTGCAACATAAACACGTTCAGTAATTTGTTAAAACAACTGCAACAATTTTATATATCTCTTTGTTAAATTATTTGCCTTTTAATAGTAGCAAAATATACTGTAATGCCAGAGAACATCACTTTTGCTGTTTTCAGTAATAGTAGGTGAGTCTGTGATTGGTTATCAGATAATCATTAGCTAATATTTTGACAAGTTTTAACCTTTTATAGTGCTCATTATATTTATTTATATATTTATTCATTTGTGGATAAATGCAATTACAAACATTTTCCAAATATTTGTATATGCTATAATGCTCTTTATAAATATTTAATTTTATTTATTTGTTTACATTTTGGATATATGCAATTACTAAATTTTTCCATCTAAAGAAAATAAATAAATAAATAAAATTTCATTCATTAAATCAATCAATCAATCAATCAATCAATCATTCATTCATTCATTCATTTCTGGATATATTTTTCCAGCATATATTTTAACAATTTTTAATCTTTTTTATTGGTTTCAACACTGTTTTTTTTTGTTTGTTTTTTTTTGTTTTTTTAATCACTTAACTAACTTGTTCAAATCAGGAATGATTAATTATTCATATTGTATACTCCATGCTTGAAGCAACCCTAAAATCCATATGCCAAACATTCCCATTCACAATCTTTTCATAAATGATTTTACCCAGATGGCATAATTTATCACTGGTGGCATTCCAAAAGTGCTGATACTTAAGAACAGAACTGGGATGTTTAACTATTTCTATCACTTCACTGTATGGAGCAGAAATTATGTACACACCACCCTTAAGGACATGCTATTGTTAAGTATTGAATGCAATTAAAGGTGCTCAGCTGCAAAAGCCTTCATAGATCTCTTTAATGTGAATAAACTTACTCAAGCGGAAGGCAACAGCCATTGTTCCAAATGTGCACAATTTCTCACAAATGATAGTCATAACTTTAGGGAGTGTATTGTTTCCAGCCATAAAGGGGAAGCTTGAATAACAACAGGAGCAAACAAATGGACTGGAAAAGGATCTTCTATGGCCTGGTGAAATCATGTGACCTGACTAATGTTGCCACTTTTAACTGCTGTGTGTGTCTTAACTTGTAATTGAATTCTCAGTTGTCACAGGTATGCACATACAGTTCCCTGACTCTGTATCGAGTCGAAGGCTTGTAGAATCTATTGACTGAGGGAAAATAACATCCTCTCTCAAATCAAGCCAGCAGTTTAATTTAAAGTGAAAATGTTGCCTCATGTTCAGAAATTGGGTGGACGGTAAATTCACTCACCGGTCGTTCTGCTTACACAGCACTGCTGAACCTACAGTGGCTTCATAAACACACACACACACACACACACACACACACACACACACACACACACACACACACATATATATATATATATATATATATACAGCAGTATGTTTGTCACAAATTGTCTATTTGTGTCAGCCCTCTCTTTTTAAAGATGGCAAATACCTATCTGTAATTTAAAGCTGCAGGAACGAAGACTTTTTTTTAAGGTTAAAAATGAACAAATTCATTTCAGTTCATACCATGTTGTGACCTCCAACCACTTTTGCAATTGTGCATGATTTGTACCTGAATAGATTTTCATGTTTGCATCACTTAACCAGCTCAATATACTGTATATGTATGGCTTTTCCGATGTGGTAAACTTGCTTGGTAGCTCACCCGGTACAGCATTGCATTTGTGATACAGATTGCTCTTGTACAAGTCCCATGACACACGATTTACAATAAGAGCTAAAAGACTTGTAGAAGCAAGCTAAAGTGGCATGATTGCTAACAAATGTTTTTTGAGTTTGCTTTTGTTAACACTTTCGGTTAGGTTAAGCGTTGTTGGTTGTTGTTTTTTTTAATGTGAAAGAGCATTAAACTTTTAGCAGCACTAACTGGATTTTCATCTCTGAACTGCCATAATACGCACAACAACCAGCATAATAAAACATAGTTTTAAGATAAAAAATGTATGTGCTTTTAATTCAACTCACTGGACAATTCACTTTGAAAGTGTCTCGAAATGTGGAGAAAGCAATGTAATATATTGCAGAAATGTTAGATATTTGTTAGTTCCTTGCTGAAAATAAAACAACAGAAACCATCACAGAAATTCTAATGGTTTCCACTACAAATATCATTACAAATATTACAAACCATCAACTATTAAGCATTAAAACCATTAAAAAATGGTTTCCTGTAGTGTTTTGGGACATATTCCATTAGGATTTAGTGGTTTAAATAAGCCACCAATAAAAGACAACGAATTACCAGTAAAGACCAACAGGGACCATTACAATTTTTATTAAAACCAATACAATTCCCATTATAGCCAGTAAAAAAAAAAAAAAAAAAAAAAAATGATGGTTTCTATTGTTTAGGTTTTTTTGTTTGTTTGTTTTTTTTTTTTTTGTTTTTTCACTCTCCCAGCAGGGATGTTTTTTCCAATGAGCCAGGGTTGGCTTTGTTAGTTAATTTCAGCTAATGTAGTTAAATAATGTTAAAAAATATAAACTATATTGTAAAGTGTTGCACAAAAATTATTGAGCAAAATAATCAGTGTTGAAAACTTTCCCACGCCTTTGCATGATTTATTAGTTTAATCTTAATGTTATTTACTAAAAATACAGTTGTTCTTTGTTCATGCCAATTCAGAATTCAGTGTATTAACTAATGTTAACAGATACAAATTTTAAAATCAAAATTAAATGAGATTAGTAAATTCTGTAGAACTATTTATTATTCAACATAGGCTCACTGGAAAAATGTGCCTGTATCTACATTTTTTAAAAACTCTGAAATCGTACCAATACATATAGCTTACTACAGTTTCCAGCTGAAATGAACAGTGAAAGCAGAAACCACCAATATATTTTTTCCTTTACACAAATGATGATTATGGGAACAGATTATTGATTAATAAAGGCTTATTTTTTTGTGTTTCCTTGCACAATACAATGTTTTTACTATAATGTATGATTTGTAAACTAACACACTGACATTTGCATCACATAACCAGATTAATACGCATTTTCTGATGTAGTAAACTTGCTATGTAGCTCACCTGGTACAGCACAGCACTTGCGATACAGAGCACTCAAGTACGAGTTCCACAAAACTTGAAGAGCTAAAAGACTTGTAGAAGCTAGCTAAAATGACACAGTTTCTTTTTAACTTTTAATTGCATTTCACTAAGATACCCTCTCATTACTAATCTGCCAGCTTCAGACAAATCTTCACTGCCATATACACAGTGTATAAATTGGATCGAGTACCCAGCGGAGTGGTTTAGAATAAGCAGGTACGTTGTAATAACCCCCCTTAAAGTCCGTCAGCTGTCTGAGGAGCAGACTTTCGTAGAGGACCTTGCGGCGTCCTTCTAGTTCACTTGTAATTAGCTTCATTAGTGCAAGTTCACTGCGGCGGGCATGTCGTCTCTCAGGTGCCACGGACCAGAGCTACAGGCAGGTGGAAGTAATCTGCAGTAATCACCCTTCTGCAGCATCTTCAGGATCACAGTAATGACTTTTAGCTCCCACAAACTCTAAGACTCACATTTTTTGAGTCATTTGAGTTTCTATGGACGACTCCAATCTGTGGATTCTAAGGCTGTGAAGTTTCCTGAGAAAAGTTGGCAAGTAAAACATGAATCATTCCTAATTATGCCTCCAGAGAGGCAGGTCAGGAATTAGGTTTCTGGAGATTAGAGAGAATCTGAGTTATTTGCATGGGCCAAATCTTCAACCATTTTTAATATAATATGATAAGAATTGCATGGGGCTGCTGGCTGACTGTTTGTAAGCAGAATCAGGCATCTTCGTAACGTTTACGTAAAAGACTGCATTTTTCATTCACATCAGCTTCACGGCAGCTCAATATGAAGCGGCCAAACCATGTTCATTATAATTGTGATGGAAATTTCTGATGCAGTGAAATCTGAAAAGTCTTTCTCAAAGATTTGTAATTTTCATAACTTTGATTAGTGGGAATGTACTTCTTTCGAATCCTCCTTGTTGTCTTTTGTTTTATAGTCTGAAAGAAGAATATATATATATATATATATATATATATATATATATATATATATGTGTGTGTGTGTGTGTGTGTGTGTGTGTGTGCATGTGTGTAAAATAAAAGCTGACAAAATGTTCTTCTTCTTCTTGCAGAATATAGTAATCATCATCATATACACTTGTAAACAGTCCCCCCAAAACCAGTTCAGATCTCTGTTTTTTTTATTTTTTAACTCAATCACCCAGTCACCAGTCAGGTAAATTTTCATAAATTTTGTATAGAGTTCAGAAAAATCACCTTTTAATGTAACATTTTTAAAGGTCAGATTTCTGCACACTCTCCCCATCTGTCAGTAGTCAGTTTAAATAGATAGTCCCATCCCCAAACTCATTCCATTAGTTGAGTCATTTATGCTATGTCAAGCTGGCCAAGCTGCTCAAACAAACAGAGCAATGTTCCGATAATCCTAAATATATCTTAATAACAGTTGTTTACCACATTTAAGATGGAACAAGAAACTGTAATTTAACATCACAAAATAACCCACTTCACCTTTAAATAGAGGAGCTATGGTTATCTGTGAGCATCAGCAGTGGAATGCTCTCTTCTCATTTAATAGTGGTTTTGACATTTGGAAGCGATCGGTCACACTGCCGACCCCAGAGCCTCCACTCCATCACCAGAAGAAGCACAATTAGTACTGTGATGATAGACTGCACTGTGGCCTTTCGGTTTTATGGACGAATCACTTGATTGGCTGATTTCATGCTTGGACTTCAGCTCACCGTTTTCATAAGCTGGCCCACACATACTGTATCTCAGGGAACCAGCATACATGAGATATAACAGTGTGAATGGAGAAAAAAAAAAAAAAAAAGTATAGAAACAATTTTCATTTAGAAATTGCTAGTAAATTTAACCAACAATTGCAAATAATTGACAAGTAAATCAATGAATTGAGCAAGACATTTTGAAGTAGAAGAAAACATACTCTGGTAATCTTGTTGTATTCACAACTTTGAAAAATCATTTTTACAGAATATCAAAGGAAATCTATCTTTCGGTTTGTCTCATTGCCACTGTCACAGCTAGTAAATGCGAGAAAAAAAATACCTTAAGCTTAATACATCTAAAATTTAATACTTTATGGTATGAAAAAATGCACTTTTTAACTTTAAAAGTTGAAAACAAACTAAATAATTCAAAATAATATTTTATTAATTTTCCTAGTGCTTACAATTTTTTTTTCTAGATTTTGCAACTATGTTTTTATAAAAAAATATTTTTTCTCAAATAACATAAGAGAGTCTTTATACTGTACATGAAAATACAGTACTGTTCAACCAAAAGTTTGAAGTTGGTAAGATTTTTAAAAATTATTTTAAAAAATACAGTAAAAATAGTAATGTTGTGAAATATTATTACAATTTAAAATAACTGCTTTCTATTTGAATATATTTTAAAATACAATCTATTCCTGTGATGGAAAATATATATATATATATATATATATATATATATATATATATATATATATATTCCATCACAGGAATAGATTGCATTTTAAAATATATTCAAATACAAATAAATAAATAAATATGCATACATATACATACATACATGTTCTCAGTTTTATCTATATCTATATAGCGTGATGTTAGTTGTGGTCAAAGTATAGTAGAAATGGTGAAGTGAATAGTGTGAGAATGTTTTTGTAGAGGCAAGGATAGTGTTTTTGTATGTGTGTGTGTTTGTCTGACCTCACTTTCATTTGTGTCAAATTAACCATTATTTTTTACAGTTTGAAAATCAAGTGTGGGTCAAATAGACCCAAACACAACAAGAAGGTAAAATAATAATGCAACAGCAGTTTTGAGCCCACTGTATATGAATTATAGGACACACTTTATTTTAAGGTCCAATTCTCACTATAAAATAAAGTGTAACGTAATTTCTGTATTAAAATAAGAGTAGCTACTCTTTAAATTAAATAATAAACACTAATACTGGCCATGTTAGTTTGAAAATAAAGCAAATTCAAGGCAAATCCATTATGCAGGGAATGTGCAGGCAATGATAAAGCTGTTTTCTTCCTGCGCTGTCCATGGTGCTGAAAACACTCTCCTCTGCAGTGGAGTTGGGTAAAACAAACAAGTTGACATGTTTCAGATGGGCTTTGAGGAGAGTCTCTCAACTTCTGCAGTTCAGATGGGCTCAGGTTAAAAAGAAAAATACATTAGGTGGACAGGAAGCTGTCGTAAACACATAGGCCTTGCTCTTCATAGATGAAAAAAAATCACTGTATTTTATTTTTCAGTTTTCGTCAGATTTCAGAAGAAACTACATTGTTGTGCGTGCACACACACACACACACACACACACACATATGTAAAAAAAAAAAAAAAAATTCTGCTGATGGGCTAGTGGGTTTTTGCCTGAATAATAAATCACACTTATTCAGTATTTTAGTATTTTTTTTTTTCATTTTAAATAGCTTAAAGTACAGGCTAATATATCAACTCAGAGATCTGAGTTAATTGTTTATTTTAAATTTTATAATTTCTCAAGAGTAGAAGATAATTGGCATTCAGACTCCATTCATGTCATTTTCTGCAGCATCTATGTGTCTTTACAATTTAATTGGATCTCTAACATCCCCGAAACAAAGACCAATGAGACTTCATAAGCCCACTGAAACTTGACATATAAGCCCCCAAAGCACAAGGACGACACTAACGGACCTGGGAAGATGTTTAAACTATTTATTTCTTCCTGAAATTTTGGCAATATTTTTCATTTGGGATCATTAATGTGTATGTAATGTTTTGACACATAGATGCATTTTGGAAAGTCTGTACAAAAACTGTAACTTTTGTGTTTGGGTTATATTGACCCCCATTGTTTTCCTTGCAATTTGCCAAAAATCAACACTTTGAAAAACACTAAAGAGTCCGGCAGAAAACAGAAAACGTTTATTGTAACTTACCAAACATTAAAATATGAATTACATGTGAACTTGTGAAATTTAAAACTTGTATTTTAAAATTTAAAACTTTGAAATTTATACTCGTCTTCTGAATTATTTAAAGGAATATTCACAGTTTCTTTATCTATTTCAGGTTCACAGTCAAAAATAAAAAATAAAAAAAAAAAAAATCTGGCAAATGTTTTTTTTTTATTATTATTTATTTATTTTTTTTTATCTCAATTACTAGAATACTGCAGCACTAAAAATAAATATGAGAAACCCATTTTACCCTCACAAGGGTTGGATAGCATGCATAATAAGGCAGAGGAAATACAAATACTGTAGCAATAAGTAGTACTTAAACTAAGTACAAATAATGGTAGATTTTATTTACACTTACTTGCAGTTATTTGCACCTCAGTGTGGAAATAGTCACTACTGACAAGCTACAATAGAGGTTTTCTGTTTTTACATGAATGTTCAGTATTTAGTGCCCATTTACTGGCAAACTGAATAGAAACCACTATGGGTCAGTTTGACCCTTAACAGATATTGTAGCCAGTTTTTGAGATTTTCTAACCCTTCTGTGGTTTACTTAATTTCAAATACTAGACTATAACTAAAATTGTACTAATTCACAACTGATTTTTTTTTTTTTTTTTTTTTTACGCTTCCATATGTATGTTGATATGTAATGCATATCAAGTAAAAGTACTTCAACCTATTACCTAATCACATTTTTCCTCTCATCTTACTTATTTTAGAATAAAGGAAAGGAAAATTAGTGGCGGAACTGCACAAGTTGGGCATGTGTCCAAATGAAATTAAGCTACATATAGATCCCTAAAGTAATTAGGCAAACAAAGATGGATATATGGTTACAGTTTGAAGTAATGAGAGATCAGTACTAATCCACTCTTGTGTTGTGTTAGGCAAAAGAAATTAACAATTTAATCCAAGCCAGCCTGACATAAAACTTGATTTTATTTGAAGTCTTATATATATTTTTTTTTCTACTATGCCACTAGTATTGAGCAGCACACATGCACGCTCAATCATTAGTGTGAATTGCTGCTGAATTTTGACAACAAGATTTCTGATTGCGTGTGCCGAGAAAGCAGGTGGACCAATAGGCCTTTAAAAAGCAGTAAAATGACCTACAACTACCTTAATACACATTTCGCCTTCGAAATTAGTTATTCGTTACCGCTGACACGCAGCAGGGGAGCTTGGAAAGTTACTGAGGCGGTGTAATTTGAATCAACCAAAATACAAAATGTTTTCAGTAGTGTTTTCTGGCACCAGACTGCCAAGACCTTATTGGCTGTTTGGTTTCACGAGTCTCTCTGGGGACGAGTCTCTCTACGAGGCTGTGGAGAAAATAGCGGGCTGGTAATGTTAGAGAATTGATATTGTGATAAGCACAACAAAAGCTTTCAGACACACATGATAAGTCATCTTTGAATGCAATAACGTCACACGCCGCATGTCAAACACTTCAAGTGCACTTCAAGGGCTGCACTATGTCTGCTGCTAGGTTATTTAGCATCTATAAGCGTTATTTGTGGCAATGTGTAATTGCAATGTTTTTTTGTTTTTTTTTTCTTTTATGTTGGTGCCATGCATGAATCCATCCGTCATTCTGCCAGAGTGGCCTCTTTGTAGCAGCCGTTGCACTATACAGACTACGCATTTGAATGCATCTCTTTCACAAATATGCATATTGAGAGGTATTGCAAGCTCTTCGGGTTGGGGTTTTAAGGGCACATCTGAACACCTGGCATCAAACAGTGGCCCTCAAATACCTGCAAGCTTATTTTTATGGTCAAGGGCTGGTATTCAGATCATGAGCACTGGAATAATGGAAACGCATCAATTAATGAACAGATGTGTATAGTAAATCACCTATTTCGCCTAATGAAACGCACATTTTCAGACTGTGAAAGTGCTGAACATCTGCTCTCGATAGTCTAATGCCTAAAAAACACAACACACACACACATTATAGATTTTTACAGCTTTTTTGTTTTGTTTTAATCATATAGTAATTTTCAAAAATCTGGAGTAATTAAGATTTTTTATTGTCTTTGAAAAAAGTCTGCAAGACTGCATTTATTTAATTAAAAATTCAAGTATAACAGTAATATTGTGAAACATTACTACTATTTAAAAGAACTGTTTTCTCTTTTAAGATATTTTGTTTATTCTTGTGATTCAAAGATGCATTTTCAGCATCATTACTTAAGCTTCAGTGTCACATGATCCTTCAGAAATCACTTTAATATGCTGATTTGCTGCTCTATTATTATCAGCTATTATTGGTGCCCGAGTATTAATAATGGTTCTTATAAATTATCGTCAATGTTGAAAACAGCTTTTCTGTTTAATATTTTTGTGGAACCGAGATACTTTTTTTTTTTTTTTTCAGGATTTTTTGATGAATATAAAGTTCAAAAGAACAGCAGTTATTTGAAATAGAAATCTTTGTAACATTATAAATGTCTTTGTCATTTTTTTATCAATTTAATGTCCTTGCAGAATAAAATGCATTTATGTGTGCTTACACTGTACTTACCTAAGAAAGTACTGTGTAATATAAGGTAACTAAATGGGTTAAGGTTAGGTTTAGGGGTAGGTTCAGGGTTAGTATGTAGTTATTACCCAGTTATTGTAATTATTATAATAAGTACATAGTATGTACATATGAAATAGGACTGTAAAATAAAGTGCTTTCATTCTTTCTGTCTTTCTTTCTTTCTTTTTCTTTTTCTCACTTAACACAAATTTTTGTATCCTGGTTCCCACAAAAGTATTAAGCTGCAAAAACTGGTTTTCAACATTGATAATAATGAGAAATTAGCATACTTTTATGATTTCTGAAAGATCATATGACAGTGAAGACTGGAATAATGGCTCCTGAAAATGTAGCTATGTATTTAGTAATTTTAGTCAGTTTTATGCTGACTAAAATTTTAGTCTACAAATATTTTAATTGATGAAAAACTCCAAAATTGAAACAAATTTTTACATTTATATATCATTATATCAATTTAATATGGCTAAAACATTGAGTGCATTATTCTAATACAATACTGTGAATTATTTATGCTATAATTATTCATGGTCCATTTTTACCCCCGGTTTCACAGACAAGGCTTAAGCCTAGTCCTAGACTAAAATGTCTGAGCTGTTTCAACTGAAAGAAACTTGCACTGACTGATCTTAAAATATATCAGTGCCTTTGATTTATCTCAAGATGCACACCAGTAATGTTTTTTTTTAAGCACGTTTATAAAAAAAAAAAAAAAAAATGCTTAAATGTCCTAATTGAACTATCCTGGCTTAGTCTAAGCCCCGTCTGAAACCGGGCCTTAGTGTATTGTTATGGAAACAGCATTTTCACATTCGCACATTCTGACTAGCACATATCTTCCACATTTACACAGAGATTCTTATTATGGAGAGATGTGACCTCCAAGGCTTTGCCGTTGGCTAAAGTGTGACTGTAAACTTGGATCATCTGTGCCTTGATGTCATTGAATTGCAACACTGAGTTGTGTAACAGTCAATAACTGTTTGCGGATCCCATAGAAATGAATGAAAAGTGCCAGAAACTGAATCCTACTTGTCACTTTTTTTTTTTTTTTTCAGTGCAAACTCCAGAAATGGATCAATCCAAAATGAATATTTAATAGCAAACTTGTTGAAGATTAGCAGATACACTGTCTTTTCATTAAGTGATCATCTGTTTCCTCACAAAAGCAGTTTATTCAGTGTATTGAAGCCTCTTCTCCATTGACATCAAAAAATAGCCCCTTGTTGTCTCCTCCCCAGATTTTTTCTTTTTTTTTCTTTTGCTAACCTTGGAGGCTTGCTTTACAGCAGCTCTGATTTGCATCATTTTGTGCAGAGGCAAGTTGTGATATTATGTTTATAATGATGTTATGATTAATCTCTAATCTACAGGGTGTCTTTGGGTGAGTTAATTAACCCACTAGTGAACTGCTTCAGTTCACTGGTGTTCATTCGTTGTTCAGCTTCAGCTCAAGCGGGTCAATCCTTGACATTACTGACTGATGGACTATTTGAAAATCAAATTCTTTCTAGTTTTTCTTTATTTAAAAAAAAAAAAAATAAAAAAAAAAATAAAAAAACTTTTTAGCTTTCTCATCATTTTCATCAACAGTATGTTTTAATTAAAAAAAAAAGGATTCTCATTTAATGTGAATTTTTCGTCTCATCATTATTGCAGACAAAATCAAAAAAACATTTGTTAACGAACAGCATCTTTAATAATTCTGCCTCTGATGCGTCAAATGCAAACACTCTTTCCATGGCTTAATCTGAAGTGTATTATGATCCGTCTCTCTCAATGCAATACAATTTTGACTGATCTCGTATCCTATTAACATGAGTGTTCTGAAGCATGCTTGTTTAAAGTTGCCTGTATCTTTGGAGCTGTCCTCATACAGCTTATAAATTCCCTTTCTCCTTGGTAGACTATTTGATGGCCTCTTGGTGGATGGTTTTCTTAATACTGGGGCTGAATAGGATTTAATGTAATCCCACTCAGGGAACAGATGGACTGATAGCATTCCCTGCCTTAATACAGACCTGCGTTTAACTCATGGGCTATATTTACACCCCAGTGAAGCCCCTCCCAAAGCCTCTCACTGTTTTGGACACCAGTTTCCCTCCGACAGTGACTAATTCTAGTGCATGAACATTTGAGATGGATCTCCATTTTAGAGGCTCTTGCAATGTTGGTAATTATATATAATTGTTATTTGTAATATAATGTTAATAAGCAAAAAGAAAAAAATGCCATTGAATTGACCCTTTTTTATTAAATTAAGCACATAATTTTGGTTTGAGTGAAGCACTTACAAATGAAGTGAATGTGGCCAGTCTGTAAATATTAAGAATGTATAGCAACAAGATGTAAACAATAAGCATGTTAACATGATTTTAGTGTGAACATAAAACAAATAACATTTGTTAGAACCAAGTAAAGTTGCTATATCCAGTTTTACAAATTTGCTGCCATGACAACATGATGCCTAAAGCCACAAAACAACTGTGAAATAGTGAGAACAACTTTGCAACTCAAATAATATTTCATATATTTTACATTTTAAATTGACCCCAGTTCAATTATAAATCCCTTACCACAGCCTTGATTTTTATAAAACTAGGGTTGAGTTTATTGATTGATTGATTGTGGTAATCAACATTAGGCAAAACATGCTATTGATTGAGCTTAACCTGATAACTTGTGCTCCTTTTTTGATCCCAAACTCAAGAAATGGCATATCCAGAATAGATAGACCCTAATAGATAGTCCATAAATTAATCTTGTTCTCATTTGAAAGACACTCTTGATTTTGATGTCATCAGGTATGAATGAATTACAAAGAAGAACGGTTATAAAGGCTTAAATGTGCTGTAATGTTTAAATAAATAAATAAATAAATAAATAAATTTTATGAAAAATTATTAAAACTGGCCTTGCTGCATAGGTATGTAAATTTCGGCCACCTAGCGGTAAAACTGTCGCGGAGGAACATATTTTTGGTAATTACATGAGTTGGGTTTAGGCTTTGCATGGATGATTATGATGGCTACCAGTGATTATCGTATGAGCAAATGTCACTGAGGACATCAAAACTCTCCACCGTGCACTATATGCTTAAAAGTAAACAAACAAACAAACAAACAAACAAACATGTATTATAGTAGCCGGACTGTCTGGTTTATTTTCTTACATGATGTAAACACACACAACCGAATTACTGAAGCCAATGTTATTTCCCGCAAAATCCGTCGCGACATCTCTAAAATATAAATCGCTATTATAGGCTTAACGTGGTATATCAAGGTAATAACCAACAAAAAAGTTACATATTAGCTTTAACTTGTATCAAACCAGGAATGTTAATTTAATCAGTTGGATATATTTGATCTCCTTAGGAGAAATGCATAGACACAAATGAAACATTTGTTGAAATTAAGTGATTAGAGCTATACAAATAATGTGAGTAGCATAGTGCAGATCATTTTGCGTTTGGAGAATTTGATGAGAACTAAACGATCATACTGAGACGCCTGGGTTTGATTATATACTTTTGGACGCAGTTTAAGAGATCTTCAGCAGAACAATCCGAAAAGCTTGAAGACTTTAATTGTTCTCTATTTAATTCCATTGGTATGAGTAACATTTGAGATCTTAAAGCGATATCATTTGTGTTTTTCCTTCCTGTGGGTGGCCATGCGCTCTCTGCGCTCTAATAAGATTACTCCCACGCCACGGCAGGTGCATATTCACCAATTTGAGCTCTCAAAATAGATGGCTGCCATGGCATTGACACCCAACTTCGTGATATTTTCTCTCTGCGTGGGAATCCTCGTTTTCCTCGGGAGTGAATTAAAGACAGAGGGCAGCAGAGCTCCTAAACCCGACTGCTCGGGATGCGTTCGGCACTGAGGAGTTTTTGATACTCTCCAGCCGTCTGAGGAGGATTTGCATGGCTTTACAACTCACGCGGTAAGACTTTCTGCGCTTCTTCAATCGCTGCGCAGTAGCGCGTCAAGGAAAGTTAGTGACACTTTGCGCGCAAAGCGACTCAGTTTTTGGATTGTTATTCCGATGGTTGACAAGTCGTTGGATGAGGAGGTGAGTGACTAAGTAAGGGGGTTAATTCTCTTTGGGTCGGCTGCTCTGAATCACATTTGGGGCTCGGGTTGTGTGTGATGTGAATAGTATCTTCGGTTCTTGGCGCGTAACGGCGCCTGGAAATGTTGTGAACTGCACACAGGACGCGTTGACGTGCTAGCAATTGCATTTGGAAGATTTATTGATGAAAACCGGCAAGTGGTTTTGATACAGTGACTGACACAGTTTTCCAGCCTGACGTGAGGGATGTGTCTACAGGACTCCGGATTACCGTTTGCTCATCCTATTACGCCACACATTCCCGCAATCTGTTGCCTCCGCGTTTAATTCATTTAACGAAAGTAAAATAGAAATCGATCAGATTCATTCAAACATTGATTACAGTCCAAAATATAGCACGCATGGAAAGTTTGACTTGCATTCAGTCGTTGAATTTACTATCGTAACCATACACAGTACTATAGTTATTACAGATATTGCTACTACTATAAAACCATACAGTTAACCTGAGATTAAAAATGCTGTCATTATCATTTTTCTTTATGATAATGGCAGCGATTAAACCACAGTTTTACAGTTTTAACAATAACTATTAAGTATGGCATTTTGGTGGTAACTGTTTATCATGGTAGATTTTTGTTAATAAAATGTTATATGTTAACGACCATGATCCTTCTTAATGCTTAAAATGTGAAAGGAGGAGGTATTTCAACCTGACTTGACTATTGAAAATGACTTCTGTTGATGTAACCCTCTGTAGTTTGCTTGATTTAGTCATATTAAAGAAACTGACTTGAATAAAACCAGTTCATTTAGGTGTTACAACAAGAGGGACATTCTGAATATTTTAATTTAGACTAGTTTTGATGTCAGAATTATCACCGATCAGCATTCTGAAAAGAAGAAAACATCTTTGTAGTTTTAAAGGTCAAAACCCGCAAATTGAATCTTATTACTATCTCAGTTCTTACTCCTAAATAGCAATGATATTAAATTGAGATGGCTTGTTTGTCTGGGAAACAGCTCATGGTTTTCTCATATACTGTATGTCCTCAACAATGTCTGAAACCCCAAAGGCTGACGTCAGTATGAATTCAAACAATTATCAGATTCGTCCAAGACCAAATGATCTGAGCTATGGCATCCACATTTGTTTTATTTTATTTCATTTACATCCAGATTTAATTCTCAAGTTATTTTACAAGAAGCTTCCAAAACAAGCAAAGCTCAACCTACTGTAACTGAGAGTCTCCTGAGCTATATATATATATATAAAAAAAGCAACTTCTGAACAATATAATTTTACTCTGGGGAACCTCCCGTTTCAGTGTTCCTCTAGATAAGTCAGTAGTGTGATCCGACACCGGTGATGAATTACAAAGTTAGACCGTATAGAATGAGCTGTTGTGGATCTACAGAAACACTAAATGCCAAGTGAACACAATGAAGAGCTGCTGGTCTTCTGTAGTGATAACCTCCTCTGGAGCACGTATGGCTTCTACCCCTCCTTTCCTCATTAATTATTGACCCCCACCACATGTTCCTCAACTCCCGTGTTATTTGTGATGGTGTCTGTCTCCATGCTGCAGGTTAGGTCAGCAGCTTGTGAGTCACCCAGTGGGTCTATTAACATGACGCCTTGTTTACCCCTTTTAAATATTTACAGAAATAGACGTGCTGGTGGGTTTTACGTTAAATTAAATGAGCTTATCCAACCTTATCCCCATTTCCTCTGCTGACAAAACATTTAACCAATAATCTCTCTCTCTCTTTTTTTTTTTTATTTACAACTTCGAAAATTATTATTATTTATTTTATTTCAGTGCACTCTTGCAGGTCACAAGCTTAAAATCCAAATAAATCTCGCCCAAAAGATGTCCACATACTTGTTCGTGTGCATTTCAATGATTAGTTTGTATAGAAATGTCCAGAAATGTTTAAGAATTATTTTATTTTATGTTGTTCCAAACCACTTTGTTCACCTTCAAGGCACAAATGAACACTTCAACACACATACATAGAGCTCATCACATACAGCCAACAGAAGGTTTAAAATATTTACAGAAATAGACACATGCTGGTGGGTTTTATGATAAATTAAATGATCTTCTCTAACCTTATCCTCACTTCCTCCACTGACAAAAATTTTGAAACAATTTCCTTACAGTATAGAATAATACAGACAATATCTCCAGTAATCTTTGAGGTTTTAATTACCACTTTGAACATTTTTTTTTTTTTTTTGCAGATCACAAGCTGAAAATATAAAAATAAAAAAGAGCCAAAAAATGTACGTGTACTTATTCATGTGCATTTTAAGGGATAGTTCATCCCAAAAATGACACCTTAGTCATTATTACTCACCTTCAAGGCATAGTTCATTCAAAAATGAAAATTATGTCATCAATTACTCACCCTCATGACGTTCCAAACACCTTTTGTTCACTTTTGAAAATGAACGTCAATAAATAAATGTGTCAACACACCTACAGCTCATCAAATATTGTCAAGAAGCTTTTAAATATTTGCTGAAATAGACACATGCTGGTGGGTTTTATGGTAAATTAAATGAGCTTATTTAACATTATGAACATTTTCCACGCATATGATTGTGAGATCCATCTTTTCACACTGAAGACAACTGAGGGACTCATATGCAACTCTTACAGAAGGTTTAAATGCTTACTGATGCTCCAGAAGAAAAAAAACGATGCATTAAGAGTCGGGAGTGAAAACTTTTGAACAAAGTGAAGATGTGTAAATTTTTTTTGTAATTTGCCTAAATATCTATTTTTAATATATATATATATATATATATATATTTTTTTTTTTTTTCCATTATGTACTACATAAGTGTCACGTACGCTGGAGCCAGGAACGAGGAGACACGGAGAATTCACAAACTGAGAGTCTTTAATAAACCATATAGGGAACATAGAGCATCTGAAGACATTCAAAGACCGACAAACACTAACTGAAAGGACTGGGGCTTTTAAAGACAGGACAATCAAAGAACTAAGGAGACACACCTGGAGCAAATTAACACAATCAGACTGGGGAGAAACTGGGTCACAGGGAACACATGGGGAGCAAAAACCACAACAAAACAGTCCAGGGGCGTGACAATAAGTATACACTTGCAGATCTCAAGCTTAAAATCTTACTAAAAATAAGCCAAAAAACAAAAAAAGTCCATGTACTTGTTGAAGTGCATTTCAAGAGGTAGTTCATCACAAAAAAATGACATTTTTTTCATTAATTACTTATGTTCAATGGATAATTTATTAAAAAATGCAATTACGCCATCAATTACTCACCTTTATGTCATTCCAAACCCTTATGTTCACCTTTGCAACATAAATGAACATGTCAACACACATAAATAATGTTCATCATATCTGACCAACAGAAGCTTTTAAGTATTTACAGAAATAGGCACGTGTTGATGGGTGTTACAATAAATTAAAAAAGCTTATCCAACCCATTTCCTCTGCTGACAAAAATGTTTAAACATATTTCCTTTACAATTTAATAGAATACAGAAGATAACATTTCTGTATTTCTAGCATATATTCTAGCAATTCTTTGTGTGCGAATTCATATCGGCTATTTTGAAATTGCCAATGTGGCCAAGAGCCAAGCATCCGTCGCTTTTTAGCTATGTCCTACATGCTTGGAATTCTGTATATTTCAGCGTACCCTCCCCACCCATCGTGCTTTGCGTGGGTTGATTTATTGCTAGGCTGCCCATCATTGTTTCACTGTCTCTGGCTGTCTCATTAAAGACATTGGCTAATAGGATTTATCCTGCTCTGAGGCAACCATAGTAAATGCTCATTTAGCTGGAGCACCCTCATCAAATGGGGCCTCTGTAATCAGACACTCAGGGACATTCGGCCCTCCAATTCATCTCGGCCACCTGGTCTACACACTGACTGGAGGCGGCGGCATCGCGGAGGGCTTGTGGGATACAAATGTCGTTTGACACATCTGACCCATCTGGGTTGGCTAATCCTGGAAGTGGACAGAGTGAGAGAGTTTTGACCCTCTGATGGAGGTCGCCCTCTCACAGAACCTGCGGTGGCTTTGCATTTGCTCTTGTGCTGAATTCCGTCAAGGCTTAGTGGACTGCAGGTCTTTCTTAAGACTAAACACTTCTCAGCTTGTAGACATTTGGTATGTTTTCTGTGAGATTAGAACTTGATATTTATAGCTTCTTTTAATTTCTAATAGTGGTAAAATAATTTTCATTCAAAAATTGCTAGTAAATTTCACAAAGAATTACAAAGAAATGGTAACTCATGACATTTGATAGATTTAAATAGTAATTTCTTGTAAGCCGTACTCCAGTAATCTATGTTTTATTTAAAATTCCGAAAAATATTTTTTTCAGTGTACTCTTGCAGGTCACAAGCTTAAAATCCACATATAAATGAGCCAAAAGATGTCCACATACTTGTTCACAGGCATTTCAAGGGATGGTTCACCCCAAAAAATGAGAACTCAGTCATTATTTACTCAATTTCAAGAGATAGTTCAAGAAAAAAACTCCCCCCCCCAAGTTTTTTTTTTTTTTAAACAAGTAGATTGAATATAGGAAAAAATGAGGCGATTATGGTCAGTGTATACATCAATGGGTTGTGGACTAGAACCAATATATACTTCAAAATGTTGTAGAGCCAATAAAAGGGCTAGGGCTTCCTTTTCAATAGTACTATAGTTTACTTGATGACGATTAAACTTTTTAGAGTAGTAACATACAGGATTGTCGATTCCCTGGTCGTCTTCTTGTAATAGGACAGCACCTGCACCGTTTCCAATGGCATCCACTTCAGGTTTGAAATGTTGACTGAAGTCAGAAGGAGCTACGACAGGAGAACTACATAACAGACTCTTCAAAGAAACAAATGCACACTGACAGTTATCATTCCACTTGAAATTGATATCTTTGCGAAGGAGATCTGTGATGGGTTTCACAAAGACAGAAAAATTCTTACAGAAACTCCGGTAGTAACCGGCCATCCCAAGAAATCGTTTAAGATCTCTTTTGCCTTTAGGCACAGGAAAGTCAACAATGGCTTGCACCTTGGCTTCCACAGGTTGAACAGTACCATGACCAACTTCTTTGCCTAAATAAGTGCTAGTAGCATGACAAAACTCACATTTTGCTAAATTAAGAGTTAGATTAGCATCTCGAAATCTGGTAAACACTTCTTCTAGAGTTTTCAAATGACCATTCCAAGTAGTCGAATAGCAGACCACATCGTCTAAGTATGCTTCACAGTTTTGTATAATTTTTTGTGCATTTTTAAGCCCAAAAGCTAAGATCTTATATTGAAGGAAAGCGCCTGGTGTAACGAATGCTGAAATCTCTGAAGCACGTTCAGTAAGCGGCACCTGCCAATAACCCTTAAGTAGATCTAGCTTAGTTACAAACTTTGCGCTGCCAATACGATCAATGCAATCATCCATCCTGGGAAGAGGATAGGAATCTGCCTTGGTTAGTTGATTAACCTTTCGGTAATCAATACAGAAACGTGAGGTTCCATCGGCTTTTGGGACCAACACACATAGGGAACCCCAAGGACTGGGTACGGCCAAACCATTTTCAATCAAATACTGAGTTTCCTTCTTCATGATTTCTCGTTTCACAGGGTTTATACAATAAGCATTCTGTTTAACGGGTCGATGGTCACCGACATCAATATCATGCGTTAGCACATGAGTCACAGTAGGTACATCTGAGAAAAGCGATGAATACTTATCAATCAAATGTACAATTTCACTTTGAGCTGATCGAGATAGATGAGAGAGCTTAGAACTGAGGGTTACTAAAGCTTCAGAATTTTTAAGACGTGCACCAGAAAGACATGTACTTCCTAATCTAAGATCATCCATGCTTGGAGAATAATCAGAAGAAGCTGCATTTACAGAGGCTACTACAACTGGAGTCACAGAAGTTACAGGAACACTGATAGAGTTTCTAGAATTAGAACGAGAAATATACAACTTGAGCATGTTTATGTGACAAACACGAGTCTTTCTTCTTCGCTCAGGGGTCTGTACTACATAATCAGTATCATTCAGCTTTTCTTCAATCACATATGGCCCGGTGAACTTTGCTTGTAGTGCAGAGCCAGGCAAAGGTAGCAAAACAAGAACTTGGTCATCTACTTCAAATGAGCGTTGAACAGTCTTTTTATCAAATGTGCCTTTCATACGGGTCTGGGAAGCTTACAAGGACTGTTGTGCTAACTTCCACACAGTATGCAAGCGCTCACGAAATAAACTTGCATAATCTAGGACACTCTTAGAAGAAAACCCTGTCAGACCTCCAGAAAGTAATTGCTCCTGCAGCAATTTTAATGGACCACGAAGTCTAAAGACCAAAGACTAACTCTGCTGGAGCAAAATCAAGGGATTCCGGAGTGGTGTTGTGAACAGCAAAACAACAGAAGAGGAATCTGCTCATCCCAATCTTTCTCATGTTGGAGACAGTAATACTCAAGATGGCGGCGCGTGCACACGCTGCGGCTTCTCTCTCTCCCGACAGAACGGTGTTTACGTGTTTTTTATCTTGTAAATCGAAGTGTTTTTGTACGTCTTCGTCGCGTCTATCTGTCTTTAAACGCGCATACAGTCGTGAGTTTCTGCTCGACGTCGGCAGAACCACATTTTTAGAGTTAAACCTCGCGCATGCCGAAGAGCTGCGGGACCTCGGTCTGCTCCGGAGGCCTACAACATCACCGACCCCCACTACTGCATCTCGCCCAGAGCGGAGGCGCCACAAGCGGCGTGAGAGGAAGCAGAAGAGGGGTAAGCGCGGAGGTATCCGGGCTAGGCTAGCGGCTAACCCACACAAGCCAGCTATCCCCACCATCGTACTGGCTAACGTACGCTCTTTAGATAATAAACTGGACTACATCCGACTACTACGCTCAACTCAGAGGACTGTAAGAGACTGCTGTGTTTTTGTTTTCACGGAAACATGGCTCAACAACAGCGTCCCGGACTGCGCCATTCAGCTCGACCAGCTAACATGCTATCGAGCGGACAGAGCTCTCGTCGAGGGAGGTAAGACCCGCGGCGGCGGGCTTTGTGTTTACATTAATGACGCGTGGTGCCGCGACGCTGTTGTGGTCTGCAAACACTGCTCGCCCCTGGTGGAGTTTATGATTATTAAGTGCCGGCCGTTTTATCTACCGAGGGAATATACAGCCATACTGCTCGTTACTGTATACATCCCTCCCAACTCCAACAACAACAGGAGTGAGGCACTGAATAAATTGTACCAGCACATCAGTGAGCAGCAGACAGCCCACCCAGATGCTTTTCTCATCTCAGCTGGGGATTTCAACCACGCAGACTTAAAGAGTGTGTTCCCAAAAATACAACAGCACGTAGACTTTCCAACACGAGGAAACAACACTCTGGACTTTGTTTACACCACCCAGAGAGGAGCTTACAAGGCCCTTCCCCTCCCCCATCTTGGCACCTCAGACCACATCACTGTCATGCTAATGCCTGCATACAGACCGGTCGTTAAAGTCACCAAACCAGTTCACAAACAGATACAAGTGTGGCCGGATGGGTCGTCAGAGGCACTTCAAGACTGTTTTGACACCACTGACTGGAATATGTTTAAGCAGGCTGCCACATACAATAACACCACAGACCTCCAAGAGTACTCAGAGACTGTCACTGCCTACATCACCAAATGCATTGATGATGTAACGGTCACAAAGACCATCACTGTCCGGGCCAACCAGAAGCCGTGGATGACAGGGGAGGTCTACAGACTCCTGAAGGCTCGGAACGCTGCCTTCAGAGCTGGAGATGAGGTGGGCCTGAGGACAGCTAGGGCCAATCTATCCCGCGGCATCAGAGAGGCTAAGAGACAGTACTCCAGGAGGGTAGCCCATCGCTTCAGCGACAGCGGGGACACTCGGAGCCTGTGGCAGGGGATTCAGACCATTACGGACTATAAGCCCCCACCGCGCACCTGTGACAGCACCATCCCCCTGCTGAACGAGCTGAACGCCTTCTTCGCTCGCTTTGAACAGCACCACTGCACAGAAGACCCCACCTCCTCCCGGCGACCAGGTGATGACGCTGTCCCCGGACAGCGTGAGGAGATCCCTCAGCAGGATCAATGCACGCAAAGCTCCGGGTCCTGACAACATTCCTGGTCGTGTACTGAGAGACTGTGCAGCGGAACTCACTGATGTCTTCACAGACATTTTCAACATCTCGCTGAGTCAGGCTGTTGTCCCCACATGCTTCAAGGCTACCACCATCATTCCAGTCCCGAAGAAGCCATCTCCATCCTGCTTCAATGACTACCGTCCAGTCGCACTTACTCCGATCCTCATGAAGTGCTTTGAACGGCTAGTCATGCATCATATCAAGTCTGCCCTCCCCCCCTCCCTGGACCCCTTCCAGTTTGCATATCGGTCCAACCGCTCGACCGATGATGCCATCGCCACTGCCCTCCACTCAGCACTCACACATCTGGACAAAAAAGACTCGTACGTCAGAATGCTGTTCATAGACTTCAGTTCAGCATTCAACACAATCATCCCTCAACAGCTCATTCACAAACTGGTCCAGCTGGGGCTCAACACCTCGCTGTGCAACTGGCTGTTGGACTTCCTGACTGGGAGACCTCAGGCAGTACGGGTCGGCAGTAACACATCCAGCACCATCACACTTAACACAGGGGCCCCTCAAGGATGTGTGCTGAGCCCCCTCCTCTTCACTCTGCTGACCCATGACTGCACACCGTCACACAGCTCCAACCTCTTCATTAAGTTTGCGGACGACACAACTGTGGTGGGTCTCATTAGTAACAGAGATGAGACAAACTACAGGTGCGAGGTGAGCCGCCTGGCCAGGTGGTGCAGTGTCAACAATCTCTCTCTGAATGTGGAGAAGACGAAGGAGATTGTTGTTGACTTCAGGAGAGTGCACACTCAGCATGCTCCTCTGACCATAAACGGTGCGACCGTGGAAAGAGTGAGCAGCACCAAGTTCCTGGGTGTGCACATCACAGAGGACCTCTCCTGGACTGACAACACCGCAGCACTGGCCAAGAAAGCACAGCAGCGTCTCTACTTCCTCCGCAAACTGAGGAGAGCCAGAGCCCCGGCCCCCATCATGTGCACCTTCTACAGAGGCACCATCGAGAGCATCCTTACTACCTGCATCACTGTGTGGTATGGCGCCTGCAATGCGTCCTGCCGCAAGACACTCCAACGCATAGTGAGAGCAGCTGAGAGGATTGTTGGTGTCTCTCTCCCTTCCCTCCAGGACATCTACAACACCCGTCTCACCCGCAAAGCCCTCTGCATTGCGGGTGATCCCACCCACCCGACACACAGCTTCTTCAGTCTGCTGCCATCAGGGAGGAGACTGCGGAGTCTCCAGGCCAGGACCAGCAGACTGAAGGACAGCTTCATTCATCAGGCTGTCAGGAAGCTGAACTCCCTCCCGACCTTGCCCCCCCTCCCCTCTTTTGCACCAAGCACCAATGAACTCTGACCCCCCCCCCCCTTACACACTGTGACCCGCACCAGTCACTTAGTGCACCACTGGACTGCCCACTACCTCAGTCAGTATTGAACTGACCCCACTCAACTACCTCTTCTGTCACTTTAAACAGCCTGATAAGCTATTTTTGCACTACACTCTTTATATCTGCACAGTTTTCGTTTTGTTAAACTCTTTTTGCACTACACTCATATCTGCACAGTTTTGTTTAGTTTTGTTTATTTAACCGATTTGCATTTCATCTGCCATGTGCCTTATGCCACTTAATCGAACTCTTTCTACAATGTCCTTATTTGTATATCTGTATAGTTTGTTTTTATATTTTAAACTGTATTTATTTGCATTCTACATCTACTGTTAGTGTTTTGTTAACTGTATGCACCATGGGTCTGAGAGTCACGCAATTTCAATTCTCTGTATGTATGTGCTGTACATGTGGCAGAATTGACAATAAAGCAGACTTTGACTTTGACTTGACTTTGTAAGTTCTGATCATAGTTTTAAGAGTTTGGTGGAATCTTTCGAGGACACCTCACGACTGTGGATGTTACGCACTAGATGTACAGTGTTTAATATTCAACTCTTTCATTACCTTACGGAACAGTCTTGATATAAAGTTGGATCCTTGGTCGGATTGGATGAATTTCGGAAGACCAAATGTCGTACAGAACTTCACTATTGCTTTCATGATAGTCAGAGTCTTTAGTGAACATAGAGGAATGGCTTCAGGGAACCTAGTAGCAGAACACATCAGCGTTAATAGATACGAGTGACCAGATTTAGTTCTTGGCAAAGGACCAACACAATCAATAACTAGTTTCTCAAATGGTTCCCAGTCAAAGAGAAACCACAACAGAATATAATAACTCACTACTTCCCACCGGAACTGACGAAATGGATGAGCTACCAATTTAGCAAGAAAGGACGAGCCCCCAATTTCCATGTTACGCCCCGTCTAGGGGTAGAGCGCAACATGGAAGGAAAACAAGTGTAAACAGTCAACTTCTTTTGAGTTTTTATTTGGGAGTTCACATTCAGGAGCCGACAGTGCCAAAATAATTAACAAAACGTTCTAAATATTAAACCCTCTAAATTCCCTATCAAAATAAAGAAACAAAAATACAATTCTCTAACCTAACTGCCTAATCCATAAACAAAGATCCAAACGTTACAAAAACAAAAAATGGCATCTGACTCCTTACTTTCCCAATAATGGCTATTTACAATATTCACAATAAATATTTACAGAGAAACATCAAGTTCAAAGGGATAACCCAAGATCAGAATCGTACAACAAGCAAGGGTCGGGTAAGTCGGAGTACTGTTATGCAACAATTAATATCCAAGCAATCTCTCTCATAAACAAACAATATCTCTAAGCATACAAACGGTCAATCAGCACAAGCACAACAGCGTCGTCTACAAAATGCCCCCCCCCCCCCCCCCCCCCCCCCCCCCCCCCCCCCCCCCCCTTTATTTGGCAAGTGTGAAGTAATAAGTAATTAATGAAATGTGCATCTTTAACCGCTTCTTATAAGTTGTGATGATTTCAGCAGTTCAGGTGGAAGCTGGCAGTTCATTCCAACAGAGGGGAGCAGAAAGGGTGAAGGTTTTGGAAAGCGATTTTGTACCTAATTGTGAAGGAACAGCGAGGCACCGCTCATTCGTTTTATATGTAAATTAAAGCCTAAATTAAATCTGTTGATCATATAAAGTGATTGTGTCTCTTCAGTCTCTTGGATTAAAAGATGTCTTTTAGGATGCCTTTATAAACTTTGATTAGTAAAAGTTTTGGTGGAATGGACTTTCAATGGAGGGACAGCGTTCTTTCAGGAATTATTAAAAATATCTTCATTTGTGTTTCAAAGATAAATGAAAATCTTAAGGGTTTGTAACAACATGATGGTATCTTCTGTATCTTCTGAAGCCATACAATCATTATTCACTAAATATCTTCCCCTGGAAATATTATTCTCGTTCTGCATTTCAAAATGTCATACACACATGTGACTAATGGTGTTTAGTATCAATGGTGGCAAGTGAGTGAGCAAATAATGACAGAATTTTTCATTTTTAAGTGAAGTGTTTCTGTAATTTACCGATAACGTGCTTGGATGCATCTTTTAATCCTTTGCATTCATTTTTGTGCAGTTGTTTGTCTGGGTGACAACACCATATAATAAGTCATAAACCTGCCACAATTTTGTTTACATGCTCTTGTGTTTTGAGCTGAAAAAGGCGTGAAAATTAAAGAGTCTGTCTCCCTCTGTCTGTGTACTGTGACATTTGACTATAGATAATGAATCAGCTGGATTGATTATGATCTTTTGCAGGGATAGTGCACAAACTGAATGAGTTGAAGTTAAATGAGTTGAAGTTAATAATGTCTCTCTTAAATAATCAGTAACTGTGGATCAGTTATCAGTTAGAAACATATATAAATAAATAATAAACAATAAAAACAGTATTTTGGAGATTAAGCTTCCATCACTTTACCAAGATGGATTTTTCCCAATATATTTTATGCATGATATGTAGATACAGTATGCATTAGTGACCAGTTTAGTTTGCCTAATACAGTTATGGAAAAGAAGAAGTCCGTTTTGAAACCATTTTCATAATTTTCCCATTTCATCCTTGATTTTAGCAAGCTGAACTGAAACATCTGAGGAAATTACCCCATGAATACTTTCAGAAACAGAACGAAGCGAGGAAAGAATCAATTCAGCTCGTGTTTGAGGGGCTCACACACCACACAAACACTGGTGCACATACCCTGCTTATTTTACACTATTAATCACGGAATAGGAAAAAAGTGAATTATTCAACCATAAACATTCTTTTGTGCCAACCTTAGGTGATACGTCAATTAATTTGGTTCTTTTTTACCCCATATTGTGATTGTTCATCTCAGATCTCATCCACATGAGCCAGTAACTCATCGCTTCTTGTGTTTTTGAATGAAAGGAAATTGTCACCAAATGTGGATTAAACCAGTTAATAATTTATCCCCATCCATATGCTAAACAGTTTTACTTCAAAGTAGATGACAGCTCAAGAAGCGTAACTCATCACAAGGCAAATAGACATTAGTGAGAATAAGTCATGAGTCAGAGGAATGACTTATTTCTGTTCATTTGCCATGGCAGATGACGTCTGTCTTTCTAAAAACACACACAGCCTGATTACCTCACAACAGAGATAATGAAAGAAGATTGATTCAGCCACTCATCTAATGGACAGTAAAACACCGTTGGTGAGATCAGGCCTTAAAGGAACAGTTCATGCAAAAATTAATTCTATTAAAAGTCTGATAGTAGTTGTGGATGAACCATAGTTGAACTGAACATTGTTCATAATATCTCATCTTGTGTTCCGTGTAAAAAAAAAGAAAAAAGAATGGAATACAGGTTTTGGATAAACTGTCTATTTAAACTTGTATACATTTACTACATCTAAGCAAAAACTATCAAGTCTAGTGTGGTCAACAGTGGTTGAACAGTATGTTAATTTCCTCATGGCAGAATAAATCACTACCTCCTGCAGTTCCATCACACTGCATTTCGCCCCTGCCTCATTATATCCTGACTGTTGTTTTCTAGCTGCCGTTTGGCTGGAAGTAATGGTGTACTGTTCCACAGACAGTGAAACACAGAGGAGTGTAATGGATTAGCTATGTTGACAGGTTCAGTGTGGCCCATTACCTTACTGATCTCTGTCAGAATCCCAGCCTACTCAGTTCAGCGTTGAGGCTGACTGATTTTACCATTACCCACAATTCTCTAATAAAAGTGCTTTTGCTTTTTTGCTTTTAGCCAGGAATTGTGGGGGAAAAAAGTTCATATAATATGAGATTGAGCTTTTGGCAGATCTATCTATCTATCTATCTATCTATCTATATCTGTCTGTCTGTCTGTCTGTCCATCCGTCCGTCCATCCATCGTTCTGTCATACTGTGCCTGTTCTATTTTTGTTCTATTTATATATAATTATATATATTGTTCTGTCTGTTTTTCTCTCATAATCTGCTTATCCATCTGTCCATCAACAAAAAAGTGCTTCCACCATTAAACACCCCAATTTTGAATACCTGACTTCCAGAAAGTTTCCCTAGTGGTAATTTTGACATCGGTGTTGCTCATGTGCACCTATCTCATAAATACAATTATTCTGACGTGATTTGAAAGCAGCATATGTTCAGCCCCTCTTTATGAAATTGTAGCTCTGGGAAGCCTTTACACAGTCAAGCAGGTGTTGTCTCAGTTACTCTCAGAGATTAGGGTTCAACTAGAGAGCGCCATTCTAGACCATTAGCTTATTGGAGGCCCGTAGCTTTATTGTGCACTGATTGTAAGGCTGCACACAAAAGGCTGCACTCAATTTTGTCTAATTTCTCGAAGCCAAAAAGAAATTTCGAAGGAAACACATGTATAGAACTCGCCCCTTGACATATTGCATCTGCCGTCAATCTGTTGCATTCTCATGGCGTAGCACTGAAGCATCTCTCATTGATTGTCCAGAGGAAGACCTTTGTATTAAGGAACACAGGGGAGAGATATGCTTCCGTCCTGACAACAGAGGATGAAATTACATTCGTGTCTCCAAAGACTCTTTCAGTTCGCAAGAACAAAGACCATTTATAATGATAGTCGGCGAGCATGGCAGTGCAATGATCGACTCCAGTGTTGAGGGTTTTGATGTAGTACAAGTCGAAAAGCTTGAAAGTACATGTCTCCCCCTCTCTTTCTGTATGGTTGTCTCTTTTTCACTCAGCAATGGAACTTTTCATCAAGTAGCTTTGGATTTGATGATATGATTTGATATCTGGATCATAGGTGCTGATTTATGTTTCTGCTGGTGGGTGCTTGTTGTGTCTTAAGTAATTCCTTATGCTGCCACTAGAGACGCTGGTAGAGAAAATAACTAAGGAGAGTTAAGATAGGAAGAAGAAGGGTATGGTTGAGTGTGAACACGTGAAGTTGCTGTTCAGAATAAATGCAAAGCTTCGGAATAGAGATACGGTGTCGTGCTTCCTAATAGAGATCTAACAAATTGGCGACGAGGATACTAACTTTTGAGTACTGACTTTATTGACTGATTAACAATGTCCGTGAATGTCTCTGCACCGCCAATGTTCCTGTCCTGCCCGGGAGAACCTACCATGCCATTCGACATGTGGTTATACATATTTGACAATTATTTGCTGGTAATCAACGCAGTGGGCACTGCATGGCCTGATGCTTGGAAGAGAGCTACACTACTTCATTGTTTAGGCGCCGAGGGTCAACGCATCTTTTACGCTCTGCCAGACACCAATGAGACATATGATACTGCTGTCGATGCTTTAAAAAAACAGATCATGCCAAAAGTTAACGTTGACGTGGAGCGGCGTACGTTCAGAAAAAGAGTGCAAGCCCCACACGAAAACATACAACAGTACGTTGCTGCGTTGCATGCACTTGTCGTTAACTGTGACTTTGGTGATAAAGTCGACGATATGATTCGCGACCAATTGCTGGAGCATTTACAGAGCGATCATATTAGACAGAGACTGTTACTCGAGCCGGACCTACAGCAATACAGTTAGAAGATGTGGCTGAGCACACAAAAAGAATGACGGCTGACAGGGGTGCTCCAGTGTGAGCTGTACAAGTTAAGTCACACCATGCAAGAGGGAAACACCGTTCACATCCAGCTGCTGCTTCTGCTTCTTCTGCCCGTAAGTCACGTTTCAGATGTGGTTCTGACAAAGCACAATGTCTTGCTGCAAGACTCCATTGTAAATTATGCAACAAGAAGGGACATTTTGCACGAGTGTGCCGTTCAGCCCCAGCGAGTGATGTGCGTGAGGTGCAAGTGCATGACGTCACAGTGCTGTATTTAGAGAACTCTGTTGATGCACCAAAGAAACTACAGTGCAAAGTGACTGTTAATACTCCTGCTTCACCTGGCACCACAGTACATTTCGTTGTGGATACAGGTTCTTCTGTGTCCATATTGCCACTTCATATTTATAAACGCTACTTCAGTGACACACAATTATCCACACCCGCTACCCGACTTATCACTTGTACTCAGGAATGCATACCTGTACTTGGATGTCTGCAAGCACAAGGAGGTGTCTCCAATGCATCAGCTGCTGCCACATTTTGCGTTGTGGATAAAGGGACTGCTCTGCTGGGCATGGATTTGATTTCTGCCCTGAAACTTCAAATCAATGGTGAGAATGTCTGCACTTCCGTCATGGCCACCAATATCACACCAGTGGACAATACCGAAATAGGATGTGTAAAGAACTTTGTCCACAAAGTAAAAATTGACCCCTCAGTGAAACCTGTGCGTCAGAAATTGCGACGCTTACACTTTGCAGTCCGAGCTTCTGTTTCAGCTGAATTAAACCGTCTGCAGAAAGCTGGTGTGATCGATGTTTCAGCATGGGTGTCTCCCATCGTTGTTACAGGGAAGAAAATGGGCGAGATACAGATGTGTGCTGATTTAAGGGAAGTTAACAAAGCCGTCATTACTGACTGTTATCCCTTACCACACATTGATGAAATGCTTACCAGCCTTAGGTGTGCTACAGTCTTTTTTACTATCGATTTAGCTAATGCATACTATCAGTTTCCCCTGCACGAAGATAATAGAGATATTACATCGTTCATCACCCATGATGGCCTGTTCAGATTTTGTAGGGTTCCTTATGGCCTGGCGTCGGCATCCGCTGCTTTCCAAAAGATGATGGCCACCATCCTGGAGGGAGTGCCAGGCGTCAAAAATTACCTGGATGATCTCATTGTATACGGAGAAACGGTGGAGGGGCATGACTTGACCCTTAGTACTGTGTTGCAGAAACTGAAAGAGGCAGGACTTGAAAAAAAAATGCATTTTTAGACAGACTTCACTGCGGTTCCTGGGACACATAATCGACGCTAATGGCATCTTACCTGATCAGGAGCATCTGGATGCTGTCTGTAAAGCTCCGCCTCCATCAGATGCAGCATCTCTGCAATCCTTCCTAGTATTAGTGTCATGGTACTCAAAATTCCTTTCTGGATTTGCAACAGTTGTTGCCCAAATGCGTGAGTGCGCTAAGGAAAAAAAGGACTGTTTGTTTGGACTCCTGCTGCGCAAAACAGTTTTGAGGACATTAAACGGATACTAGTGTCCAGTCCTGTCCTTACAATTTATGACCCTACACTTCATTCAGTAATCTCAACAGATGCAAGTGACTACGGGTTGGGTGCAGTGTTCGCCCAGATGGAACAGAAAACCGGTGGCTTTTGCTTCCCGCACACTTACTGATGCTGAAAAAAAAATAAAAATTCTATAGTAGAGAAGGAGGCCCTGGCATGTGTGTGGGCTACTGAGAAATGGCGAACATACTTGTGGGGCCATCGCTTTACACTCCGCACAGACCACCAGCCACTCACCACCTTACTAACCACAAAAGGAATGGGAAGAGCCGGAATGCGGATTGCTCGCTGGGCAGCACGTCTGCTTTGCTTTGATTACAACGTTGTCTATCGTCCTGGTTCCCTGAATCACACAGCAGACTGCTTGTCTCGTCTTCCCATACCTGCACCTGCTGATTCCTCTGCTGACGTGGAGCCTGAAATCGTTGCATTCATTTCTTCAACACTGTGCTCTCTTTCAGTGACTGACGTTGAAACTTCCTGTGCTGCTTGTCCTGAACTGGAGAAACTGCGAAAGCAAATCACACATGGCTGGCCACCCTCCATCAAAGCAGTGAGTCAGGACTTGATTCCGTATTTCAGAGTGAGAGATGAACTCTCAGTAAAAGATGTTTTCAATTTCAGAGGAATGAGACTGTCAGTACCTGTAGCCCTACGACACACCGTGATTTCCTTGGCACATGAGGCTCACCAGGGAGTAGTGCGTACAAAACAGAGACTATGGGAGCTTTACTGGTGGCCACAGATGGACTCTCAGGTCCAGTCAACAGTCTCTACATGCATTTCCTGCCAGTCTAATAATAAAACTCATGTGACACATCCAGCACCAGCCAGCTCAGTTTCCTGAGGGTCCATGGAAAAAAACTGGGTTTGGATGTCGTTGGACCATTTGAAACAGCCACCCCTGCTTGCAGATATGCTATATATATATATATATATATATATATATATATATATATATATATATAATAAAAACAGGGAACAGTTAACCAAATTGGCTAACATAACTGGCATTATTCATAAGCCAGGGAGAACAAATAAGATTTGAGAGCAGACTTAAAACTAGCTAATGAAGGAGCGAGTCACACATTTACAGGCAAACTATTCCAAAGTTTCGGGGCTGCAGCTGAAAAAACCCGGCCACCCTTGGTTTTACAGCGACAACGTGGGACCGTTAAGAGAAACTGATTACTGGACCTAAGAGCTCTTTGAGGAGAGTAAGCAATCAGAAGGTCACTGATATATTTTGGTGCAAGGCCAGCTAACGCCTTGTACACAAAAACACCTATTTTAAATTCTATTTTTTATTCTGAACTTTACAGGAAGCCAATGTAAAGATGCTAAGATTGGAGAAATGTGATCCTTCTTTCTTGTTCTGGTAAGAAGCCTCGCTGCAGCATTCTGGACAATTTGTAAGCGAGAAATCACCGTTTGAGGCAGTCCACAATAAAGGGAATTACAGTAGTCCAAGCGAGATGTTATGAAAGCATGTATTACAGTCTCCAAGTCTTTATGAGGCAACAACTGCTTCAACTTAGCAATGGATCTAAGATGGAAGAAGCTGCCCTTTACCACTGTACTAATTTGTTTATCGAAGTTGAGAAACTAATCAAATGTAACCCCAAGATTTCTTACATAGGGTTGAACACTAGCGGAAAGGGACCCTAAATTAAAATCAGATGAAGTTCTAGAGTGACCTAAAATCAAAATGTCACTTTTGTTTTCGTTTAACTGTAGAAAATTATCAGCCATCCAACCTTTTATCTCCTCAAAACAGTCATAAAGCACATCCAAAGAGCCACTTCTGTCAATTTTTGCTGGAAGATAAAACTGTGTATCGTCAACATAACAGTGATAGGAGATCTTATATTTCTTAAAAATGGCACACAAAGGAAGCATGTATAGAGAAAAGAGAAGAGGGCCTAAGATGGAACCTTGGGGCACACCACATGACAAAGGAGCCGATGAAGAAGAAAACTTCCCAATACTCACTGAGAAGGTTCTATCTTTAAGATAAGAGGCCAACCACTGCAGAGCGACACCCTGAATACCCACCAACTTTTCCAGCCGCTGTAACAAAATACTATGATCAATTGTGTCGAATGCCACACTTAGTTCCAACAAAACAAGTACCGCATAAGAACCAGTGTCAAGAACTTGCAGAAGGTCATTGCTGACATTCAACAATGCAGTTTCAGTGCTGTGTAGTGATCTAAAACCCGACTGGAAAGTGTTCAGAACATTGGACATACTAATGTAGGAATCCAACTGACTGTAGACAACTCTCTCTAACAGTTTTGAGATAAAAGGCAATTTGGAAATAGGCCTGAAATTACTGAAAATAGATTGGTCAAGATGAGGTTTCTTTAGCAGAGGATGAACTATAGCATGTTTAAAACTAGCAGGTACAACTCCACTTTCCAAAGAGTTATTAATGATAGCTGTTACAGCTGGACTCAAGGTTGCAAACACTTCCTTAAGTAGACGAGCTGGAATAACATCAGACTCACAGGTGGACAATTTAACCTTAGAAACAATACCAGCTAGCTGTACAGAGGAGATGGGGTGAAAACAGGTTAACAACTCTGTAGGTGAACAGTTCAATGAAGGATCAAATATTGATGGCTTAATAGAAGCTCTGGTATCCTATACTTTGTTGTCAAAAAATTTTAAAAAGTTCTCACAGGTCTCCCGAGACAAAACAAGAGACGGGGCAGGTACGGGATTTAGTACCAAAGCAAAAGTCTTAAACAGCATCCTCGGTCGGTTCACATTTTCAGTAATGAGTTTAGAAAGGAATTCAGACTTTAATTAGCCTCTTTGACTGATTTTTGGTAACTAGCTAAGCATGCTCTTAGACACTGATATGAGACTTGGAGTTTGTCCCTTTTCCATTTTCGCTCTGCCTTACGACACTCCTGTCTGAGAGCATGGGTGTTAGCATTTAACCAAGGCTGAGTAATGTTGTTTCTCTTCGCTTTCCTTGGCTTAAGGGGAGCAACAGAATCAATAGAAATGGAGCAGGAATTAGTAAAAACCTCCAACATCTCTTCCATGTTTAATTTGTCGAAAAAGGCGGCATCTACAAAGTTTGCTAGATAGTGCTCTGAAAATAAACTGGCAGTGAATAGCTGAATAAAACGAGAGTAGCTTACAGACTGAGAGCAAGTAGGGGTGGTGGAAACAGCGACAGATTCAAACACAATTGGCAAATGGTCTGAAAAGGCAGCATCAATCACTCTCAGATTTGTTATTGGGAAGCCATAAGACAACACCAGATCCAATGTGTGTCCCAAATTGTGAGTGGGGCTAGACACAAACCGTGACAGATTCAAGGAATCAATAAGGTGTAAAAACTCTTGCACCAGGGGTTTGGATGAACAGCAGAGGTGAATATTAAAATCTCCTAGAATCAACAGTCTATCACAACGAGACACGATATCAGCAAGAAACGCTGAGAATTGTTGAATAAAGTCTTTGTTGTATTTTGGAGGCCTGTAAACCAGTGCACATAACACAGGGCTCCCTATATCGATTCTCATTAACTGAACCTCTCATTAACTGAACCTACACATCAGTAAGCAATTTTTTGTTTTTAAAATTGCTTTTAAAAACAGTAGCAACACCACCACTATGACCAGTATGCCTTGGAGTGCTAAAAAATTCACAGTCCGGAGGAGCAAGTTCACCAAGAGATAAAAAATCATTCTGTTGCAGCCATGTCTCAGTCACAAATAAAAAATCAAGCGACTTTGTGATGAAAAAGTCATTTAAAATAAATGATTTGTTTGATAAAGACCTCGCATTTAACAAAGCCATCTTCACCGTCCGTGGCACAGCATTTACAGCATTTGACGATGATAACTTAATTGAACAGAGATTTAGTGGATTTACAGACCGGGATTCCGCCTTCGATGATGAACAACATGATGAAATTAGTACTGAGATATTGCTACTGGAAGCGAACTGCGCGCCTTTACAAATACTGCGACGAGATCCTCGGTGGACATATCGAGGACGGCACAGAATTTCCAAGGAAGCACAAGATTTAAAAATGTCCGCGGGATGAGGATATGAACAATTCAGTTTATGCAAATCCAAGGATGAATAGAAAAGAGTCATAACTCCCCAAGTATAATAACCAAAATCCGAAGCAACAAGGTAGAGAGAACTAAAAACAGTAGCACAGATGCACCATACCAGAGCAGTGAGTAAGAGGGACTTCATCCTTGTAATATTACCACAGTCAACACTGATCGGGCACAGAATCCAGCCAAGAGCAGTGTCCAGGGCCGTCGCGATTCGAGCCTCACCGCATCCAGCGGCACAACATCTGGCCGAGAGCAGTATCCAGGGCCGTCGCGAATCAAACCTCACTGCATCCAGCGGCACAGCATCCAGCCGAGAGCAGTAGATCCCGAGCCATCGCGCATCGAACCCCACCGCAACCAGCGGCACACCAACCAGCCGAGAGCAATGTCCAGGGCCATCGCGAGTCAAACCTCACAGCATCCAGCGGCACAGCATCCAGCCGAGAGCAGTAGATCCAGAGCCGTCGTGCGTCGAACCTCGTCGCGAGTCCATCCACCGCAAACGCCAAAACTCACATAAAATAGTTATATATGAGTATTTTGGGGGAAGGAGAAGCAGGCCAACACTTTGAACGTGTAGGTAGAACCAAATTTATCGTTAAAACCCGGGAGCAGCGGCAGTTAAGCACGCCAGTGTACATCTGAACCGTAAGTTTAGAAGGACATGGCTACACAAGGCTACACAATCATGGGGAAGACTGCTGATCTGACAGTTGTCCAGAAGACAATCATTAACACTCTTCACAAGGAGGGTAAGCCACAAACGTTCATTGCCAAAGAAGCTGGTTGTTCACAGAGTGCTGTATCCAAGCATGTTAACAGAAAGTTGAGTGGAAGGAAAAAGTGTGGAAGAAAAACATGCACAACCAACCGAGAGAACCGCAGCCTTATGTTGGATTGTCAAGCAAAATCGATTCAAGAATTTGGGTGAACTTCACAAGGAAAGGACTGAGGCTGGGGTCAAGGCATCAAGAGCCACCACACACAGACGTGTCAAGGAATTTGGCTACAGTTGTTGTATTCCTCTTGTGCGTCTTACCTGGGCTAAGGAGAAGAACTGGACTGTTGCCCAGTGGTCCAAAGTACTCTTTTCAGATGAGAGCAAGTTTTGTATTCCATTTGGAAACCAAGGTCCTAGAGTCTGGAGGAAGGGTGGAGAAGCTCATAGCCCAAGTTGCTTGAAGTCCAGTGTTAAGTTTCCACAGTCTGTGATGATTTGGGGTGCAATGTCATCTGCTGGTGTTGGTCCATTGTGTTTTTTGAAAACCAAAATCACTGCACCCGTTTACCAAGAAATTTTGGAGCACTTCATGCTTCCTTCTGCTGACCAGTAATTAAAGCAAAAGGAGCCCCTACCAAGTACTGAGTACATATACAGTAAATGAACATACTTTCCAGAAGGCCAACAATTCACTAAAAATGTTTTTTTATTGGTCTTATGAAGTATTCTAATTTGTTGAGATAGTGAATTGGGTTTTTGTTAAATGTGAGCCAAAATCATCACAATTAAAAGAACCAAAGACTTAAACTACTTCAGTCTGTGTGCATTGAATTTATTTAATACACGAGTTTCACAGTTTCAGTTGAATTACTGAAATAAATGAACTTTTCCACGACATTCTAATTTATTGAGATGCACCTGTATATGCCATTGAATGTTCTATAAAGACTGTTACTGAATAGTTGCCTAGGTTGTTACCACTACTTTATTCAGAGTACATGTTTCTTTCTGGTTAAGAATTGTGTTTTACAAAGAGGGCAAATGTTGTGTCTTAAGTAATTCCTTATGCTGCCACTAGAGACGCTGGTAGAGAAAAGAACTAAGGAGAGTTAAGATAGGAAGAAGAAGGGTATGGTTGAGTGTGGATGTGAAATTGCTGTTCAGAATAAATGCAAAGCTTCGAAATAGAGATACCGTGTCGTGCTTCCTAATAGAGATCTAACAGTGCTCAAGTCTCAACCCCCCCAACATGCAGTATAAATATATATATTTGTTGCGTGTGTTATACACACACACAACAAATTTAATATTTTCAAATATTTAATTCTCATTACTCAGCAATTAATTATACCGGGTGTTAGTTTTTTTATTATTATTTATTTATTTATTTATTTTTTTTTTTTTTTTCAGAATCAGAATCAGAATCAGAAAGAGCTTTATTGCCATGTATGCTTGTGCATACAAGGAATTTGTTTTTGTGTCATAAACTTCCAGTACACAGAGACAACAACAGCACACAGACAATAAAAATATAATTAGAATAAAAAATTACACATGTAAATATAAATAGACAAAATTTTGAAAAAATAAATTGAGAGATAAATAAGTGGTATGTACAGTTGTGCTATAGATGATAAAATGGAATAGAATAGAATGAAAAGCAGGGATGTGGTAAGATGGAGGTGGTAACAAATATTAGGTTATTGCACATTGTTATTGCATAATGGGGGTAACATTTAACTGTTCATTAAATGGATTGCCTGGGGGAAGAAACTGTTCTTGTGCCTGGCTGTCCTGGTATTCGGTGCTCTGTAGCGCCGACCAGATGACAAGAGTTCAAAGAGGGGATGGCTTGGATGTGAGGGATCCAGAGTGATTTTCTGAGCTCTTTTCCTCACTCTGGATGTATACAGTTCTTGAAGGGTGGGCAGGGGAGCACCAATAATCCTTTTGGCAGTCCGAATCATTCTCTGTAATCTTCTGGTGTCTGATTTTGTAGCTGAGCCAAACCAGACAGTTATTGATGTGCACAGAACAGACTCGATGACGGCTGAGTAGAACCGTTTCAGCAGCTCCTGTGGCAGGTTAAACTTCCTCAGCTGGCGAAGGAAGTACAACCTTTGTTGGGCCTTTTTTACAATGGAGTCAATGTGAGTGTCCCACTTCAGGTCGTGGGAGATGATGGACCCTAGGAACTTGAATGTCTCCACTGCTACAACAGTGCTGTTCATGATGGTGAATGGGGAGAGAGCAGGGGGGTTCCTCCTGAAGTCCACTATCATCTCTACAGTTTTGAGCGTGTTGAGCTCCAGGTTGTTTAGACTGCACTTGACAGGCAGCTGCTCAACCTCCTGTCTGTAAGCAGACTCATCGCCATCCTGGATGAGGCAGATGAGTGTGGTGTCATCTGCAAACTTCAGGAGCTTGACAGAGGGGTCTCTAGAGGTGCAGTCGTTGGTGTAGAGGGAGAAGAGCAGTGGGGAGAGAACACATCCCTGAGGGGCGCCAGTGCTGATGATGCGGCTGTTTGACATGAATTCCCCCATTCTCACTAGCTGTTGCCTATCTGTCTATACTTTTTCCAGAGTATAATTGGATGGTGCGTTTGATGAATTTACTACACAAAATTTATCTTGCAAAGTGAAACGGGTGCGGTTAATGTATCGACATAGAACTCATTTTTAACGTGACAGTTTTATTCTTACATGTACTGTAATGAAATGTATTATTAGGTCTAAGACTATTAATGTCAGTGAATAAATACATAGATACTAGGGGTGGAATGGTACACAGATATCACGGTTCGGTACGTACCTCGATTTGGGGGTCACGGTTCGATACGATTTCGCTACAACAGGAAAAAAAAACACATCTACTATGCTCGGTTTCTTTTCATTTATTTTGAACAGACAGTAGTACAAATTACTTTTTTTTTTCCACCTACATGTGGAAATACTAAATATTATTACATACATATATGTATATATATATATATATATATATATATATATATAATTACATATATATATATATATATATATATATGTGTGTGTGTGTGTGTGTGTGTGTGTGTGTGTGTGTGTGATATATGTGTGTGTAATCTGCAGTACATATATACATACAAGGAATAAATTCTTAAAATATATTTGATTTAGTTTACAGATAAACAAGGGGAAAAAAAACAGTGCGGCACGTAACGCAGCCTATATATGCTGAGTTTTTCAGTTAATTTTTGTGACACACTTAATTTGTTCACAGAAAGGAAACTCAAATGGCAGAAAGCAACATTCTATTTGTTTTCCTTATTTTACAAAAGCACGTTTTGTTTTCATTGTGAGTGTACACAAATAGAAGCAGACCTTTATCCAGCGATCCATTATTAATAAGACAATAAGTGTTTAAAGTTTATTCTGCTGGTATAAGGAAACAGTTGAAGTGATCGCGCTGGAGCGCGCGCACACACACACACACACACACACTCACTCTCTCTCACACACACACACACACACACACACAAAACACATAAGTTCCAGCATTGCTAACTTGACAGCACAGTTGGTACTTTATCAAAATAAAATACAGTGAACCAAACATCAGCGCGCCCGCCTCTGTGTCACCGTTGGAATGCGACTGAAGTACAAAGCCTATCATTTGCATAATAAATAATAGTTTAGCATTCAGATACGTTGCATCGCAAATATGGAAATATTATGGAACATTTGGATTTGTGCCGAATGAGAGAGGTAGGGTACACGAGCACAAAGCTCCATTTCGCAAACATTTGAGTGTGCAAGCCTTTAAAGTATACTCTTTTGTCAGTCTATGTGAGAGACGCATTCAGAATCAGCACATAGTCACTCTCTAGGGGGCTTTGTTTTCAAGTGCGCAACTCATGGCATTTGCTGTTCTTCTGGTGGCGGTTATCAAACAGCGTTGCATTACTGTGGGCGCCCCCTTCTGGATTGGGGGTGAATTGCCTGTATTCATTGTAAGGCCTCATGCACCGAACCGAGATGTTCGTACCGTGACGGTTCAGTACAAATACATGTATCGTTCCACCCCTAATAAATACACATTGATTTTTTGTATTCCTAAACAGCCTCGTGGTAGAATTTTTGCTAGGTGAGTCAGAGGTTTTGGGTTCTAATCCACCCTCACATATTTTTTCCCCCTTATTAAAATCAAAGATGATCATTGTATATCAAGAGCAGGGACACGTTTGTGTGTATATTGTTTTGTGATGTTACTGGAATGAATAGATATTCTCCGCAACGTCATGAGCAATAGACTGAAGCGCTCGTGTGTGAAGACTGTGCATGAGCCACAAGAGAACGTTCCGTCACTAATAACAACGCAACGAACATTGTAGCACTACAATCACAAAGACATGTCCCACCTGTAAATAGAGTGGGGGAACTATGATGTCACTTTGTATACGGATCGGCTGTTAGCATGAAACTGGTTCCCTCGACAAAAAGTTTACCTTATAGTCCGAACCCAGAGTCTCCGCATCAGTAGGAAAGTGAAAAAACGAGCATCTTCCATCCGAAAACTTGTTTTGCATTTCGGGGCAAAGCAAAAAAACATTGTCAAACAACAATATAAAATGCAGGAAACTATTCATTGGTTATTCAAAAATTAATTGTATTACAAATTATACTACATTTGGAAAATACTGTAAATTGCTAAACTGTTCAGTGTGATGACGTTTAATGTCTCCGACAGCGCCTGTAGTCCCATTTAGCAACTTATTAGCAACCGTCTTTTTTAAGAAACGTAACAGTTTAAAAAAATCACGAGTGAGGTGTAACTGGTGTGTTTTATGTTGGAGAATAAAACGTGAAAGTATCTTGAGCCTGTGTGAACCACGGACCTTATTTTAGGGATTTAACCAAAATCCCATTCAAAAAACCCATTGACTCTGGGACGATGGAACCGGAAGTGCTAAAATGCCAACTCGCTTCCAGATTTTTGCCTACAAAGTGACATCATAGTTCCACCACTCTATTACGCCTATGCAAATAATACACACATCCTTTCTTTGAGGGTTGTGCTTCACTTAATAAAATGATTTAATAAATACCTGTTTACAATAAGCACTTATTCGCGCGTACACAGGGAAAATTTTGAGGGCGCACACGTAATATCTGAGGGAGCGCAGCAGAGCCATGATCACTATTGGAGAGCAAGCCCACTGCAAGCCAAGAGATTCATGCACCCCGTGGCACCCTCTCGTATTACAATAATGCACTCTTGACATTTTCCATTAGAATAACGCCAAAAACTGCCTCAAATGAACTATGAAAACGACAATAAAGTCGTACAAGCTGCAATCCATTTCTTATTGGTTAAAATGAACGGAGACTATCTCGTGTTTTTCCGTGGGTACTCGATCATTTCCGTGGGTGCCACGGGATCGGCACCTATGATCTGGATGACAAGAAGTTAGATTTTTGTTGTTATTGGCTTTTCAAAATAGCCTCTTTGCAAAGCCATGTCCTGACACCCGAAAGGAATCTGTCAAGATTGTATTACAGATGCCGAAGACTAACTAGTGCTGAGCTGATGTTCATTCGGATCTGATGTCAATTGTTTATTTTTGGAAATGCACTTATTTGCATTCACACAGTAAATCTGTCTATGACGTCAAATTATTATTATTTATTATTTTTTTTTGTATCACCAATTCTGAGTACTGGGGGAAAAAAAAAACATTCCACACAGCTGAAAACAGAAAAATTACAATTGCATTTTTGTGCAGCCAAGTTTGTGTGTGTGTGTGTGTGTGTGTATGTGTTTTCCTTGATGATTAGCAGACCCATATGAATCTGTACCTGCAGAATTTCCACAGAATCAAAACATTTTAGTTCTACATGCATGTTTCTTGAATAAATATGTATTATTTATCATGACATATTAAATAGTTAATATTTTTTATGTAGTTTTAAATATTCATTTTTGTTTTCTTATTAATATTCATTATTATTTATTAAATATTTAGACTAACTTCTTGATTATGCTTTCAGCTGCCAATAAGGCTGTTGTTCTCTCAGTTCCCATTAACACATTTTATTAGGTTTAAATCAGTTCAGCAGAGTTACACAGTGTCAGAATCAGGTCACATATTTCTAATCAGTATTGCCAAATATAACATGAAACTTTTATTAAAAATCTTCTTTCAGGAACAAAACACAGCATCTGATTTGAGCTCTAGAGTTGGACAATATAGACCAAAAATATTATTGTGTGTGTGTATGTATGTATGTATATACAGTGCCTTGCGAAAGTATTCATACCCCTTCATTTTTGTCGTTTTGCTGCCTTATGTTAAACTCCTTTAAATTACTTTTTTTCCACATCAATCTACACTCCATACACCATACTGACAAAGGAAAAACAGAATTGTCACAACTTCGTAAATGTATTAAAAATAAAAAACTGAAATAAGTACATTGCATAAGTATTCATACCCTTAGCTAAATATTTAGCTGAAGAACCTTTGCAGTCTCAAGTCTTTTTTGTTTGATGTGACAAGCTTTGCTCATCAGCATTTGGCAATTATCTGCCATTTTTCTCCTCACCTCTTCACCTCTCAAGCTCTGTCAGGTTGGACGGGGGCAGATGCACATTTTCAGGTTTCTCCAGAAATATTTGATTGGGTTCAATCCCAGGCTCTGGCTGGGCCAATCAAGGATTTAGGGTCATTGTCCTGTTGGAAGGTGAACCTTCTGCCCAGTCTGAGGTTCTGAATGCTCTGAACTAGGTTTTCATTAAGGCTATCTCTATATTTTGGTGCACTGAGCTTCTCTTCTACTCTGATGAGTCCCTCAGTCCCTGCCACTGAATAACAGCCCCACAGCATGAGGCTGCTACCAGCACACTTTACTTTTTGGATGGCACTCTGCAGATAATGAGCAGAGCTAGTTTCCTTCAAATATGATGCTTAGAATTGAGGTTCATCAGACCAGATAATCTTGTTTCTCAGAGTCTGGGGGTCCTTTAGTTGCTTTTTTGTAAATTCCAAGTGTGTTTTCATATGTCTTAACTGAAGAGAGGATTGAGTTTGGCTACACCGCCATAAAGCCCAGATTGGTGGAGTGTTGCAGTGATGTTTGTCCTTCTGTAGGTTTCTCCTATCTCCACATATGATCATGGAGCTCAACTAGAGTGACCATCAGGTTCTTGGTCACCACACTAACCAAAGCCTTTTTCCATCAGTTGCTCAGTTTGGCCAGGAGGCCAGCTCAAAGAAGAGTCCTGGTTGTTTCAAACTTCTTCTATTAAGGGTAACAGAGACAATATGCTTCTGTGACCCTTCAATGAAGTAGAATTTTTTTTTTCTGAACTCTTCCACAGATGTGTGGCTTTACGCAAACCTGTTTCTGAGCTCAACAGGCAGTTCTTTTGACCTCAGTGCTTGATTTTTGCTCTGATATGCGTTTTCAGCTGTTAGACCTTTTATTAAGACGTGTGTGCCTTTCCAAATTATACCCATTAAATTGAATTTGCCACAGGTTAACTTCACTTGAAGTGTAGTAACATCTACAATCAATATGAATGCTCCTGAGCTAAATTTCAACGGTCCCAGATAAGGGTATGAATACTTATGCAATGGAATCATTTAAGTTTTTTATTTTTTAATAAATTTGCAAAGATGTTAAAAACCTGTTTTTTGCTTTGCCATTATGGTGTATGGAGTGTAGATTGATGTGGAAAAAAGTAATTTAAAGCAGTTTAAAATAAGGCAGCAACATAACAAAACGTGAAAAAAATGAAGGGGTATGAATACTTTCGCAAGGCACTGCATAATCAATCACTGCAGTGATGATGTGTTTTTTAGGCCAACCTGTAAGTCAGCTTCACCCTGGTTCCTTCAACAAAAACCCAATAGGATTTTCCACTGGCTTTTGGCTTATTGCAGAAAATAAGGTCTGTGGCCAACAAAAGATAATAATTTGATAATATGAAAAAAAGATAATAATAATATTAATAATAGTAATAATATATATATTTTTCTATATTCTATCTACATGTTTTCTTTAAAAAAAACAAAAAAAAACCTTGCTACGTGTACTGCATTAGGCTAACCAAGACTTGTCATAGCACTTGCATGTTGTTGCTCTTTTGTTGGTTTTGATTGCTTCTATTGTCCTCATTTGTAAGTCGCTTTGGATAAAAGCATCTGCTAAATGACTAAATGTAAAAATGTAAATGTAAATTTGTTTCGTTTGCACGTTGTGTTTACAAATGAACACAACGTTCATGAATTTTGAAGCCAAAATGTAATGGCCAGAAGTAAGGCTATAAAGCAACACCGCAGTTGCGAGACTTCAGCATCACCACCATTAAGCTTCCAACAATTATTTTAGTCTGTATTTATAAAGATTTCCCTGAAAATTTGAGTTAGAATACTTGGTAAGAACATGATTATAAACACAATGAGGATGTAAAAGCAGATTTATGAGTGGATGAGTTCATCTGTTCGGCGTGATAACATTTAAGGTATCCAAAAACCTCAACTGAGCAACTGCCTTTTTCAAGGCAAGTAAAAGTTTTAAAAAAATCACAAGGGGTATTACTGGTGTATTTTAAGTCATATAATAAAACGTGAAAATATCTTGAGCTTGTGTTAACCACATAGCTTTTTTCAGGCATTTAACCAAAAACCCATTCAAAAACCCATTGACTTCAGGACGATGGAACCGGCAGTGGCAAAATGCAAACTCATTCATGGATTTTGGCCTACAAAACAGTTTTTGCGAAGAGTAATAACATAGCTGTGTAAAACAGGGTCCTTGTAAACCTTGTAAAACAGGGACGAAATAAAATAAAGGCATAATACAATGAAACTACACTTTTTTTCTGATGAAATTAAAATGCTATTGTCAAAAACGTGAAATTGGGCACCATCATTTCTCAGCAATCAGTGTTTTTGAGCGCTATTGTCTCCATCACTGATGAAAATTTAGCTTATTTAAAGAACTGCTATTGATTTGATTGCGTTATCTATATTCTTTCAGATGATAGAGACTCTTATCATTGTAAGATTCACTTCTGACTCGGTCTCCTCTGATTAGTCATAATATAAATAAATTGACCTTATTCCTCTAGGAGCAAAGCTTATCTCGTCCTTCCATCCAAACCTGTCGAAGCATGTTGGTCTTTGAGTCTTTTCCAGGAAGTAGTTCATTGACCCCTCAGACATGTTGCAAACTTCAAAGCTGCACTTTGCTGTGGGTTGTTATATCTCTCACACGAAGAACGCTATCTATCTCTCTGTTCACTTCAAAGAGAAAGGTTATATGAGCAGCAAATGCTTCCTGCCCACTGTTATTACCGAGGATTTCAGTTTGATGCAACATCCCCAAAGCCAAACTCTCTATTATTTTTATGATGTAAAATGACTCGAGTAATTATGGCTGGGAAATTGACTAAGCCGTTTTCATTGTCTGTTTTGATACCAGAATTAATTTAAATGTTCAGTGAGTAAACTTCAAAGTCCTTGGGATTGCTTTTTATGACAAACGGTAAATAATTTCCTCAAAGAGATGAAAATCAAATGGTCACTTGGCATCTGAATCCCCCTGAGCTCTGTCTAGAAATGCACCGGCTACCAATTATGTGACTTATGACTCATGCGTCTTAAATGGTGCAACTGCCATTATGCTAGAGAATGTATGCGAGAGAAGCACTTCATCCGTAGAGGAGACCGTAATCTGTCTCTTTATGTTCGCAGGTGAGCATGCTGTAATACGCGAAGATGCGCCAGAGGTCGTGGCTCTTTAAGTGGTTGGGAATAGGCATTGGCGTTATTCTGCTCACTGCTGCTTGCTATTCTCAAGATTCAGAAGGTAAGTTCTCCCTCACGAATTTTCCTGACTGTCTGGCATCTTTAATATTCTTGCTTTTAGATGATGATATGTGTTTTCCAAAACTCATAAGAAAACTCATAACTGGTGTACTGCCTATGTAGGCGCGCTGCTGATGTTCCAGAAGGTAGGCAGCATGAATATGAAGAATCTCAGAATGCATTGCAACAAGCTCAGTCAAAAAATTAAAGATGGCATGCAATGTGAGAGAAATGTTGATTATAAATATAAATTATTAAATACTGAAAAGTAGCAGTAAAATGTGATTCATTTCAGGGAAGCTAGTTTTCATATATTTGTGTGTCTCTGTGGTTTTGTGCTTATTACAGTAAGTTGTTAGTTTAGTAATATGCTAATGTTAAATTCTAGCTGCAATACCTTGCTTCCGAAGTTCAATTTGAGCAGTACATGGAAAGGTAGCACACTTTTAAGGACAGTTTTGGTATTGTTTTTAAAACAAAAATCATGCCTAATATATTAGGTATGATTTTATTTATTTATTTATTTATTTATTTTTACTGTAGGCTCTTTTGAGGATGTGAAAATGTTGGTTGTGGAAATGACTTCCTTAGGCTAATTTTGTAGCTGTCATTTTCATTTTTTAATTCATTTTAAATTTCAGAGCTACAATAGACAGTTATAATCTGTGTTGACATTAATTATTTACTTTGTGAAAATGATTTATCACATTTAGATTGTCAGTTTTAAAAACGTAATGAATAATTTTAATGATGTTGTTTCATATCTCAAGATTGAAAGTCTCGGATGAAGGTACATTGGGAAAAATCTGTCAATAAAAGTCACTTTAAAAAAGTTTCAAGATGATTCATGCTAAAAAAAAAAAAAAAAAAAAAAAAAAGATCCCAGTTTAATGTGACGTCTACTGTCACGTCGTATGTGTTCCTGTTCTTAGTTAATCATGGTTCATTCAGTTCTCCTGTGTTTAATTAATCATCTCGTTTGGTCCTTTGTTTCCATGTCTTTATAAGCCTTCAGTTCCTAGAGTTCTTGTTCCTGTCTAAACGTCATTCATGTGGTTGTATTCTCCTGCGTTTTTTCTCCAAGTGGATTTATTAAAAGACTGTTTGTTGGAATTCTTCATCCTCATGCTCCTTCGTGCTCCTCGCCTTGACAACCCGTGACAGAAGACAGGACCATTAAAAATAGATGAACGAGCCAGGTTGATCGCCGTGGCTCAGGCGAGCCACGACCCACTGACCTACGCGAGGGCATTCGTGTCGCTCGCCCTCCCAAGCCCGCCGTCCACGGCTCCTTCAAGCCCGCCGTCCGTGGCTCCCTCAAGCCCACTGCCGTCCGCGGCTCACTCAAGCCCGCCGCCGTCCGCGGCTCACTCAAGCCCGCCGCCGTCCGCGGCTCACTCAAGCCCGCCGCCGTCCGCGGCTCACTCAAGCCCACCGCCGTCCGTGGCTCACTCCAGCACGCCGTTGTCCGTAGCTCAATCAAGCCCGCCGGCTCCAACCCCAGAGCTCCTGGATACGGCCCTACCCCCAGAGTTCTCGGCGCCTATTCTCACTCCAGAGTCTGCTCCAGAGTGCTCTCCAGAGTCCGCTCAAGAATGCTCTCCAGAGTCCGCTCCAGAATGCTCTCCAAAGCTCAACAGGTTGCCCACTCAAGTCACAGAGCTCAAGAGGGAGCCCACTCAAGTCACAGAGCGCAACAGGGAGTCCACTCAAGTCACAGAGCTCACCAGGGAGCCCACTGAAGTCACAGAGTTTAACGCAGAGCCCAGCTCTCCATCGTCTCCTAAGTCTCCGCTGGTCCAGTCCAGCACTCCATCGTCTCCGCTGGTCTCAGCCAGCTCCGCTCCTCGCAAACGCTCTCCAGAGCCCTCTCCTTGCAAGCGCCCTCCAGAGCCCGTTTCTTGCAAGTGCCCTCCAGTGCCCGCTCCTCGCAAGCGCCCTCCAGTGCTCGCTCCTCCAGAGCGCCCTCAAGTGCCCACTCCTCCAGATCGCCCCCCTGACTTCATAGTTTTCCCCAAGAAAATTTTGGGGGGGGTGGCCATATATCCATGGCCATAGTGGCCAGGCCAAGGGCCAAGGCCACGGAGGTGGATCCGCCATGGCCTCCCGTGTCTCCTGATCCGCCATGGCCTACCAAGTCTCCTGATCCGCCATGGCCTCCCGTGTCTCCTGATCCGACATGGCCTCCCGTGTTTCCTGATCTGCCATGGCCTCCTGAGTCTGCTGATCCACCATGGCCACCTGAGTACCTTGATCCGCCATGCCTTCCCGAACTGTCTGCTCAGCCATGGCGCCCGCCCCCCCCCTCCCCGATGGTACTGTTACGGTGCGGGATGCGCCGTCCGGGAGGGTGGCGATCTGTCACGTCTATGTTTCTGTTGAGTTCCTGTTTTTCCTTATTTGGTAGCTCCTGTTCTTAGTTAATCATCGTTCATTCAGTTCTCCTGTGTTTAATTAATCATCTCGTTTGCTCCTTTGTTTCCATGTCTTTATAAGCCTTCAGTTACTAGAGTTCTTGTTCCTGTCTAAACATAATTTATGTGGTTGTATTCTCCTGCGTTTTTCTCCAAGTGTATTTATTAAAAGACTGTTTGTTGGAATTCTGCCTCCTCGTGCTCCTTCGTGCTTCTCGCCTTTACAACCCGTGACATCTAGTAAGTAGGTAGGTAAATAAGGGAGTAAGTAAATAAATAAATAAATAAATAGCAACCCCTGATATATTAAAGTGTCCAAAATTTAAGAAACATGCTCAAAAAATAAATAAATAAAATAAAATAAAATAAAAATATTGTGTGTGATATTGTAACAGGCAATGCATGTGAATATAACATATGCATTCACTGTTACAATGTTACACACTCTTTGATTTTTTTTTTTTTTTTTGCATCGTCACTGTATTACTAGCTGGAAATGTTTGCCTCTGGAGAAGCCATAATGACTTGGCATGACAGTAAGATAGATTCTAATTTCATGTAGGAAATTTACACAATGCATCTCCAGCCCGTCTAAACACAGCTAGACTCCATTCTCGCTCAATCTATGATGACACATATCCATTCATATTGGACACCACTGAAATTTACTGTATTTACTTTGTGTTGCGTAGATGTGTGCTTCCTAGTGTTTTATCGATGTAGCACACTGATATGAAAGTGGAGAAATTCTATATATTGATCCTTCACCTACAAAGAGTTGGAAACTGTTTTTTTTTTTTCATTCTGGCTTCAATTCAGTAATCTTTCTTGTATTTCTCTTGAACACACTCTATATATGTTATTTTTTGGGTAGAAAAAGATATATATTTTTTCTCTTACCTAGAGTGTTAAATAAATAGTTAACCCCAAAATAAGGCTTTTCTGTTATTTATTGACCCTCATAACATTTAGAACATATATAGCGTTATTTTATTTATTTATTTTATATAAAGCACAAAAGAAGATTTTTTTTTATGGGAGAACTGTTTTTCTTACAACAGTAGTTTATAGTTACCATGGCCATCAAGCCCCAAAAATGACAGATGGGCACCATGAGGTTACATAAAAATAGCATAAATCATGTGTGAGTTATATTTAATTTTTTAATTCATAAAACTGCCATGTATGGAAAATAGACCAACATTTTTTGGGACCAATATCCTCCCCTTCAGTGAACTGTCACCTCCAGAACTGCTAAATGAATCATTAATTTGAGCTGGATGACAATTAATTATTTGATCCACTTAGCAAATCGGACTAAATGATTGATTTTCATATCGAACTGATTTGTTCATGATTCTGACTTAATTGTACATTCTCAGCAGTTCTCAAGTTAAGATCTCTTTGTAAGGGAAGATTACCAGTGAATTTTGACTTCAGAAACTTGAAGTGTTAAAGACAACGTTTATGGTTCTTTTTGGTGTTTATTCATCAGAAGCTTGTTAGCCTATATAACTAAAATATATTGCCAAAAGTAGATGGACTCCTCCTTAATGGTTTTGGAAGCTGTACAATGTTTTAAATCTTAATGCTGCACCAAGCAGTGACATTCTGGAGAATTATGGGCTGCCAACTTTGTGGCAACAATTTAGGAAGGGCCCTTTTTGTTCCAGCCTGACATTTTCCCCTGAGCCCAAAGTGACGTCCATATAGAAATGATTTACTCTTTGTTCTCACTGAAATGACTGGAGTAGCCAAACTCGAACTGGAATTGGCCGTACAGTGTATTACTTTAACATCACTAAGCCATACATTTACCCTACAGTGAGTCTGTCTGGTTTGAAGACTTAATTTGCATTTGACCTCCAGGTTTAATGAAGATAAAAGATATTCCAGACTGAACATTTATTTATTGGTTCCACCTTTTTTTTTGATTGTGGAAACTTTTGTAAATAGATATTTTAAAAGAAATTGTAGAGATATGTACATGTTAGTATGATTTACTGGGTTTGACCTTAATGTTTATGGGCTACTCTCACCTTCTTTCAATGTTACTGTGACCAAATTTTCTCTTTTTGTTCGCTATGCATAAAATACCGATATAGTTTCAGATGCTGAATCACTCAAATTAGCCTTAAAGTTCACTGTATTTCAAATGGTTTTGCAGTAATTACCTCTTGCATTCGTATTAACATACACTAATTCAGTCTCAGCAAATATGGCAACAGTTCAAGGTGAGATATGGAGCAGGCATACATTACCATATTTTCTAAAAAATAAGTCACACTTGGTCAATAAATTGCATTTTTTGAGCGAAAACAAACTAACAAAAAACATATGTTGCATGGCATTCAAAACAGGAATGAAAAATACAAATAAAACACAAACATAAATTGTAGCGACATTCATTATAAACAACATTTATTATAAATGCTAAGCTGAAATTTATTCAAAGTGAAACTGAAACTACCAGTGTGTGGTAATTAAACCCATGTTTTGCATGCTTGAGATTAATTGCATTATATAAATTGCTTTGAAATATACAAAGCCCCTAAGGCTACATGGTGATGGAAAGTAAAATGAGATGGGAGGAAAAAAAATATTTCAGTGCTTTTGCATTCTCTCGAAATTTTGCATTCTCCCAACAAACTTCGCGTTCACTTGCAAAACTTTTGTGATGGAATTAAGACGAGGTAGGAGGAATGCAATACTTTTGCGAGAGACTGCACGTTTTACAAGAGATTGCAAAAGTTTCTCAGGGAATGCAATATGTTTGTGAGAGTGCAATGTTTCTTGGAGAAATGCATTACTTTTGCGAGACAATGCAAAAGTTTTGTGAGAGAGCGCAAAATTTCACAGGGGAATGCAACACATTTGCAAGGGAACAACAAATTTGCAAGAGAATGAAAATGTTTTGCAGGAGAACACCAAGTTTCGCAGGGGAATGCAATGCATTTGCAAGAGAACTATAAATTTGCAAGAGAACGAAAATGTTTTGTGAGAGAACACAAATGTTTCTTAGGGGAATGCAAAACGTTTGTTAGAGAATGCAAAGTTTCTTGTGGAAATGCAGTTTGTTTGCGAAAGAACGCAACTGTTTTGAGAGAACACAGTTTCTCAGGGGAACACAATATGTTTATGAGAGTATGCACTGAGAAGATAAAAATTATATCACATGATAAAGAAGTGACTTATATTCTGAAATATACAGTAGATCTCACTTTGCTCTTTGGCGTAGCTGAAATGAAATGGGGCTGCATTCCAATAGACCCCAGAACTCATTCAGCTTGATAGCAGCTTTAGAATCAGGCAAAACCAACAGTGAGGATCATTTACTGTCATCCTGTTATTCTGAGAGGAGCAGACTCTACTTTTTCCTGACTTTATCTCTCAAACGATTTCTCACTCTCCTGAGGTTCCTGTCCATTACGAGGAGGTCTAGAGAGAGCTATCTCAAAGCATTCCCATTCATCTCAATGGCAGTAGCTCAGCTGGTATATTATTTAAATTAAATGCCTAATTTTCCATTGAGAAAAATGTTTTTTAGAGCAGCTGCTAACAGAGCCATACTAAGCAGCTCAACCTTGACCTTTTGGTCCACACTGTTTTGATTCAATTAGATGTTGCATGTTCTCTGGTGGATTCTTACCCCTGCGGACTTGAACTAAACAGCTGACACTTCCCATATTGCAGTGTAGCTAAAAGGCTAAAGTTGATAGTGGAGTTGGCCTTTTACGCTCTATTCTCACTTGAACCATGACCACTAGAGTTCGGCAGTCCAGCATTCCCAAGTGTTTGCTCTCTCTCGCTCCTGAAGATTCAGATGTGCCCGCTCTGTTCAGGGACATGGTTCAGCCAGAGTAGGTCAGCTACGCATGGTGTCCACTGAATGCTAACTAAGGACAAGGCCAAGATTAATTCCAAGAAATATAATCTCATCCATTTTTCATCAGGCTATACGAATTCGCAGCTCAGACATGCTTCATTGCTAAACATTTCAGTGGTCATTAGAATTTCAATAATGTTTCCCTTCAGGGACGCCACACGGTGTGAGTCAACATGCTTATATTGTATCAGGTCAGAGCTGTTCATAATGCATAATATGCTGCAGACCCATTGTAGTTGATGATGAGAGATTTTTCAATGCAAAAAGAGGTCAGTATTCATATAAAGACTTAAAAGTAATTTAAAGTAAATTTGGCTTGTGGTTTAAAGTTACGGGATATGTAATGAGCAAAAACCAGTCCGTTATTGTACGTGTGCCATTCTCTCCATATCATCCTTCCAATCACTGCGTCCTGGCATGCAGTAAAACCCAGAATGGTTTCAATTAAAATTATAAAACACTTATGCAAACTTTTGTACTTTCTCATTCAAAACAAATTAAATTGATTGGAAGTTTTTGCTGAGCGTGCTTATCGTCAAACTTATTTTCTGCCGAGCGCTGTGACTTAAGCTCAAGGGCAGATTGATGTATAGGAGACGTGAAAAGGGCCGATCAGCAGACAGTAGTGAATGGCTCCCCGTGGAGACATCCATCCCACTCAGAAGGTAGAAGTTCAGACCTTTGACCTTAGCTGTGATGGATGTGTCCCGCTGGACAAGCAGCCATGTGCTGCAGTGTGTTGACGTGGATGTCATTCCTGCATCGCACTGTCCTTTTATTGTTCTGGAGATTCTTCAGAAACCCTGGGGCAGTAAAACCATTTACCAGAGAAACTCAGATTCCACAGCTCAGGGGCCACTTTTAGAAAACGCAGGGTGTCCAGGGGCCAGTGAATCAAATGACCTGGTAAAAATAAATAACACTAAATGGTCTGTCAATCTATTTGTCTGTCTGTCGACTTTATCTGTCTTTGTCATATCTATCTATCCATCTATCTATCTATCTATCTATCTATCTATCTATCTATCTATCTATCTATCTATCTATCTATTTCTCTCTCTCTCTCTCTCTCTCTCTCTCTCTCTCTCTCTCTCTGTCTGTCTGAATTCAAAAATCTGAATTGGAGAATACACAATCTATTTACTTGAATTCATCTGTATAGTCAAGAACAGTGATCTCTCCCCTCTCATAATTGGATGCAATGATTTAGGAATCAGTCCATTTATTTGTTAAATTGTATGTTTTGCTGTCAAGCGTTTGACATTTGGGTGCTATTTTCTTAAATTTTTGCTGCTGAATGGAACACACACTGTTTCACAAATGCCGCAAGCGGTCTGTCACTATGCACAAATCACTGATGACAGTATTTGCATTGTCACGTCTATGTTTCTGTTGAGTTCCTGTTTTTCTTTATTTGGTTTTGTTCCTGTCCTTGTTATTAATTAGTCACCTGTTCCTTGTTAATTTACTCGTTGGTACCCTCGTTTAGTTGGTGTATTTAAAGAGTGTTCAGTTCCTAGTTTCTTTGTCCTGTCTGAACGTCGTTTTAAGTGATTGTATTCTCTGCGTTTTCTCCGTCGTGTCATTAAAGACTGTTTATTTTGGATATCTGCCTCCTTCATGCTCCTCGCCTTGACAACCCGTGACAGAAGACAGGACCCAAAAGACATGGATGAACGAGCTAAGTTCTTCGCCGTGGCTCATAAAAGCCACGACCTGCTCACCTACGCGAGAGCATTCGTGCCGCTCACCCTGGCCAGCTCCCTCGATAGAGAGGTCCTCACGACACTGTTCCGGCTCGGGATCGCTTACCACCAGCCCACGGAACTCCCAGACACCACCAACCTAGATTGTAAGGAGGCGCTCATCCAGTGTCTGGAGAGTCTCCGATCCCGAGCCGGAACCCCACTGGCCGTGGCTCCCACAAGCCCATCAGCTGTTCCCCAGTCAAGCCCGCCGGCCGCTGCTCCCTCAGCACTCCTGGATATGGCACTACTCCCGGAGTTCTCAGCTCCGGTCCTCTCCCCAGAATCCTCTCCAGGATGCTCTCCATCTCCTGAGTCTCCTTCATCTCCACTGGTCCTAGCCAGCTCTGCTCCTCGAAAGTGTCCTCCAGAGCCCCCTCCAGTGTCCGTTCCTCCCGAGCCCCCTCCAGTGCCCGCTCCTCGAAAGCGCCCTCCAGTGCCCATTCCTCCAGAGCGCCCTCCAGTACCTGCTCCTCCAGAGCGCCCTCCAATGCCCGCTCGTCCAGAGAGCCCTCCAGAGCGCCCCCAAATTTCCTAATTTTCTGCAAGAAAATTTTGGGGGGGGCCATATGCCTGTGGCCATGGTGGCGGAGTCGACAAAGGCCACAGAATCTCCACCAGGGCCTCCAGAACTGTCTGCTCCGCCATGGCTCCCCGAACTCCCTGATCCGCCATGGTCTCCTGAACTGTCTGCTCCGCCATGGCTCCCCGAACTCCCTGATCCGCCATGGCCTCCCGAACTGTCTGCTCCGCCATGGCTCCCTGAACTCCCTGATCTGCCATGGCTTCCCGAACTCTCTGATACGCCATGGCTCCCTGATCCGCCCTGTTCCAGTCCTGCACCCCCCCATCCGGGAGGGGGTGATCCTTGTTATTAATTAGTCACCTGTTCCTTGTTAATTTACTCGTTAGTCCCCTCGTTTAGTTGGTGTATTTAAAGAGTGTTCAGTTCCTAGTTTCTTTGTCCTGTCTGAACGTCATTTTAAGTGGTTGTATTCTCTTGCGTTTTCTCCATCGTGTCGTTAAAGACTGTTTATTTTGGATATCTGCTTCCTTTGTACTCCTTCACGCTCCTCGCCTTGACAACCCGTGACATGCATATCCTAATGCTTTGCTTTAGAATTATTAAAAATGGAAAATGAATTGTGAAACATTTTGTAAAATAATCTGACTACACAACCACTTAAATGTCATTTAAATAAACTGCAAGTTTCACAGCCCAAGGAAGCTAATTAGTGGGGTATAACTAAACTAGACTGCTCAGGTTATGAATTATTGGGCCGTAGACAGCTTTGCTGATTATAAAGGCTGTGTTCTGGTTTGTCACATCACAACGCTGACTTAATTAATTCTCAAAACATGTCCAAATTTTTATGGGGAGACGAATTTGAAAATACCTGTCATATACTGTTCGATTACTGTTCTATTTTCCATAATCTTCCATTACCATAATCTGTTGACTTTCATAATCTTGATTTCAGCATGAGATATGCATAGTTATTATGTCTTGTTTTAAAAGAGATTTACTGCCTCCCTATATTTACAGCCAAAAATTCCATACAAAAGATCTTAAAAAAAATATTCCATACTACCTGCTGTGCAACATTCACAACCCATAGAGGATGAAGGGATTATTCATCTTCATACACTACAGATGAATTATCCATAATCACTGTTATTCAGACAGGCTACAGTCATACCTGTTGGCATACGCATGCCATTTTCAAATGTATTTTAGTGATTCATAAGCAGGTATACATGTGTAATTCCTTTTTCCATTTATATGACATCCGACATAAAAATAATAAATATTAGCCACTTTCCTTATGCAGCAACATCCTTTGATTGGCATTAAACGTGGCCATGTGGTCAGAACTAATTCTAAAAGGAATGCTGCTGGATATAATATTTTCAGAAATGTAAAGTGTTTTAAATTTTAAGTGTTTTTTTTTTTTTTTTTTTGACAAAGTTTTGACAAAAATGGCAAAAACAGTTTATTTTTCCCCCCCAAAAAGAAAAAGAAAATTGTTGTTAATTTTTGTTAAACTCAAATAGCTGCAGTGCTAGATGTACAGTAATTAGAGTAACATGATAGCCTCTCTAAGATGTTTCTTCAAAGAAAACCATTCCCGTCATTAAAAACCATTCCACCCAGTGGGTGTCATGTAACATGTATGATCATCAATGAGATGATTCAATCAGCAATGAGTTGTTAACTTCTGTATTCACAGCTTGAGTAATTTATACAAAACCGTCAGACCAGAGCAGTCTCAGATGCTTCATGGAAGCTGTTATGCACTTAGGCGTTGTGCATGTGTTTATGTAATAATATTTATTTACATTTTATACAGCAGTTTTATACAGCAGAAGGGAGAGATGGCAAATACAGTGTTTAGTTTAGATACTGAGGTAGGTTTTGTGTCTGTTTGTATTGGTATTAAAGCAAAAAGTATAATAAAATAATTTAAAAATATGAAATAAATTATTTAAATGAAAACATAACTCAGTCCCCAGACATTCATGCAGTCTTTAGAGAACAATTCAGAGCTTGTTAATCTTTGTGTCACAAATTAGAAAAAAACCCAACATACCAAAAAATTACGATAAACCTTAGTGAGGAACCAACATTTTTAGAATGTTCATGCTCTGGATTTGTGGCTCTTCAGAGATCTGTTTCCTTCCTGTGTGCTGGCTTGTTGCTGAGTATTGATATATTCTGTGATTACTCCCATTGGCTCCTCTCCAAGCTTTCAGAGGTGTGTTATCTTATCTAAGGCATTCGTAAGACCGACCCTCAGCGTCTCACTTTTACACCCTTGATTTTGCTGTGAAATCTGGTATCATACATTTAAAGAACACTTTTTTTTTTTTTTTTAATAACTTTTCTTTTTTCATTTACTCACCCTTGTATCAATCCAGCATGACTTACTTTTTATGTGGAACACAAGAAGATATTATACAGATTGGTCACACTTCTCTTTTCCATACGCTGATGGTGAAAAAAGTGACCATGGGGTATAAAGCTCCAAAATGACAAAATGGTACTCTAATGAAGACTTACATGTTGGTTTGTTACTCAAACAAAGCTAAGACTTAAAAGAATGAGAATGATTATTTCAGAAACATGGAATATAGTTCACAAGTTGTATTTACCAGTGTTATTTTAGGAGCATCAGCCTAGTATTTTTTTATTAGTATTTTGATTTAATTTTGTATTTTTTTAAATTTATTATTTTATTATTTTTTGATTTTGTATTTTTTTAATTTTTATTTGGTTTAGTACTTTTATTGGATTTTTTTTTTTTTTTTGTAGTTAACCCTGGCATGAAATGGAATGCTTACGGACAATTGATTGTGTGACCAAGAGCCCTTGGTTATCGTTCTCTTTTATTGTATGGTCAACATACGAAAGACCTAATATTTTGTTGAGCAAATGATCACAATTTTAACTTTTGGGAGAACTGTACCTTCAAGAGGGTCAGATTTGTTTCCAAACTTCAGAGACTACAGAATCGCTATGCTGTGGTAGAGTTCTCACCTCTGCTTAAGCTGAGAGAAATTTAGGTCACCTCTAGGCTAAAAGAAACTAAGAAAATAAAAGCTTATTGCTTTTTTTGTGGTCTAGGGTGCTATTTGGAACACCATTTGTTCCAAGTTCATCAATGGTAATAGCTCAGCTTCTGCCTGAGTCATGGTTTTCCTTTGCTTAGTATAAAAGGGGCCCCACAGCCATGAATCTTTAATGGCAACACAAGACAGTTGGTCTTTCCTTTGAAACCCTGCTCGCCATCATAGGCCCAGTTGCTAAGAGAGCCCGACTTGCCTCGGTTTAATGTGTCAGCACTTCTGACATTACGTAAAGCCACACAAATGCTATCAATTTCTAATTCATGAGCGGCAGGCCATAGACGGTCCTTGGAGACGCAAGCACAGCTGCAAACGGGTGTCGTCATAACACAGAAAACCGATCCTGGGAACTTGTAGTGTAGACTTGACCTTCATTTGCTCTTCAAACTATTAACCTTTGTGTAACAGGACGGTTAATTCCCTACTTGTCCTCGCTTTGTGTAGCGCCCTCAAAGAAAGCCCATTTTGTTCATAATCACTGTTCCCCTTTCAGTCGGTCACTCCGAGTCACGTCGGATGACCGACGAAATTGGGATCTCGCCAGAGAGACCAATCCACTTCGAGTGTAACTAAACGAGCCAATGGACATTGGCATGCGATTATTGCATCCAGCTGCCGCTGATCACAGCGTGAGCATAAGAGGCAGCTGATGCACCGCATCAATTATCCTTTCGCTTCGGAGCCGAGCGGTAGTGGTTAAAGCTACTGCTCCCCCTTCCAAGAGAGTGTTCTGCGAGCGAGTGCGGGCGTTACGGCGCGGCAGCGGTGGTCACGGTGTCCGGGAGAGAAAGATCGTCTTCCTGCTGACAGCCACACTAGGAGTGTGCGGTGGCCAGCTCCCCTGCGTGCTTCAGCACTAAAAGAGCATTTCTCTGAAAGAGCAATTTCTCTAAAAGAGCAACACGGGTGATCGCGTCTTTTTAAAGATGTCTTTTCACCCGTGCGTTTCTGGGTGTGGTCGTTTCCTGGCGCCTCAGGACGGTCACGATCGCTTCCTCACGTGTCTGGGCATTCAGCACGCTGAGGTGGCTTTCGTGGATGGTTCATGTTCTTCTTGCGGGGACATGACCATCTCGGAGTGCGACTCTGCTATGTCAAACATGGCAGAGTCCCTCTGCCTGCCGTGATCCGGCGTGCACACTGGATCCGGTGGAGTTAGAGGTGATTTGAGGATTACGGTGAGGGCTTCCCCAAGTGGAGCTCCTCACCCCTCAAGCACTCCGCAGCCGGTGGAGCTGCCGAAGGAGCGCGCTGGCCACGCGTTTCCTTCGGTGTCCCCTCTGACGACCAGATGTCGATCACCGCATCGGAGGGCGGGCCCTCTCTCTCCGGGGATGACGACCCGGCTGCGTTGCCCCCTTCGGGTGTGGTAGCGTTGTCCGTGCCAGACCCAGAGATGACGGCTATGCTTTCCCGGGCCGCCGAGAATGTCGGGCTCGTGTGGAATCCTAAAAAGCCACCGTGTCCCGATCCTTCGAGGCTGGGCGAGTGGTTCCTCGGTGGGGGTGGCGCTGGTTCTCAGCGCCCCCCTCCGGTGCCATTCTTTCCGGAAGTGCATGAGGAGCTGACAAGATTGTGGAGGGCACCTTTCACTGCCCGAAACACATCTTGTAGTTCTTCCGCTCTCACCACCCTCGATGGTGGAGCCGCTTTGGGGTATGCGGGCATCCCCTCGGTGGAACGGTCTGTGGCCATGCAACTGTGTCCAACAGCCGCTTCCACCCTGCGGGGTGATCCGTGTCTCCCCTCACGGGCCTCTAAGTATTCGTCAGGTCTAACTGGCAGTGCTTGTAGAGCCTGTGGGGAGGCGGCTTCCGCCCTCCACGCTATGGCGTTGCTGCAGGTCCACCAGGCCAAAGCACTGAAAGACCTGCACGAGGGTGGTCACGACCTGGCGGTTCTACATGAGCTGCGTGCTGCGACGGACCTCGCGCTACGAGTGACGAAGGTGACCGCACAGTCTCTGGGTTGTGCGATGTCCAGGAGCGCCATCTCTGGCTGTGTCTCGCTGACATGACGGGGCAGGAGAAGGTACTCCCGTGTCACAGACCGGCCCTTTCGGCGACGCTGTCGAGAGCTTTGCCCAGCAGTTCTCGGCAGCCCAGAAGCAGACTGAGGCAAACACATCATGCGCCGGAGGAAACCTGCTGCTTCCACCCCGGCTGCAGCCACTCAGCCTGCTCGTCGCCGTGGGCGCCCCCTGCGGCCGTCCCCGCTCCCGCGCAGCCGCAGCAGCCTTCACCAGGCAGCGTCGTGGAGCCGGTCGCAGGCAGGACGCCCAGCCCGTCCAGGCCCCCGCCAAACCTGGCGGCAAGCGCAAGTGCAAGAGGCCCTGAGACGGGCGACCCAGAGATGGAGGAGACTGCTCATCGGGAGATGGTGACTGCACCACTCCCTCCCCCGGAGGAGGGCCGGGTGGAGTATCTTTTGTTCATTTTGTTCCGCCGCTGGCCCAGCAGCCAGCGGTACCCAAAACATCAGTAAAGAGCGGTCTCCTCAATCTCCGGGTCTCAAGAGGAGGAGAGTGGTGATCCGTGCATCACAGGATCACTTCCCTCCTCCTCTCTCGCCAGCAGGCAGCGGGTGGTTGCCCAAGAGCACCCCTTCTGCCCATTCGTGGAACCAGGTAAGGGCAGTAGCACTCCAGTCCCCGCTTCAAGTCGTCAAACGCCGGGCTGTCACAAGCCTCAAGCCGGGTTCCTGTGTCTCCTCCCATGCGAGGAGAAATCAGGTGAGTGCTACACTACACACCCAGACCCCGCCCCCTGCCGTCACAGGCCAGGCCGTCACAGGCCCTGGGGCCGGTCCCTGTGTTCCACCTCGCTGCCCCACCGCGGGCATGTCGGTGGGCCCGTTGGCCCCGCTGGTGCGGTCTCTCGGAGCCTGGTTAGCGCTCCCCAGCCCGTCCCGGTGGCTCCTGCGGACCATCAGACTCGGCTATGCGATTCAGTTCGCCCGGCGTCCCCCCCAAGTTCAGGGGCATCCGGTACACTTCAGTCAAAGCCGTCGATGCCCCTGTCTTGCTCGCGGAGATTGCAGTCCTACTGGCGAAGGATGCAATAGAGCCGGTCCCTCCAGCCGATATGAGGTCGGGGTTTTACAGCCCTTACTTCATTGTGCCCAAGAAAAGCGGTGGGTTACGACCGATCTTGGATCTGCGAGTTTTGAACCGTGCACTTCACAAGATGCCGTTCAAGATGTTGACGCAGAAACGCATTCTTGGATGCGTCCGTCCCCTAGATTGGTTTGCAGCAATCGACCTGAAGGACGCGTACTTTCATGTTTCGATTCTCCCGCGAGACAGGCCATTCCTGCGATTCGCGTTCGATGGTCGGGCATATCAGTACAAGGTCCTGCCCTTCCGGCTGTCCCTTTTCGCCTCGTGTCTTCACCAAAGTCGCAGAGGCGGCCCCTTGTTCCCCTGAGACAACGGGGTGTGCGCATTCTCAACTACCTCTACGACTGGCTCATACTTGCACAGTCTCGAGAGCTGTTGTGCGCACACAGGGACCTGGTGCTCAGGCACCTCAGCCAGTTGGGCCTTCGGGTCAATTGGGAAAAGAGCAAACTCGTGCCAACGCAGAGGATCTCTTTTCTCGGCATGGAGTTGGATTCGGTCAACCAGACAGCACGCCTCACCCAGGAACGTGCTCAGTCGGTGCTGAACTGCCTCAAGACTTTATCAGGCAGGACAGCGGTCCCACTGAAACTCTTTCAGAGGCTCCTGGGGCATATGGCTGCAGCTGCGGCCATAGTTCCGCTCGGTCTGCTCCATATGAGACCGCTTCAGCACTGGCTCCATGATCGAATCCCGAGGTGGGCGTGGAAACGCGGTACTCACCGGGTTCAGATTACACCGGCCTGCCGCAAGACCTTCAGCCCGTGGTCAGATCCTTCGTTCCTTCGGGCAGGAGTGCCCCTGGAGCAGGTATCCAGGCATGCTGTGGTATTCACGGATGCCTCGGCCACCGGCTGGGGTGCCACGTACAACGGGCACGCAGTATCAGGGGTTGGACGGGCCCCCTTCTGCGTTGGCATATCAATTGCCTCGAGTTGCTGGCAGTACGCCTTGCCCTGTGCCGCCTCAGAGGGCGCCTTTGGGGCAGGGACGTTCTGGTCCGTACGGACAACACTGCGACCGTTGCCTATATCAACCGGCAAGGCGGTTTGCGCTCCCGTCGCATGTCGCAACTCGCCCGCCACCTCCTCCTCTGGAGTCAGAAGCATCTGAGGTCCCTTCGTGCCATCCACATCCCAGGAGTGTTCAATCAGGCGGCCGACGAGCTGTCTCGAGCGGCACTTCCTGGGGAGTGGAGACTCCATCCCCAGGTGGTCCAGCTGATTTGGAGTCGGTTCGGAGTTGCTCAGGTAGACCTGTTTGCATCTCCAGAAACCACCCACTGCCAGTGGTTCTACTCCCTGTCCGAGGCAACGCTCGGCACGGATGCACTGGCACACAGCTGGCCCCAGGGCTTGCGCAAGTATGCGTTTCCCCCAGTGAGCCTGCTAGCACAGACATTGTGCAAGATCAGGGAGGACGAGGAGCAGGTCCTGTTAGTGGCTCCATATTGGCCCAACAGGACCTGGTTCCCGGAACTCATGCTCCTCGCGACAGCCCCTCCCTGGCCGATTCCTCTGAGGAAGGATCTGCTTTCTCAGAGACGGGGCACCCTCTGGCACCCGCGTCCAGACTTGTGGAAACTTCATGTGTGGTCCCTGGACGGGACGCGGAGGTTCTAGGTGACCTGCCCCAGGAGGTAGCGCTCACTATCGCTTCAGCACGAGCACCGTCCACAAGACGGGCCTATGCGCTGAAGTGGAACCTGTTCGTCGAATGGTGTTCCTCTTACCAGGAGGACCCCCGGAGATGTTCGATCAGAGCCGTGCTTTCCTTTTTGCAACAAGGGTTGGAGCGTAGGCTGTCCCCCTCCACCCTTAAGGTATATGTTGCTGCTATTTCTGCCCACCACGACCCCATAGAGGGGAGGTCGGTGGGGAAGCACGATCTGGTCGTCAGGTTTCTTAGGGGGGCCAGGAGGTTAAATCCTCCGAGGCCTCCCTCCCTTCCCTCTTGGGATTTGGCTTTGGTGCTAAGAGCCCTACAAACTGCCCCCTTTGAGCCATTGCAGTCAGTCGAGTTGAAGTTTCTTTCTATGAAAACCCTACTCCTGACTGCATTGGCCTCAATCAAGAGGGTGGGGGACCTGCAGGCATTTTCGGTCGACGAATCGTGCCTTGAGTTTGGGCCGGCTGACTCCAGTGCAACACTGAGGCCCCGGCCCGGCTATGTGCCCAAGGTTCCTACCACGCCCTTCAGGGACCAGGTAGTGAGCCTGCAAGCGCTGCCCCTGGAGGAGGCAGACCCAGCCCTAGCTTTGCTCTGTCCTGTACGCGCACTGCGTCAGTACGTGGATAGAACTCAGAGCTTCAGGACCTCAGAACAGCTCTTTGTCTGTTACGGAGGACAGCAGAAGGGGAAGGCTGTCTCCAAGCAGAGGATGGCCCACTGGATAGTGGATGCCATCACCTTGGCCTACGAAGCACAAGGTGTGCCCTGCCCGCTCAGGTTGCGTGCTCACTCCACTAGGGGTGTCGCATCGTCCTGGGCGCTGGCTCGTGGTGCCTCGCTAGCAGACATCTGTAGAGCTGCGGGTTGGGCGACTCCCAACACGTTCGCTAGGTTTTATAGCCTACGTGTCGAACCGGTTTCCTCCTGTGTTCTCACCTCAAACGGGTAGTGGCACTGAGAGGGCCGGCTCAGAGTCGGCTTGCGGCGTCCTTACGCCTAATTCTCCAGAGAGTTCCTTAACCAGGCAAACCCTGTTGAGTCCTCCAGCACTCCGGCGTCCGGACACGGCGGAGCGTCCGGCGCCAGGCCTTCAGCCAATGAATTCTTGAAAACTGGTGCGAGGCTAGTGCCCATATGAGAGACCCTGTCGGGATCCCATATGTGTATTCCACGGTATTCTTATTAGAGCCGTGTTTCCCCTGGCGGACCACGTTCTGCCATCTCTAAAGATGCAGCCTGAGCCATCTCAGAGACTTCCATGTGCAAAAGGGCCCTCTGGGTTACTTCACATGTTTGAATGTCACTTAAACCCCCTTTGGGAGGAGGTGACTCCGCAGTGTGCCTCTTCCAAGTGGAAGGGCACGCTTCCCAGTGTTATCCTAGTCCTACTGTTTGGGTTGCTCAAGGAACACCAGTAGTTGACCTTCTCTGTGTAGAGCCCGGTCCTATCGTCTGCCTTATAGGAAGGGTCAGGAGCCCTACACAGGGCACTGGAAGGGGCAGCTCCTGTGGCGCTTTGGTAGGGATCCCAATTTCGTCGGTCATCCGACGTGACTCGGAGTGACCGACTGAAAGGGGAACGTCTCGGTTACGTATGTAACCCTCGTTCCCTGAAGGAGGGAACGGAGACGTCACGTCCCGTCGCCACAGTCGCTGTACCACCGCTGAGCTGCCGGGTCGCCGGCTCGGCTCCTCAGCGAAAACATAATTGATGCGGTGCATCAGCTGCCTCTTATGCTCACGCTGTGATCAGCGGCAGCTGGATGCAATAATCGCATGCCAATGTCCATTGGCTCGTTTAGTTACACTCGAAGTGGATTGGTCTCTCTGGCGAGATCCCAATTTCGTCGGTCATCCGACGTGACGTCTCCGTTCCCTCCTTCAGGGAACGAGGGTTACATACGTAACCGAGACGATCTGTGTTGCAGAATTCATGGTGTCGATTTTGTATGATTTATATTCTGCTGTCGTCTTCTCATAACTTGCCATTCATTTTCGGATAAAGGTGCGCAGGGAAGAGAGACCCGCGGAGAAAAGCCAGCGGGTTGAGACCGGATTCCTCCTGCTAACAACAGCAACCGTTGGCAGTCGTAGATCTCGTCTTGCCTACCGTGAAGGAGCATGTTAATCAAATCAGTCACTCAAGGACTGCAGCGTAGCACTGTCTCATTGCTTGCCACTGTAAATCAAGAGAGCAGATAGTCAGTTCCTGCAATGCTGGGGTAAAATAGAGCTCACAGGATGTAAGCAAAATGCAGGTCTATGTTGAAGCTAAAAGCAAAATTAGTTGGATTACGCTTAATTAACCTTCACTCCTAAAAGGAGCTAATGAAAAAATTATTTCTACCGTACGGTTGAGCTGTCAGTCCATGGTAAATCTCGATTTAAATTCAGAGAACTATTTCAGGAGTTATTTTCCAATAATAAATATTCCTTTAACTTTATTAGTATCTTAGATACATTTCATAACCTTCAGGGTCCACAAAGATAAAAAAAAAATTATATTTAAGCATCCCTATATTAGGCCTACTATATATAGCCGTATGGCAATATATATGCTATATGATGTCTTTTACAGACATATCAACCGTACAGTCACACATGATTTTGGATAATTATGGTAAATAAACATTTTTGCATTTCTCATATATTTTGCTATATTTCTGTTCTTTACCCCCTACCCTATTTACAACAACATTATGGTTTCATCCCTACTTCCTTGATTGCTTGTTTGACCCTATTATCTGATGACTGACCAGCACCGTTTTCCCTTCAGTGTGACTGATTGAAGTTTGTAAACTGCTGCTGTCACTTGAAAACTGGAAATACCCAAACCCCCCATGGCAACAACAGACACAGAGATGGGGCAGTACAGCTGTGAAAAGATTGCTCTCTCATCTCTTCCTTTAGATAGATTTGTTCTCTATCAAAGTAAGCTCAACCGCACAGTAGCGATATCAGTTAAAGGGTTAACATTGTGCGCAAAGGGAAACTCTAACAATTAGGTAGATACCGTCTAAAAACCATGTTGCTTTCTCTGTCAAAAAGCAGTCAGTTTTTTCTTGTTTTATAGAGTTTTATTTTTATTTTATTTATTTTTTTTTTTGCAGCTTTTGATGGTGAAATGTGAAAGTGGAATTTGAAGGTTTTTCATGTAACATCAAGATGCAACATGTCTAAAGAACATTTGCTAATAGCAAGGCCATGACTCTGAAAAATGCAATCACTATTGTCAGGAACAATTATAATATTAGTGTCAATTAGGGGTGACCCCGAATAGTCGATGCTTCGATAGGAGGAGCCTGATTCGACTACCAATCTCACAGTCGAATATTCGCGGGGTGTTATGGTCATGCCATTTTTGCTATATGGGGGTGCTCAAATGTCTGATTTCACATAGAACTACCGTTTTTTTCCCAATAAGTTAATATATACAGCCTATTGAGATAATGCTGTAAACAGGAATTTGAAAAGAAAGAAGCTTTAAATAAATATGTTAACGTGCGTGAATAAATCCAATCACCCCTATAGATTTAAGTTTCACTTTCCATAATCCGTGACCGCAGGGGCGGACTGGGGCCAAAAAGTGGCCCTGGACTTTTTGGCACAGAGCGGCCCACCAAACCCAGTCCACAACACACTGCACCACACAATAAATGACTGGCATTCTTTACATTATAATTTGTCTTTCCTTGTGTATATGGCAAATGGTAAATAATTTTAAAGAATTTTTATGAGGGATAGTTTAATATCACTAAAGTTAAATACCTATATTATCAGTCCATATGACACAATGCTCTGGTATCGTCTAGAAGACTTGAATAGTGCAGAACGCGGACTGTTTTTATGGTGCCTTTCTATTGGTCATATACAGTATTTGTCCTTTTGCAGGAGCTTGACATCTATCGTTTTAAGGAATAGAGCTCCAATTGTGGAAAAGAGTATACAAATTATTTTGATGATGAAAAATATAGTAAACAGTACTGTGAAATATATAATGTTACAAATTAAAATAGCTGTCTTCTATGCGAATATATAGTAAAATATAATTTATTGCTGTGATCAAAGCTGAATATTCAGCATCATTACTCCAGCCTTCAGAGTCACATGATCCTTCAGAAATCATTCTAATATGCCGATTTGCTGCTCAAGAAACATTTCTGATTATTATCAATGTTGAAAACTGTTGTGCTGCGTCATATTTTTGTGGAAAATGTGATACCATTCAGTCTTTGGTAAGATTAAAAATATATATTTTTTAAGATTAATAAGATTAAAATAATATTTTTCTTCAACAAGGTTGCATTAAATTGATTTAAGTGACAGTAAAGATTTATACTTACATATATTATTACCAAGTACTTATATTTAAAATAAATGCTGTTCTTTAATTGAGAACCATTATACCAATAATAAAAACCATTATTAATAATTGATCAAAAATAATAACTGATAGTAATTAGGCAGCAAATTAAGCAGCATTAAAATCTTCTTTCAAATAAATGAATAAATAAAAAGCCTTAATTATTTCAAACTTTTAACCACCAGTGTGTATATAAAATAATGCATGTGAATTAATAAGCAAATTATGTTTTTATTAGGCCTATAATATAAATCACTTTCATATACACAGCACTCGAAAGCAAAAGTCTTCAGATTTACAATGTTTTAGAGTAAGATTGAGAATGATTTTTATAGATTTTTAAACATTAAACAACACGGAAATCACAGAAGAAAGCCTATACAGAGATACATTAACTCTTATCTCATGTCTGCTGAAAACTGCTATGTTATAGACGAATAACATAAATGGCATTAAAATCTAAGAAGTTTGAAAAGGCCAGTAGTAGTTTGCATATTAATTAATGTCTGTCGTTTAACTTTTCTTTTTTTTTAATTAATTACTTTATTTATTTATTCTATCCTAACGGTTGGCAAATATTGCTCGTCATGTTCTCGTCATGTTTAGCAGCTTACATCAAGTCGCACACAGTTCAGCGTCTGTGAACAGTAAATCCCGCCTTCTACACTTTGATTGGCTATTTCTAACATTTTGACATTGACAAGCGCTGAGCCGCTGCACTGAGCCGGAGCAGGGCCGGATATACGTACATTTACTACAATTCATTTTTTATATATATTTACGCAAAGGGCCGGCCCACATTGTTGAGCGGCCCACCGGGAAAACTCCCGGTGCTCCAGATGGCCAGTCCGCCCCTGCGTGACCGACAGAGCAGCATCTTGGCAGCAGGGATTTAAATCTTTAACAAGACTCAAACTAACACAGGCAGGGGCGGTTCTAGACCACAGTAACTGAGGGGGCCAGACAGGGGCCACTTGTACTTTTAGGGGGCACAATTTTTAAATTCATCATAACCTACTTTAAGTATTATTCATTCAGTCATTTTTCACCATGTCATGTATCACTGCAATCTCTGGAAGTAATCTATAACAACTTCAACTAAATTAAATATTTCATCATGTTTCATTTATTTAACAAATTATTTTGTGTTGTAGTGTCAGGGGCATCATGCACTCATTATTTTTGAGGGGGCACGAGTAAAGGAGGGGGTGGGGGGCTCTCTTGCTTGCCATGTGACACACAGCAGCCACAATACCACTGTAAAACTGATATAGGCTTATGTCCCTACTGAAAAAAATAAAATAAATAAATAAATAAATAAATAAATAAACAATAAAACCATCACAGAAATTGTTTATGGTTTACAGTACAAATACCATTACAAACCATCGACATTAAACCATTAAAAAATGGTTTTCTGTAGTGGGTTTTAGGACATATTCCATTAGGGTTTATTGGTTTTAACAAGGCACCAGTAGAAGGCAACCAATTACCAGTAGAGACCCACAGGGTCTATTACAGTTTCCAGTAAAACCAATACAAGTCCCATTATAACCAGTAAAACCATTACTAATTTTGTAATGGTGTCTATTGTTGTTGTTGTTGTTGTTGTTGTTTTTTTGTTTTTTTTTCAGCAGGGGTTTTATTTATTTATTTATTTATTTATTCATTTTTATTCGATATATCCCTAAAATATATCATGAAATATCTCGATTCTCAAATATGTGTAAGTAAATGCATTTTGCACCTTTATAGATTGTTATTTGGTCTATAATGGGCGATGTGCAAAGTAGCCTAATACTGTAATCTATTAACTACATATAAAAGCCCGTCTTTTTACTTAAGTACCAGATATGGGTGTCATGCCATAAAATACTTTTAATATGACTGACTTTGTATTTAATGTGAATTTAATAAAAACATAGTAAGTTACTAATTAGCCTATTACATTTTCAGTGTACAAGAAGAGAGCAAAGAACGTTTACAATATCAAAGAACATTTTCACTTCAGTCCAGCGAGTTCAAGCACTCTCAAAAACTGACATAATAATCTCTAAAGCTGTTTACACTGTGAAATTAATATCTTACTTACATTCGTACTTCTTCACTTTGTTGTTTCTGATGAGAGAATTAGAATTCAGTCAGCCAGCGCGCGCGGTGACGAAACAGCATGTTTCAGCCAAGACTCATCTGAACGCCTCTGATTGGCCCTTCCATTCATAAGCTCAACTGAATCGTATGTGATTGGTTATAGTTCGCAGTGCTTTAAAAATGTGCGTACCTCTGGTTCTGTGCCAGCCAGCCAACGTAGATTTGAATTTAGCAGCTGGTGATTTTTTCTTTTTTTCTTTTTATATACATACTGTATAGTTTACAGGACAAACTGCACATTTCAAAAATTGTTTGACATTCATCAAAATTGTTTGCTGTAATATGGTTCCAAATTTAGGGGGGCCAAAGGGTGGGCCAAGCTTGTTAAGGGGGGTAGATCCAGTAGAATGCTTCATTCTACTGGTCATCTTCAGCGCGCGCAGCTCAAAACATAAATGCAGAACATTAATAACTACTGTCATATACATAACGTTATAATGAGAGCACTATTGTAAAAAAATAAAAAAATAAAATAAAATTTTGTGAATTCTTAGGGTTTCATTTACGTTTAATGTTAACTATCTTTTAATCAAAACATAAAACATTAGTTTTTGTATCTGCGAGGCGTCCGTTACACATTTTCCCTATGTGTTAACGTCAGTATTTATGACTGTCGAATGTCTGACTTGACTCTTGGTAATGTATTTTGCCCCGCCCCAAACATATGATTCGACTATCAGTCGACTATCGGCAAGATTCAGAAATTCCGATTCGATGTCTTTGCTGTTCTGCTGATGTAGAAATTGCATCAGACTCAAACTGTTTTGCGGTCCACTTATATTGGTTTCGACAAATGAGACTTGTTTAGGATCATTATCCTTGTCGGTCCTGAAACAAAATGACCTTAACCAATTGGGGGTTGGGGTGTGAAGAACTTATCGGTCAGGGTATATTCTGGCAATCACGTTTCGCAATCGGCAAAGCAAACTGTGGTACACGGTTATATTAATAGACAAGTTTCAGTCAAATATTTATGGTTTTTAGCTAAATCAAGTGTTAAAGCAGAGAGCAAACAATTATGTTTGGAACATTAGAATATATTAATCAATATGCACGGTCACTTCCGCATATTCATTCAGGTGCTAAAGAAAACTATTTTTTTAGGGCTCACGTGCATAGTTATGTATAATAGAAAGCGCAATACAATAAAACACAATAATAAGAACAAACAGAGTCCTTTGAAATAACGCTGAGCACTTGTATTGGTATGGTGGTAATTTTAAGTAGACCATTAATTTATTAATGCATGTAAAATATATTTTGCTTTGTAATATAACAGTTTTAAACGTAACAAAATGTAATTAAAAAGGCAATGGTTGACATACTGTAATAATTTTTGTAATTGTATTTTACCTGACTGTATCAGTTTAATATATTACACAGTTTCATTATACTGTATTTATAGAATAGAACACCTTTATTGCACAGCTGTACTTTGAAATTTAAGCTCTCTATAGTAGCAATACACACTTACAAACAGGTCCAGTGCACATGCAAACAAATATGCACAGAACTGTGTGAAGTTACATATTTACATTATTCTTACATTGCAATTTGTACAAATAAAACAGATTAATATATTCCTTGTGTTATGTCTAATCCTTAGCATCAGCTAATCTACTGCTTTGAGCCGTCCTTCAGTTATCGATCACTGATGACAACATACTGTGGTATCAGGGTTGAAGTTAAAATCCATGTAGCTACTGTAAATCCATGCCTTTATCAGATCTCGTTAGAATTGGCTAGAGGAGGGTGAGCAGAATTCTGCCTATTTCTTTAGGTTGGAAAAGCAGGGAGTTAAAAAATTATATTCAGCAACTATGTATTGATGGGAATATAACTGATTGACGTTAAAATAATTGCATACTTTTGTGCTAAATTCTATAATGATATTCTTCCAAATTCTGCCAGCAGAATTTTTTGATTCTTTATTCTCACATAAAACAAATAAATAAAGAAGATTGTAGTCTATGTGATGAATCAGGTATAATCAGGATTCTTAACTTGTTGTATTTCTACTACATTTAATCTCTTTCTTTTCATCAAACAGCCAGATTAATGAATGGCTTGACACAAACCGTACAGAGGCAGACAGAGCTTTCTTTTTTGTAGGCATAAATTCTGAAACCTACCCCTGAAATATTAGTTTATCTCATAAATTTACTTCATACCAGCACTCACAACTAGAAATAAACCAGAGATGATTCTATCAGTGTCAGAAATTAACTTTCCCAATAGGGGCAACTGTTACCAGTTAAATCAGTATTAATCAAGCCTTCTTTGCATTTCAGAGATATAGAAGCTGCATCTAAAGTTGCTTTTAGATGTAGGCCTATATACAGTTTAATGCTGATCAGACGGCTGTACATGCATTTACATAGCAATTACAACTATATAATGAAATGAGATTAATGTTTTATACAGCATTTTTAATACAGAAATATGAAATGACAAAATGAAATGATAGTCTACTTTATGATGCTTATAAAAGTAATATCGCCACTAGGTGGCGGTAAGTCATTGTGTTAATAAAGGAGCCTTTTATTCATTCTATTCGTTCAAAATGCTGATTCATTCAGGAATAAAATCAAGTGGCTGTCTACAATAATTGATCATTGAATTGTTGTCTATAATAATGGGTCTTAAGACTGATTCTTTCAAGATTCAGGAATGATACACCACTCTGCGCCTACTGCGAGTCAGTCGCACAACGGTTCTGACTTTGGTTTAGTTGGCAGAGAAAATAATTATGTATGCCATCAATTAGCTGGCCAATACTCGATATTAATTAAATAAACACAGCATATTGTCAAAACAAAAGTTATGACTCCTGTGTATGTTGACATAAATTGATACTGGTCTGCGCTTACATTCTCCCCGCACTGCAGTGCATCACGCAGCTTTGCCACACAGATTTTGATAGGTGGACAACTATAATAAATCAGGCGGTGTGCCAAGGGTGTAGGCTAGTACAGTGGTTCCCAACCACGTTCCTGGAGGCCCCCCAACGCTGCACATTTTGCATCTCTCCTTTGTCTGACACACCCATTTCCGGGTGTGTCTCTACTAATGAGCTGATGATCTGAATCAGGTGTGTTTGATTAAGGAGACATGGAAAACATGCAGTGTTGGGGGGCCTCCAGGATTGTGGTTGGGAACCACTGGGCTAGTATGTAGTTGTGAGTGCAGGTATGAAGTAAATTTATGAGATAAACTAATATTTCACGGGTAGGCTGCATAATTTATGCCAAAAGAAAGCTCTGTCTGCCTCGGTACGGTTTATGTCAAGCCATTCGTTAATCTGGCTGTTTGATGAAGAGAAAGAGATTAAATGTAGTAGAAATAAAACACGTTAAGAATCCGTAGAAGCAGAGGACTATTGTGACTATTTTTATGTTAACTTAGCATGTTTCTTAAATATCTGCAAACGTGTTATGGTATTTTTATGCTTTAGTAGAGTCAAAAACTTACATACAGCACCTTTAAATAATAATAATAATAAAAATAAATAAATAAATAAAAAAACCATTGGGAAGATACCCTGATTATACCCTGATTCATCACATAGACTACAGTCTTCTTTATTCATTTATTTTATGTGAGAATAAAGAATAAAAAAATTCTGCTGGCAGAATTTGGAAGGATATAAATCATTATAGAACTTAGCACAAAAGTCTGCAATTATTTTTACATCAATTAGTTATATTCCCATTGTAGCAAATTAGCTCAAAAAGGGAATTGTATATAAATAATTACAATTAATTATGATTAATTACAATTATTTATATCGGCTGACAGTAATAACTGTAGCAGAGTTAAATTGCCACCAGCTGATCTGTTCGTCCAGCGAACATTCAGTGTAAATTCATATCAACTCTAAGAAAGGATATTTCCGTGGCCACAGAAAATACCTTCTTTTTAATGCATTAGAGCATGTAGCAAGGGTCAAAATCGTAAAGGGACAATTATTTGCAAGGCAGAATCAGCAACTCATGTAATTTGTGCACACAACTTTTATTAACTAAACACTAACACACATAACTAATCTAAACAAACAAATGAATAACAGACATTCACGCATACATACAAAGTGGAGCTAAAGTGGATGAATGAAGCCATTAGAGAAAACAGAGAATGCAGTTATGGAAAGAGTCAGTTAACCACCTGAGTAAAACCATCAGCGCCTTTATAACGGGGTCTATAACTTTTACTAAACCTCTGTTTCGTTTAGTTAAATGTACTATACTTGCACTGCCTTGATCTTGACGAGTGTCCAGAATGCAGTCTCAGATGAAAGTCTTGATGGTTTCAAGGTTTTGGACTTGCAATCACGTTCTTCCTGGTTTGAAGAGTGATGAATTCCAAAGATGTTTTGACTCAATGGTGATTGGGAGTTTCTTCCCAGGTGAAAAGTGAAGAAGAGTTAAGAGACATCAGCTAAGATCCAATAATCTTTGTTTGAATGGAAAGACAAGGCCGTAAATCCTGGCACAAAAACTTAATGGTCCAGAAGAGTTCTAGCTCACATCTTCCTCATCCTCTTAGGATCTAACAGAACCGCTGACTGGGTCTTTGTGGTCAAGAGTCATCTCCCAGGCTGGGGAGATCATTCACGGCTCTATGTTGGGGGCCCGCCGGGCGCGCCCAGCAATTGGAAGATAGCAGAAGAGCTTTTTGCAGAAGAAGTTTTTGCAAAAGAGTTTTTTTTTAGAAGAGGAGACGGACCTGTGTTTGTGAGAGCTTTATCTGGTATAGAGGTCACACCTCTGGGGAGTCAAAGAGCCAATGGACTCCAGTCTCTTTGGAGGGAAGGTTTTACGACTCTTTATCTCTGAGCATGGTAATTTGCATGAGGTTGGATTGGGAGTTCATATACAAACTATTAAAGATTCTTAGAACACTTATATGTTGCATATGTAGCAACATATAATATACACTCTCAATTAGATCATCCGAAGACGAATTGATAGAGATCAAACATGATATAAGTGAGGTAATATTAACTAGTGAACTATCATAAGCATGCATAAAACAGGATACAGTACAAAAGACAGTATACAAAAACAGTAACAATACACACAATGACCTGAGGAAGTGTGTGTTCATTCAAAGAAAGGTTTTTCAATGAACTAATTAGAGAAGAGTCCATTCTTATGTGCCTTAATGTCTCTTTCCTAAGGGAAAATGAGGTGAGTGTTGCTCGGCCCGCATTCCTTAGAGCAATAAAACTAGTGTTATCAGGTTGGTTGCTATGGAACCGGGGGGGGCCTGGAGTCATCCACAGACATACGGCAACCAGAATGTGTGTTGGGTGAGGGGTCTATGACTGTTTTAATCTAAATCTAATCTATTTGTTAAATCAATGTTAGAACAAATGTGTGTCTGATTGGTCCAAATGCTACACCCATCAATACACAGTTGTTGAATATAATTTTTAACTCCCTGCCTTTCCAAGCTAGAGAAATAGGCAGAATTCTGCTCATCCTCCTCTAGCCAATTCTTCCGAGATCTGATAAAGGCATGGATTTACAGTAGCTACATGGATTTTAACTTCAACCCTGATACTACATATGTTGTCATCAGTGATCGATAACTGAAGAACGGAACAATCAGTAGATTAGCTGATGCTAAGGATTAGACCTAACACAAGGAATATTAACTCTTTGATGCACAACATGGGTCTAAAGTTACACGTCTGAGTTTATTTTTTCTATATCTTTGAAAGAAATTAATTTTATCATTCAGAATTCCAGGAATTCCTCAATTAACTTGTTTTTGATCATCACAAATCCTTAATTTTATTTTTTATTTTTTACATTTTGAATAAAAATCGTTTTTGTGTCACTACCCGTCTAATGCACAACATGGGTCTAAAATGACCCATATTCATTTCCTATGTTAATTCAATCATGGCTGAGTGTTTCATTGCTGAATCTCTGAAAGAAATGTTTTTCTATCATTTATTATTCCAGATAATCTTTATATGCCTTGTTTTTAACTTCCACAAATCATGATGTTTATTTTTCCTTTCTTACTTTATAAACAAATGCTTTTTTATTTTATTTTATTTTTTTTTGTATTTATACATCAATTTTACACACATGGGTCTAAAATGACCCGCATTCATTTCCTGTTATTTCAATCATGCCTGAGTGAATCTTTGCTAAATCACTGAAAGAAATGAATTTTATCATTTATTATTCCAGGTAGTTATTAAGTATCTTGTTTTTGATTTCCACATATCATTATATTTATTTTCCCTTTCTTAATTTATAAACAAACACAGTGTTTGTATTTCTAAGTCAATTTTGCACACATGGGTCAAAAATGACCCATATAGGAACCTTTGATATTTGCTAATTTTTTAGGAACATATTTACTGCAGAAAACTATTCACCTGCCCCACATTTCACAACTCAACATGGCTGCTTTAATTGATGTATGTAAGTCTTATTTGATCATTTATTACCACAGAAAATGTTTAACATATTGTGAAAGATAACTGGATATAATACTTGAATGGTAGGCTATGTTACCTTGAACTTGAAATCTATTACTAGTGAAACAGAGAAACATGTCCAATACTATTAGCTAGCTTATTGTTGACATAATCTATTTTAGCTATAGCTAATGTTAGCTAGGTAAACAAAATAAAAGTCAAAATAATGCGTTAGTATATACAAGTATATATCATTGCTGTCAGGTGGAAAACTTGTATCTCCACATTTCATCATTGTTATTTATTTGTCGTCAAAATACTATTGGTGTATTTGTGTAAATGTGTATTTGTGAGGCATGTTAGCACTGAGATGGCAGTTTGAGATGGCGCTGTACCCACAAGATTTAATTTTGTCAGTTTTATTTTCATCTATTTGGTCACATTCACTACAATTAGTTGTGCTATAGACAGTTCAATTTCAGTGTTATCAGTTGTCAGTGATATGTGTATGTTATGTGTGACAAAATGGCAAATAAACATATTTTAAGTGTTAAATGAGTTGGTCTAAATAACTGGTAAAATAATTATTTTAACAAAATGTCTTTATTATTTTGTTTTATAGATGGGTCATTTTTGACCCATGTGTGTAAACGATGTAGTAACACAAAACCAAGGAAAAAAAAAAAAATTAATTTGTGGTCACTGAAAAAAAGATATTTTGAATATTCACAAATCATGGAATTCATAGATCAGGGAATATTAAATGCTGAAATAAACTGATTTCAAAAGAGAAAACAAAAAGTTGCCCATGATTGAAATGGTCATTTTAGACGCATGTTGTGCATTAGAAGGGGGTTTCATAGCTTGTGCATCAAAGGGTTAATTTGTTTTATTTTACAGATTGCAATGTAACTGTAAGAATAATGCAAATATGTAACTTAATATAGTTCTGTACATATTTGTTTACATGTGCACTGGACCTGTTTGTAAGTGTGTATTGCTACTATAGTGAGAGCTTACATTTCTCATAAGTGAGAGCTTACATTTCAAAGTACAGCTGTGCAATAAAGGTGTTCTACTCTATAAATACAGTATAATGAAACTGTGTAATATATTAAACTGATACAGTAATTGTCAGGTAAAATATAATTACAAAAATTATTACAGAATGTCAACCATTGCCTTTTTAATTACATTGTTACATTTAAAATTGTTAAATTGCAAAGGAAAATATATTTTACATGCATTAATAATTAATGGTCTACTTAAAATTACCACCATACCAATACAAGTGCTCAGCGTTATTTCAAAAGACCTCTAAAGCATCTCTGATTGTTCTTATTATCGTGTTTTATTGTATTGCGCTTTCTATTGTACATAACTATGCACGTGATCCCTAAAAAAAATCGTTTTCTTTGGCACCGGAATGAATACGCGGAAGTGACCGTGCATATTGATTAATATATTCTAATGTTCCAAATATAATTGTTTGCGCTCTGCTTTAACACTGGATTTTGCTAAAAACCATAAATATTTGACTGAAACTTGTCTATTAATATCTGTTTGCATGAACTTTAACTTTGAATTTTTTAACTGTTGCCCTGCCTCTTACTTCTCAAACCTCGTACTTTAAATTCCTTTCTATGGTATTGTGCTGGGAAAACAAGGAACATTGTGCTTTGCGAGTTACCCATCACGTGTTGGTGAGTGGCGTGTACCACAGTTTGCTTTGCCGATTGCGAAACATGATTGGTAAACAGTTTGCCAGAATATACCCTGACCCTTATCAATCTGTCATTTGTTTTCAGAGTTAATGGTTAAGGTTGGGGGTTGGGATAGGAGTATATTTTCATCCAGTTAATTTTCATCAGGTTGAAGAACATTGTTATTTTCTTGTGTTGTAGACTGCAATGGTTAAGGGTATGGTTGGGTTTCTTGTCAACCAGAGTTTAGGGACAGTGCTGGGGTTAGGATTCCAACATTATCATAATATCTATCTAATTTTTAGACTTTTAGGTTTAGTGAAGACATGTACATGGAAGACAAGGTTCAAAGCAACCCAGGCTCATGAAAATACGTGCCTCTATATACATTTCTGCAACACCGTAATTACATACATTACTGCATGTTTCGCGGCAGTTTAAGTGAAATGTCCAGAGAGCAAACCTGTATAAAGCTGTATATGTGACAACAACATTCAAAAGTAACAGTTTTCAAATCATGCAGGATGTTAAAATTGTTTTGAAGTCATAACATTATATTCTGCAAGTAGCTGTGTGAAAATTATGCTTTATTAATGAAAACTCTGTACCTGTAAATCAAACTTTGTGTGAAAAGTAATAAAAATTGTCAGAGTTTTACTGCCTCTATTGTTCATTTTAACTGGAAACAGCAGTGAATTTTACATATAGGTACGTTTTTTTCAGTTCTGCAGAAATGTATAGGCCTATAGAGGCACGTATTTCCAATGAGCCTATGATATATTGAATTGACAGGAATGTTCTACCAGGACACAAAGAGATATAGATCTGGGTACATTTTGTCCTAATTGGCAAAATCATGGACACTTTGATGTCCAGCTACTTTGTAACTATGATTTTGCCAAGTATGTATCAACATTTTTTTTTTTATTTTATTTATTTTTTTTTCCTTTTTTGCTGTTGTAATAAAACAGTGTACAACTGGTGGGGATTGAAATGTTTGAAAATAAGTCTTGATTAATTGATATTTTGCACCGTAATCATAATTTGTGTGAAGTGGAATATAAGTTGTTGGTGTTTTACTCCCACTAATGTTCATTTCAGCTGGAAACAGCGGTGAATTATATGTATACGTAAGTTTTAGAGGAATGTTTTTCCAAAGAGTCTATATTAATTTTAGGGGTTGTTAATTGTTAGGAGTGGGTTTAGGATTATATTTTGTTTGAGAGGAATGTTATATTTTGCCTAAAGCAATTTCCTCATTGGTGTTTATTTTCAATGTCAGTTCTTTCAACCAGTCAGTTTTCAGAGTTAAGTTAGGGTTTCCTATCAACTGATAATTTCCCTTTAATTTTAACGGTAGTTAATGGTTAAAGGTAGACCTAGAACTATATTTGTTGGACAAGAATTTTCTTCCAGCAACTTTTCCTACTTTTGCAAAATCACGGTCATCTTGAGGACCACCAGAAAATAAATGTACTCGAGTGAACACCACTTGCTTGTCTTCTGAATTTCCCCATGTATATGTCTCTTTCTCTTTGGGTATTTCCTCTGTCTTATCTCACGAGCATCGGAGGAAAATTTGATTTTGTGCTTCTTTTTTCTTCTGTCTCTCCCCACATCTCTGTCACTCCATCGTTCTCCTGCTCTCTGCCGATGACACTATCTGTGACTCCAGACTGGCAGTATGAGGGTAAGACGATGTATCTTATCTTTCTGTTTCTGTTTTGTTCTCTCATCGGGCATGAGAGCACAACTCTATTAACCCTTCGCAACCCCAGTGGTAACAGCTCTCTCTATACACATAAAGAAGTCATTTTGTAAATCTATCTTTGACTTGTGGCCCCCCGGTCCCAGCAGTGGATAGGTTACAGTACTCGTAGATCCTTTTTTATGTGCAGGTTGTGTGACTTAATGTGAGCTGAAATTGAAATGTCTTGTTTAGTATGAGTTACGTTTCAGTCTAGACTTGATGAAATTCTGATGTCTCTTTTTTTCTGTTCCTTTTTTCTATTCATTCTGTGTCCTTGCTTTTCAGAGTGCAAGCTCTCCAGAACAGGCCCGCCTGCAACCATTGTAGCCATAGATGAGGAGAGTCCTAATGGTAGGTCTATATTGTTTTTTTTTTTTTTATCTGCATTACATTAAACTAAAATGAAGGACAGTCGTTTTGAAGGAATGTGGTCAGAATTTAGAGCAGCACTTGAGCTTAATCATAAAATGCAGGTCTGCTATGTTTTAGTTTAGCTTAGATTAACTATTTAAAAATATGAGGCACACATTTTGCTAAAAATGAATTGTGCTTGCTTAGTAAGACTTCTACTGACATGATTTTTGCTGTTTTAGTGCTAATTCACCAAAGGAATTATGCCAATAAGATAACGTCATAACCATATCGATGCATGCTAAATGCAATTTGCATGATGCAGTTCCCAATTTTGCAGGTGTTCTGAATACTTAGTTGTGAGGATTCTGGTTCACAAGCTTTCGATTTGATTTGCTTCTGGTTTTGTTTGATTCAATTATGATTCAGTTGAGTTCAAGTTTTGTTAAGAACAAGCTGAACTGAATTGATCTGAATAATGACATGATTGTCTTTTGTAAAGCTTCTTTATAACCAAATTGAATTCATTCATAATTAATGAATTTGGCAACATGGCCACTGTTATTGAACTGAAATGAATCAACATTCAATTGACTCAAGCTGAATAATTATACTGTTGTCTTCTGCTTATTGCTCATTTGAACTTCTTTCAAGATGAATGAACTTTACACAGTTAGTGAACTGAACAACATTGAACACTGACTGGAGCTAAATTATTACACTACTGTCTTCCTACAACTGCTTTATAGCCTCATTTTTGAAGTTTGCATCGTTGATTTTGTTACTTTAGTTACCTGTTTAGTATTGTGAAGCTGATTTGAAACAATCTCTATTATATAAAAATACTGTAAAAATAAAGGTGATGACTTGTTGTATTATATTACATTATTGAAAGTAACTTGATATTGATTCAGTAACTGCTCTGACAGAGACAGTGAGTTCAGTGAAGTGAATGATTGGTTTGGAGATGAAGGACTTGCTGAAAAAGAGTCATTTGTGTTTGAATCAGACAACACTGGTTGTGCTGTAAGTTTTTGATTCACTAAAAAGAACTGATTCATACGAGTCGCTTGTTTGAGATTCAGACTGCATTGACCAGGCAAGGATAAAAAGCTGTGTTTTCTTGCCATCATTTTATGGTAATGATCTTAATTTACATTTAACTGCCTGGGGTCGGCTGTCTCGCCGGCGAGACAAGCTCATTTTTTTCTTATCAGTGTGAAAGACACTAAAAATACTCTGTTGATTTTGGTCATACAGATAAGTGTTATACATCAATTGAAACTTTGAAGTATCTTCTTTTTTTTTTTTTTTTTTTTTTTGGGTATACTCACAATGAAAACAAAAAGTTGTGGTTTTGGGAAATAAAGAAAACAAACAGGGTGCGCGCTCTGTCTTCTCCGTGTTCGCGAGCTGCTTTTAGAAACGTGTCAGTAAAATGAACTGTAACTCAGCAAATACTCAGCACAGAGACATGGGAGTTATATCTATAGAAAGCTTGAAGTGTCTACTTTTAAATGAAGTAAAACAAATATTATCGAAAACAAATATTCGGTGTTAAAGTAATCCGTATGAAACCAACACAATGTTCAGTCTTATGTTGAGTCAGTCTTTTCCCGGGCCATTAGGGGCAGGCCCTTTGTCTCTCAGGTGAGAATCACTCAATATTCAGGGACATTGCCACTCCCTCGCATATAAGCTTTCAATCACAAAACATGTCTTTAAAAATTTAAATTAATAAATTGTTTTCTGTGAATGAGTAAGCAGAATGATTTTCACATAAATTTGAAGTAAATATTCTAGCCTACAAGACTGATTACTCAAAAGTCTTATTCAGAACTATTTAGTGTGGGTTTTATGGCCTTATTTCAGCTACATTTTTTTCCCCAAAACTTACTAACCGCAAATAATATATATATATATATATATATATATATATATATATATATATATATATATATATATATATATATATATTATTTGCGGTTAGTAAGTTTTGGGGATTTATTTTTATTTTATTTATTTATTATTTTTATTTTATTTTTTTTAAATGCAAACATGTACATCCATCAGGGTCACATATTATTGTAGCACAGTTTGTGCTGAATACAAACAAATTACATGTTGGTCAATAGTATGTTTTAAGTAGCTGAAATGAGCACAAATATCAGGGCATGTCAAAACATCTCAAGGGCCCCAAAATCACCTCAGACCCCAGGGGGTTAAAAGAGGTGTGTTTGTGCTCAATGACAAATGACTTACTGTACCATGAGTATGTAAATTGCTGTCTCAAAGAGGTCATTACGTGGTTAAACTGGACTTTGGGTAGTTAGTTAATACTGAAATACAGAGTACAAAAGTGCTGCGGCTCTCCTATGCGATTTCCTTCATTGTGTGCTAATTGACAGTGATGGATGTGAACAGATTTTCTCAAATCCATTGGAGAACATTTTTGGACAAAGCGATGTGTATGTTGCACTGATGAAAGCAATTTTTGTTCTTCACACTTACCTTAGACCTGCCATGGTGCACCTCACCAGGGCACAGATGCACAGATGGTTTACAGTACGCTGCTACTTTGATGGGCCTTTTCAAGTACTGTCTTTTCATCCTCTCTTCATCTGCTCTCTGTACCTGTGCGCTCAAATACCGAGGTGCTATAAGAAGGCTTTAGGAGAAAGTTGACAGCTGCATTTGCCTTTGAACATAATTGGAACAGCTTACAGGTGTGATATAAGGTCCACACTTTTGCTGACCCACTAGCCACAAAAAAAAAAAAAAAAAAAAATACATAAATAAATAAATAAATATAAATAACTAAATAAATAAAACCTTCTAGAAAGCCAGATTTAGAGAAGCATTCATTTATTGTGGCATCCGTATTACTTTTGCAACCTAATGTAATTTCAATTAAGCAGTTTAATGAAATGAGAAAATGATAAATGGGCATTGTAACACATTAAATGAAACATAAAATTTTGAGGTCGATAAACTGAAATTGTATTTTCTTGTACAGAGTCCTCCAAAAATCTGGAGAAAAAAAAAGAAGAAAAAAACAAAATTATTTTGATTTCCTGATTTAACATATAATCATTCCATACTTTTGCATATTTAAAAATATATATTTTAGTATTCAAAGTGGTACTAGCCTTAGTTTGAGCTCTTTAAGTTTTTTATATTTGTAGTCATGGGCGTCAGATCCATTGTATGAGGGTGGGACAGGACCCACCCACTTTTGAAGACCAATGATATTGGACCCACCCACTTTTACCATCTCTAATTCAGTGAATATGTCTGTGCACTTTTCAGAGCGCCATCAGTCAAATCCATTCCACATGACGAATGCCCTAACAGCTTAAACTCCATTTAGCTACAGCCTTGAATTCCACACTGCGCCTGCTGCACTCCCGCGACACAGCATCTTAGCGTATCTGCTGCCCAGATACACCTAACCTTACCCGGTACTTTATTAAAACTTTTAGATTATTTCCTTAATTTTTGTTTTAATTGAAAACAAATGCCTTTCCGATGTAATATGAGATGTTGAAAGGGAGAAGCACGATTTCGGCAAAAGGCGGACACGTTTGCCACTGGAAACAAGTTTAAATAGCCGTCTTTTGTGATGTTGTGACATTAGTGAGCACATGTAATGTAAATAACCCCTGCCGACAAGGCAGCCTATTCCGTTAATTAAAAGGCACCAGACTACAGAAAATGGCATACACTCCAGTAATTTATTTATTTATTTTTTCTGGGGGAGGACCCATCCACTTTTACTTTGCTTCCGACGCCCATGTTTGTAGTGCAGAAAGTGTTATAAATTTGACAGTTTCAGTCTGTTTTTCAATGTTTGGAGATTATCTCAGCATACAATTTGATTTTAGTATGAGTGAATCTCTTCTCTCTGTTTTTCTTCAATACCACATCAATGCAGAAATAGATGAAATAGTTGAGCATTTGTCCAGAAATTTGAGAAGTGTTTGCTTGGTCAGATGAAGGAAAATCATTTCTCTTGGGCTTATTTCAGCGCTTCTATAAATTGGCAGGATTTTTACTAATCTCTTCTTTTGCAATTTACCTTGAATTTTTTTCTGCTAAAGCTGTGAATCTCTATGCAATTATTAGAGCAAAGAGTAATCATATTCATCCAAGAGTATTATCCTCCTTAATGTATGCAATAAGATGCTGCCTTTACCTCAAATTACAGATAATGCGCTGTTTTCCTCCATTTTCACTTATTTTTTCCTCCCATCTCTGAGATCCACGCATTATCTTTAAAACCCCTTGAAAGCTAAGCCACATAAAGGATTATAATTTTGGCTAAAAATGTGTCAACTTTGGAAAGCTCAATCTGTAATCAAAGTTGTCACAGGAAAACAGTGATAAATGTTTTATATATAAAATGTTTGCTCTTAGGAAAGAGATCTTTCTCTCGCTTTCATTCTTTCTGTCTTTTGTTTAAAGCACTTAGTCACACTTTACAATGCATGTTTATAATTACAATATAATTACATGGATAAGTACTGAGTAAAAATATTAAACAGAATCTACTCAGGATGGTCAAGATGGCCAATTAGTCACTCAATAACTGACTAAATGATTGCTGACATTGACTAGTTTTTGGAGGTTTTTAACTAATGGCTGTAATGGTGGTACATTAGAAGGAATACATTTAAAAAAAGAAGAAGCAACCTAAGCATGCTTTTGATTTTGATTTCTGTCTGTCGAAGGGCTACATGTTCTCACTTTTTTTCATTGTTGGTCAATGTATATTTTTTTAGTTGTTGGCCATTGTGTTGGATCTCCATGAGTGTATCATTTTAAAAATAGGTACATTTTTAAACATTCACTTGCGAGTATAACCTGCATTCTGTTTCATTTTGTTGTGCTTTGTCCAGAATACAAGAGCTATGCAGGGTCTGAGAACAAATAGCTGTTCAAATGTGTCTTTTGACAAGCATCATGAATTATTAATTCACTAATTTCATGGGGAGTCTCACCATATGACATTTTACAACCTGAACTAATCTTGTTTTGTCATAAAAGGTCAAATTATCTAATATTTCAAGAGATTTACTGATTCTGACACACAGTCATGAGGGTCTGCAGGAGTCTTTTATTTATTTATTTATTTATTTATTCCATGTTGGTGAATTTGATTTAGCAGTCAAAAGGTTGTTGTTGCTTTTTTTTTTTTTTTTTGTAAGAATAATCAATGTTCTTCAAAGTACCTCAAAAGAAAATATCTTATCGTAGAAGAGGTGTATTCAAGTCATTTTGTATATGAATTGCATGTATAATGTATAAATAAATAAAAAAAAAATCTGGAAAAAAATGAACATTCAATATCACTAGTGTGAGTGTTAGTCAGTTTGAGTTTTAAATATTGAATTTAGATGTATTACACCTAAAAATGACTCATTTTAGCCTGTGAGATTTCAAGCACTATTATTATCATCTCTCAGGTTTGACGGTACTCATTTATGAATGAAATATCTGTGAATTGTGTATAAATATACTACCGCATTTCACTCAAAATATGCAAAATCTGCAATGCCCCTGTAACTGCTGAGAAATGCATCTAAATGGAATAAATGACTTTTCCAGTGGTAGGAAACAAATCAACCTGTAACTTCAAGGATGGTTTCATTTAGCACTTGTCTCAGCAATTTCTTCAAATGGCTGGAGTTATGATACTGAAAAGACTTTTGTTGAAAAAAATAAACAATTACATCTGGAGCCTCTCAGCATTGTTTAGTCCTGTAAGGCATTGAAGACCATTACACAATGATCATTATTACATTAGCACCTCATTCACCTACATTTGAGTGAAGACTGTTGATCTAGGCTAGATAGTCTGGAAAAAGTGTGGGGTTTTGGTGTCAGGGTGGGTTTGTTGGAGGCTTTTGGGGACTCTTGAGAGTAAGCTGACCTGTTGTTTGGCTGCAAGGATGAAGGGTGGAAGGGCATCCATTTATATCCCGACTTTCGGCATGCCTTGCATCAATTCATCATCTTCATCTGACCGTGCTCTCCTCTGGCTCTTGTTAAATGTCCCGTGTGCTCTCTGATCATCCTTTCTGCGTCCAATTAGAGCCACAAAACCGACCGAAGTGACCCTTGCTTGATGATTAGATTTGCTCATACTTGAGCCAACTCTGTCAATTAGTAGGCTGCATTTGATCTGAGTTATTAGTTTTGTCCTCGCCTTTGAGTTAGGACCAGCATCCATTCCTGTCTTTGAGGCTGAGACCTACTGAGCTGCCCATGTTTTTCTCAACCATCAACTATCCAGGAGGTCTTCCAACCCAGGCTCAGTAAAAATAAGTGCTTGTGGCAACATTTCTGCAACACTGATATTACATACCTAATTGCAAGTTTTGTGGCAGTTCCAAAGTCAAGTGAGTGGCACTAAAACGTGCATTCAGTACTTTTTATTTGCAATTTGCGGCGGTTCAGAATTCAGATGTCTGGGGCGTAACATACCCCTTACAGCAAACCCAACCCTAAACTAACCCGATAGTGTTATCGAAAGAAAAAGTGATATAAAAGTGTTTTTCTGATGCAAATATGCACTTTTTTCTGTGTGGGTTTTAACTGTGTTGTTGAACTGTAGTTTTACGGGATTCGTACTGGAGCGCTTCACCTCACAAGTGCAATGCCATATTGTGTGAGCTACCGGGCAAACCTACTGAGTTATAAAACCCATACATATGACCTAAAACCCATACAAGTCATAACATGATATTGTGCAAGGAATTGTTCAAAATTAGGTTTTCTTAATCGAAACTCTTGCCCTGTAAATCATAATTTGTGTGAAAAGGAATACAATTTTTAAGAGTTTTACTGCCTCTAGTGTTCATTTCAACTGGAAACTGCAGTGATTTGTATGTATAGGTATGTTTTTTTGAAATTTGCAGAAATGTAGATTGAGACATGTATTTCCAATGAGCCTGGTTAGAGGTTTTCATTGGCTTTGGTTGGGATGCTTGGCGTGGTCAAGCGCAACAGTTGGAAAGAGGCTTTCTCGAGCCTCAAACTTGAACCTGTGTTCAATCCCAGCTAGGACTGCAACTAATGATGATTTTTTGAATACTTGATTAATCTATGATTATTTTTGTAGTTAATCAGTTATTAGTCAGTTAATCCTTTAGTTAACCTACCAATAAATTAGAACCGTACCTTCCGCTATTCATTTTTTCAATGTTGTATTCAATCATTTTCTCATACATACTTACAAATAATTAAAAATAAAAGTGCCAACATTAAAAAAAACAAAGTACCAAGAATTAAAAGCTGTCTATCAACAATACAGATGTCCATTATGGCTGAGTTCACAGTCAGTCTTTGGGATTGACAATAGCATTTGCTTACTGGTGTAAGTCTTGAAATGTTTTGTTCGTTCTGCAGATTGAAACAGCTGCTTGAATACATATCTGAATGAACGAACAGATGCAGTTGCAACTGTATTCTAACTCAGGTAACCACAGCGTAACCTTATCAAAAATGTCCATAATGCTGGGAAGTTTTATAACAATTGACAGTGCGTTATTAAATAAATTAATCCAATGAAGGTGCGAGATCATCCATAAGATTTTTTAAATAATTGCTTGGTAACCAAGTGCCACATATCTCGCACCCATGACGGCTCCAGTGGATATTTGGATGAACCAGACTCATTTCTCCATCTCTGTCTCTGTCTCTGACAGACAGACAACTAGCTGTTCAGTGTGTTTTCAGTCATACAACAGGTTTGACGATAATTTGTTTGTAAGTTTTGAAGACACGTTGATGCATTCTGTGCAAATCAACATATTTTTGATACCATCAATGCGTCATTTTGCCCCTAGTCCCAGTTAGCTTTGGTGTTTCCCGCCAGTGTGGATCATGGTTTGGCACCGGACCACCTCCTTCCCCACATCCATCTCTTCTATAACGACAACCCACCAGGCCATTTATAGGGTTATAAGGGAAATAAGCCCGTCTCACCAGATAGAGTCCTTCCCAAAACCACTTCATTACTGACATCCACCAAACACCAGGGTTTGCATGACCTCTCATTTTCACTATTGACTATTTGACCAGAAATGTATTGACTAGTCAGTGCAAACCCTAGATCAGTGTTTCCCAGCAGTATTTGTCTTACATTTCAACATTTCTCCACTACACCTTTGCTACATGCAGTTATGTAACATTTGCAGTCTGAGAGGCATCTGAATCTACAGCTATTATGCAATTTTCAGGTGAGATCTTTTTTGGTCATGGGTTACAGAGGCTCTCGGTCTGATTTGAAGTGATGGTAGAGGTAAACAACTCTTGAAGACTGCTTGCATGGTTTAGAGGATAAAGCCTGTTGTTGGCATAGTGTGCCTGTGTGGTCACAGGGAAATTGTTCCATAAGTCAATATTTCTGGCTCCAGCATTGTGCAAAAGGGAATTTTAGCTGTAAAATATATTACTGTGGTGCAGTAAACAGGCAGGTATTTGATTTGTGCATGTTATAAGAAGAGCTGGTGGAAACTCATGGCAAATTTAATTCAGTGATTTGTCAAACCCCTATAACTTTTGTTCTGAAAACAACAAAGGTTTATTATATTATATTATATTATATTATATTATATTATATTATTGTCAGGATTATGGACCTGTCTGTGTTGTGTTTTGCTCCCCATGTCAGTGTCTGTCACCCGTTGATTGTTAATTTCATTCCAGGTGTGTCTCCTTTCGTCCCACGTTATCCTGTCTTTAAAAGTCCCAGTCTGTTCAGTTAGTGTTGGTCGGGTCTCTTACGTCGTGTTTGTGTGTCTCTCCGGTTTCCAAGTGTGAATGTCATTCTGTGTTTTCGTTGTTCCCTATGTGTTTGGATTAATAAAGACTGTGTTATTTGAAGAATTCCTTGTCTCCTCGTTCTGCTCCAGCAAAACGTGACAATTATATTAGGCCTATATTATATTATATTATATTATATTATATTATATTATATTATATTATATTATATTAATCATATTATGTTATATTATATTTTAAAGTTGTATTTAGTTGACTCAGTTAAGTAGACTCCAAACTTTAATGCTTACAGCAAATGAAGAAATTAAGAAGTATGTATTGTATTTTTTCTATTAAAGTAATTAATGTATTATGAAGTATTAATTTTTCACTTTTTCATATTTATTTTCACATTTATTTTACAGTGCAGTTGCATCACAATAATATATTGCTGTCTTAGATGATAACAACAACAATAATAATAATAATAATAATAATAATAATAATAATAAACTGCACCAGACTGATGCATTTCACTTTAAAAATTTAACCTGGTTTTTTTCACTTGGGATTTCCCATACAAGATATTCTCATAGGTTAGGTTAAAGTGTGATCAATATAATGTTTTCCTTCTTTTTTGTTGTGTATGTGTGACATTTGAGGACTGAGCCAAATGAGAACCAGCACTCTGGGTTTTTTGTTTGAGCACGTTGGGTAACATAAAACTGCCTCTGGGGGTCAAGGCTATTTAGCATCTTCTCCACTTCACATCCCAGCAAAGAAGTGGGGGATGGTTCTTTTTTTTTTTTTTTTTTTTTCTTTTTCTTATTTTACTCCGCAAAAAGACAAATGTTTCAGCTTACTACTGTTTCAGAAATGTAGCCTTGCAGTTACAACTCGAGAGGCTGGGGAAGTACAAACAAAGTATGAATTCTCAGTTATGAGGATCATGTTTTTGTTATAAGTTGGGAATTGGAAGAACAGTGTTTGCTGTGCAGCTTTGTTAGGATGCACAACTTTGGAGATGGTTTAGTATATCTTTGATCTTGACTGTTATGATAGGTTTAGTTGAGTCACAACCAATTCTAGATTCAGACAGCGTTCTTGCGCACATGTTTATCTGCCCTACTGTGCTGAATTGAATGGATTCTTCACAAACAGTATATTAGTAATAAACAAGTTTTACAATCTTTATATGCCAATTTTTTTGAATGATCAATTCTTTATATCTTCGGGATTCAAATCCCTCAGAAATAACAAAAATAGCACCATAATGGACATGAATATGGGCTAAAAGCAGTTTCAAAGCTAGATTTTTTTGTGTTTTTTTATGCTAGTGCAATGACTCATTCAGGGATTTTTTTTATTTTTTTTTTCTTTTTTTTTTTCTCGAAAGTCCCATTGTTTAGGTAAGTAATGACACACCTTTCCTTAACAGTCCGTGCAATTCAGGATATGTTTGTAGCACACATGGTGTCTAATACACATTAATACACATAAATTTAATACACATTCACCCTTCATGTGAAGCTGAAAAGATAAATAAAACAAGTTCCAAGCACATGAATGAACTAGTGAAGTTATATTTATGAGCAACAGCAACTAATACTGGTATGATATTTGAATTATTTCTAATTTTACGGTATTCCAATTTTTTTTTAAATCTTTTTGTCTCACAATTCGGCAGCGTTGGAAACTGTTCTGTCAGAATTGTGAATTCTGTTAAAATTTTTAAGAGTTACTATACAGAGCATACACTGAGCATTGTCTGTCTGCAGTTGTATTCAAAATCCTTCGTTGAAAGGATTATCATATCATTACAAATGTATTATTTATAAAAAATAATAATAATAATAAAAAAACCTAAATAAATGAACATGCTGCTATTTCAAAATTTAAAATGTAAGTGCATGTGCAAACTTCACATTGTATTTAATATTTTCTAGCAGAGATATCATATTGTCCTACATAAACACATTATAATGTCAGAATGTCTTTCATTCATTCAGGTTCTAATAAACAATGGCATCTGTTCTAAAAAGGTAAGAGGGTCAGCTGATAGTTGATTCTGACCTCAGTAGATACTGTTATCCTCTTACAGCCATACCAAAGGAAGGCAACTTTAGCCTGGCATGAACTTTGGGATTGGTGTTGATTTGGGTTTTGATAGGGATGTGTCTCTTCCAAAGTTGATAACTACTGAATTATGAAATATTATGATATTTAAATAGTTAGTTATTAATTAATTTACAAATAAATTTGAAATATAAATATTGTACAATTAATGCTATGTTTAATTAATTAAAAAATAATAATAATAAAATTAGTGAAATAATTAAAAAATGTATATGTAAAGAAAAATATGTAAAATAAACAGATTTACACTTTAAATTTCAGCTTATACATACATTACGAACAATGCATGTCCGTATGTCCGTTGCTTTGTGTAAAATACACAATACACATTTGTATTGCAAAAATAAAGCAGTTTTTAATCCTTTTTTTTTTTTTTAACAAAATAAAGTGTATTATTTGGATATATTTTGATTTAATATATAAAATATAGTGGTTACATGCTTATATAAAACTATAAAACCAACAACTGGTCAGTAGTAACAGGCAGTTCTGTGTGAATCGGATGAAACCTGTCTAGTTTGATTGATTTTTAAAAGCCCATATCAATGTTAAAACCACCCCTACGCCCTGAGTATGAATGATATTCATAGGCTTTAATATCAGGGTCAGGATGTAACAGCCGACTCTGCTTAGCAAGAATAGCTGATAAAACTACCATTTGGTCTCCCAACTGAGGGAATGAGAACAAATGTGTAGTATATTTCTTTTTTATACCGTTATCTATGTGAGTGATAAAATATTCACAGGATGTCAGATTCCCTGTGCCCAGAGAGTCTCTTTACACCACTGCAGTACAGAATAACAGGAAGTTGCTTTGGCAGGCCAGGAATGATAGAGCTGGATGGACGCGGTGGAACCCTGTAGAGAGAACAGTGAGAACAATGAAGGAAAGGAGGAAGACGCACATTGACGTGTGAGCAGAGAACTCAACATGCTGTGCCAAGTATCACCCAGCTTGCCCGGCACAGGTGTGTTGCCAGCTTGCAAGGGCCCTGGCCTGCTGCAAACCAGCTGCCAAGGGACGTCCACGACCGGGCGCACCGCTGTTTGAGACAACAGAGAGAGGGAATGGTGTGCCGCTTCCCGAGATCGTCCAGGCGCTCGCCAAGAACGCGTTCATCACCCATCGGTGTGACATAGAAAACCATCTGGCCGCATGCTGAGAGACACGGCTTCGGAGAGAGGGGGAGGAGAAGCGTTTACGAGCAACCTGGAAGAGTGAGAAAGAGCTGTAGATGTGCGCTGAGATAGAGATAAGAATACGCCGGAGAAGAACACATTTCTAGTGCTTTGGCGTGCTGGGGAATATCATTAGTATGTTGTCAAACTGTGATTTTTCTTTTGTATTTTTCCACTCAAGTGTACAGGAAACATACTGGCCGCCTCAGTGGGAAAAGAATATAGAAAGATAGAAAATAATCTTTTCAATTTATTCCCATTTAGACAGTCATACCCAGCAGCTAAAATTAATTTAAAACATTAGTTAATAAAGAAAACAATATTTTTTAGAAGTAATTAATTAATTAATTTATCTTTATAAAATATGTAGGTCCGCTGGAGCTCAAATTAACTTAAGAAAAGAAAAGAAAAGTAAAGAAAAAAATTCTTGGGACTGTATGGATAATATGTATGTTTAATATGTATGTTTAAATTAATATTCATTCATTCGTTCGTCCGTCCATTCATTCTTTTACAAAAACTGACAATGGATTGACAATGAACAGACATGAGCAGCATTCTTGTCTGAATTATATTCAAAATTATTGTTGCATTCAGTTATTTTATTTAGTATATTTACATTGCATATAAATTTGCCAAAATATGATCGTTTCATAAATAAGATCCATTGTTGTTTTTATTTTGTTAGTACTATATTAGTTTCAGTGCCTTAATGAAAAATTAGCTTTGATCACAGGAATAAATTACATTTTAAAATATATTCAAATAGAAAACATTTAAAATAGTAAAAATAGTAAAAATATTTCAAAAATTGTACTGTTTTTGCTGTACTTTGGATCAAATAAATGCAGACTTGGTGAGCAGAAGAGACTTCTTTAAAAAACATAAAAAATCTTACTGTTCAAAAACTTTTGACTGGTAGTGTGTGTGTATATATCTATATATCTATCTGTCTGTATGTCTGTCTGTCTGTCTGTCTGTCTGTCTATCTATATATTTTGTACAAAGTGCAGAGGTTACAATTTCTTTGTCTTTGATTTCAATCACTCTCTTTGCTTACATCAACAAGGGTCAACTTAACAGTTCGTCTCCAATTATGTATAACGTTACAGTTAATAATAAAGTTTATGAACAACTAGAAATTAATATTTCATTATTTATACCTTAGGGTATTGCATGTAATTAGAAAAAGCATAAAAGACATCATTTAAGTGTTTTATTAATAGTGTAGAATGAAAGGTCCTCCATTGTAAACCAAGTAACTCACAGGAGACCACGTTTTGCTGTTTTGGACTAACACAGCATTTTCTATTGGCAGCATGAGGAAAGGAAATGATGTTAGCACTATAGTGTTACAGTGTTCACACATCTAGATGTACTTGGCCCTTTACAATGGACTTGTGTTCCCTGGCTGTTTTATGCTCAGTATCATTGGGTCTGATGACTTTCCTGAGATGGCTGGCTGCTCATATGATTAACTGTCCCGCTTCACTTTAATGTATGACAACTAGGTGTATCGAAGGCATCCACTGGCCTGTTCAACATTAAACCCTTCCAAATGTTATCAGCAGGAACAAGATGACTTATGGGGCCATATTTGTTTATTCTCCATTCCTCAAGCTTTGTGCTTTGTAGACCCTGTTTTGTGTTTTTGGAAACTATGACTGCGTTGTAGTCGCATACCAATTGTCTACAGTTTTGTACAATACAAACCAAGCATATCAAGTGATATTAAACAAGAACTCAGTGTGGGATTTAGTTAGTTTCCTGTAGGATTTAGTTTGAATTAATAATGTCCTACAGCTGTTTGAAATGAAAGGCTGAAGTGAGTGTGATGTGTTCTATGCGGTGAATGCTATGTGCAATGTGTTCTTATGCTGTCAGCAGCTTTAAATCACATGCTGCAGTCGAAGAGCTCTCATTAAACACAAATAACAACACCTGGATGCTGCTCTACAGAGTTTCAGTTTGTTCTGTGCTTTGGAATAAGTTAGATCCTTATTTGCGGTCACTTTTATTATGAACGATTTCATAATAAAAATCAATTTCATGTTAGATGTTTCTCTTAAAATTTTTAGCATAATTAAAATAGACACCAATGGAGCATTGTGTGATAATTACAAATATATTTAAGTACGTTTTTGCAGTATAGTTTTAATAGAAGTGGCATTGAAGTGCATTTTAGTTTGCATTAATGCTAAGTTTAGTTTACCAGAAATACACTTTTACCATATTTCAAAATTATGAAATTACATAAAAATCACTCTTACTGCATTTAATATAAATTTAAATTATATTTTATAATTTATCTGAACATTACATTTACTTCACACTTAAGTATGTTCTTTTAAAGTATATTGTTTCCATTGGAAGTACTTTTTTTTTGGCCAAAGTGTACCTCTTTTTCACCGATAATAGCAAGAGTATAGAGCTATAAAATGAATGTGGATATAATTGTTCATTTCATCTGATCTTAGGTAAGAATTTTGTAAGAATTGTTTGAATTCATGCTGAGATCCCTGACTTCTGCAGACTTCACTTTTGGTAGTAAATCTGAGCAGAATTTGAGGAGTTGAGATCTCTTCTAAAACATTAGAAGAGATGTGAGATCACTGGGTCTGTTTCTCAGGAGAAATACAAAAAAAAAAAAAAAAAGAGAGAGAGAGGGGGGGAGAGAGAGAAGCAAATGTCTCAGTTTCATTTTATTACTGTCTAGGAGAAACAATGGAGATATTTCACTCATTTGAGATTTTCTTTCACTGGTATGCACTTAAATTCCTAATGATGTTATATTAGGTAATCTCGATTTTCAGTGTCAGAAATGCAGTCTGTCTTGACTTTTACCCAAGATCTCACTGGGGTCATATATTTCAATCTGACAAGCAACAACAGCAAAAACCACACAGTGTTCACAGATCTGCTCTAATTTTCAGGTCTCTAATTACCTGTTGTTTCTTCCTGAACAAAAACAACTGAAACTTAAAAAAAACGTGCCTAATTATATTTGCATCCATGAGACAATAAAAAGTAAATCATGCATTTTTAGTTAATACTAGAATGAAATGATTAGGGAAATGCCACAAATGCTTTTGAAAATGAAACAGTGAGCAAATAAAAATGTTCGTTTGTTATTATCACAGGAACCCTTCTGGTGGAGAACATGCAGATAAATGGGAGAGCAGAAGACCCTGATAGGACCATCTCTTTATCTCTACGAGACAACCACAACTACTGGGTCATTCTGGACCCGGTCAAGCAACGCCTGTATCTCAACAGCACCGGACGAGTTCTGGACCGAGATGTAATTATTTGCTATACAAGTCTGAAACAACCATTGATTGCTAGTGGTGCATAAATCATACTCTATCTTTAAAGGAATAATTCACCCAAAAATGAATATTTGCCGAAAATTTACTCACCCTTAGGCCATCCAAGATGTAGATGAGTTTGTTTCTTCATCAGAACAGATTTGGAGAAATAGCATTACATCATTTGCTCACCAATTGATCATCTGCAGTGAAGGTGTGAGAGTCCAAACAGCTGATAAATACATCACAAGAAAATCGACAAGTAATCCACATTAATTCTCCAGTCCATCAATTAACGTGTTGTGAAGTATAAAGCTGCTTGTTTGTAAGAAACAAATCCATCAAAATGTTGAGTCCATAATACATAATGGTTCCTCCAGTAAAAAGTCCTCTTATATCAAAAGTCACTGACATATTTGTTTAGTTTTGGACTGCTTTTGCTTGTACTGTAAATGGTGCTTGATCTGTGCATATTTCTCTCCTGATTCAGACGAGACAACTTTTTCACTGGAGAAAGCAATGTTATGGATTATGGAATATGTTATGGACTTGTATTTTAGCCGGAAGCAATGCTTTGAAGTTAAAAACATGCAGCTTTTTGCTTCAAAAAGACACTAAGTGGTGGACTGGAGTGGTGTGGATTACTTATGGATTATTGTGATGCTTTTATCAGCTGTTTGGACTCGCATTCTGACGGCACCCATTCACTGCAGAGGATTCACTGCTGAGCAAGTGATGTAATGCTCTATTTATCTATATCTGCTTTTCATTCTCGGGTGAACTATTCCTTTAAACATGGAAATAAAACCATGGATTTTTTAAATCTTAAAATTGTTTTGCTGATAGTATAACTTGTGATAAAAAAAATCCATTGGTGGTCTCAGAATTTTGGACCCTCTTTATCCATGTATTTCTTTTGGTTCAATCAGAACTATGATAAAACAAAAAAGTTCCTCTCTTTTGCTTGGAAAACTGTTGTTCACAGCATGCACTTTGTAATGGGCTTCATAATAGACTGCAAGCAAATGGTCATTTTTCAGTCAGTCTGCTGAATGCACACCATGCAAATGAACTTGCTCGATTTGTCTCTTTTATTTTTGTTTTTCAGCCTCCCTCCTACATTCAGTCCATTGTGGTGCAGGTTCAGTGTACTAATGAGCTTGTTGGCACGGTGATCCTACACGAGGTGCGGATAGTCGTACGAGATCGAAACGACAATACCCCACGCTTTCAGCAGCCGCGTTACTATGTAGCGATTAATGAGGTGAGTTTCTATTTAGCAGGGCCCTTTTTGTTCTTCTTCTGTAGTTGTAAAGACTTTTCATGAGTTACTTTTCTACAGTTTCTGGAGAGCATCAACGTCACCGGCATTCTGGAGCACACGTGATTAGAAGTTTGCAGAAGTGAGTTGCTTTAGCTAAAACTGAACACTTGCCAGCTGTAATTGGAAATTCAATCAGTGGATTGTGCCAGTGTGATGGTTTACCCACGATGGGGTTATTTTGCGGTAAATGAATTGCACTTGTGGGCTTTGGAGCTGAAGCATTTAGCTGTTAACATTTCTCTGTCTTTGACTGCTGTGTAATTACCCCAGAAGTGCTGTAGCTCACTGAATAAATCTGCCAGTCACCTTTTGTGACTTATTTAGCTTCTCTGTGTTTTTTCACCATAAGTTACGGCTGTATTGTAAATTCCCATTGCACCATTTCTCGGTATGCACGATTTTGGCTGATGCTTTCTTAATATACTCTGCCGCTCTATTTTTTGCTTCCCAAATCACAACAGTTAAAGTGCATTTATTCTGGTATACACTACAGTCAAAAGTTTGTAATACTTAAGTCTCTTATACTCACTAAGACTGCATTTATTTGATCAGAAATACAGTAAAAACACTACTAATATGAATATTTGACAATTTTAAATGTTTTCAGTTCAAATATATATTTAAAATGTAATTTATTTCTGTGATTGCAATGCTGAGTCTTTACTTTAGTTTTAGTGTCACATGATCCTTACATCATTTGCTTGCTGCTCAAGAAACATTCATTGTATTGTTCTTTTTGTTAAAAATGCTGAAAACTGAGCACAGCTGTTTTCAGTGTTGTTAATAATAAGAATAATTCAAAATGTTTCTTAATATTTTAATGTTTCTTAAACAGTAAAGACTGCATTAGAAGTGAAGAAATTTTAATGTTATGAAAGATTCTATTTTAAATAAACACGGTTCTTTTGAAGTTTATATTCATCAAGTAATCCTAAATGTTTTCTATAAAAATATTAAACTGAACAAACTTTTTTATTAAATAAATGCAGCATTGGTGAGCATAGATACTCTTCTCAAGTTTATTCCAAACTTTTTACCGGGAATGTAAAGTTGTACTTTATTTCGTAAAAAAGTATGCTGTCTATATGACAAATAGTAAGTCCTCTTTATACGGTAATAGAGGTGAGATTTCTTGTTGGGATTTTATGAGCTGTCTGAAACATATATATATTAGGTATATATTAATTATGATGATCATGCTACAGTCATGAACATTTGCAGCCCTGAGAAACAGAATTTTCATTTTACATGTGTCTAAAGGACAAGATATGGACAGCGTTAGATGGAACATTTCAAACTAATCTTAGTGAATATATTCAAATTCATTATTAATTAGTCTGAAATAAGAGATACACAAAGGGCAGGAGACGAGATGTAAAACTTTGTGAATGACAGTAATGCCAGTTCCGTGAAGTTTCATGGTGTAGATTTTGTGTGGGCCTGCCATTACGGTCACGATATGTCGCATTCTATGACTCAATCTTTACCGTTAAAAACGGCGTCCGTTTCTGGAAATCCATTAGCCCTATTTTTATTTTTTCCATCGCTTTGGATTAGCTTCCGAGAACATTCAACACGTAGGGTCTGTAGGAATGCTGCCTCGGTCTCCAGAGATCTTCTCACTTTGGATTGACTGCATGGAGAGTGTGTGGCTTTCAGCTAATTGAGAGTTGTTCCCCGGAGAGCTGTCAGTAGAGATTTCCCTCATTAGGAGGCAGCTTCAGTGGCAGGCAGCCTCCTCTCGAGTGGCCTCAAAAAACGGCAGGCTGTACTGCCCACTATCGATTTCAACCAGAGTTTGAACGTCTGACTGACGCACAGATAAGGGGGACTAACACAGCTCAGTCCATCAGTCAACAAGCACTGCAGAGTGCAGTATATAAGTCCGCCGAGTGCTGAAGCAGCCTGCTGAGTTTAAGAGAGACGGTGAAGTAAATAATAATGTTGGGGAAAAAGCATTTGATGGACGTGTGGATTGAATTGCAAGCCGGTCTAAATGGCTAAAGGGCTGTGCGTGTTCATTGAGTGGCTGCAGATGCCGTGAAGTTATAGCGAGGAGAAGTTCAGATTAACTTTCCATTGATCAGTGTCACTAACTTAATGTCCTTTTGCCCTACAGCTATTGAGATTGATCAGATGTCTTAAACAGTAAGCTACAAGAGGCTGTGCTATAGTGTGAATACTGTCAAGCTGAAGGCTGTTGTTTACCATTTTAGTCATGACTATTTTTGCTTGTATCCTTTTATTTACGTCAGTGCCAAGAATCATGATTTGCTACTTGCTATCGCTAGTGATAGCAGAAAGGACAATCTCATTCAAGAAATCGTTTGATTGGACAAGATGAGTCAGTCCTATAAAGCCTATTATATAATATTAGAAACATGATTTTCAAAGGCCTCTAATTGATCAACATGATCAAATCTTTGCTGAAAAAAACTTCTGATGGATAGATTAGACATTTTTAGTATTTAAAAGGTCTTTAATGGAATTGTAAAAATGTCCACTTGTGGTCCACATGTGTCTTTTTGCTGTGAAATCGTTAATGATTTTTATGAACTATACATGTAGCTTTTACATTGTTAGTAATATTTGAAGATGAACATTTACTGGACTGAAGCTTCCGTTTTTACCTTATCTGATGCAGTCTGCACTCTCAGGAAAACTATAGAACAGCTGTCACTGGGATGGTGCTCTTTCAAAAGGTACTAAAATGTACAATTTAAGTACTAATACAGTTGCAAAGGGGCATAAAACTTCCAGTCAGTTTCTTGAAACTTTCCAGAAGTCTCTGAAAATTTCCAAAATGTTCCAGAAGTTTCCAAAAAAAATTCCAGAAATTTACCAGACATTTTCCACCTCTTTGCAACCCTAGATACTATTGCCTGTATGTACCTTTAAAGTATATACACCCTTTAGGGGTAAATAAGGAACAAAGGTGTACCTTTCGAAAGAGTAACGCCCCAGTTACAACTTTTGTACCTTTTTTGCACAGTACCTTTTTTTTTTTTTCCTGAGAGTGTATTGGTCAATTTTTGAAGTGAAATAAACCTCTTTAATTAAATCTGTTAATGATATACTGTAAAGCAAGACTTGGATTAAACGGTTCAGTGCCTTTATGACCTTTTTGGATGTTTTAGGACAGAAACCTCTATGTTTCATTATCTGTATCTGTATAATTTGTGTTTCAAAGCTGAATGAAAGTCTTATGGGTTTGGTACCACATGAGTTGAGTAAATGCTGACAGAATTTTAATTTTTGGGGATAATTCCCTTTAGGGTGTGCCTTTAGGCCCGTTGTTCCCTACCAAAGGCACTTGAAGGCAAGCCTCCAAGGTTAGCTAAAAAAAAAAAAGGGTAACAGTACGTACCTTAGGGAAGGAGGCCAGAGGGCTTTTTTGTTTGTTTTTTTTTGGGTTTTTTTTAATGAATGTCAGTCGAGGAGGCTTCACTATGTTGAAAAAAACTGCTTTTGTTGGAAAACAGCTTATCATTTTCATGAATCAGCTGCCTACTGGCTAATCTTCAACAGTGTGCCTTTAAACATTCTTTTTTAGATTAGTCTATTTTTATAGTTTACATTGAAAAAAATGCTGTTTTATAAGAGAAATCACTGACAGTTTTAATTACCTATAAATAGCGATTGTTATCAAAAGAACACATGATTTAAGTTGACCGTTACGTTTTTTCCAGTGATAATAAGACTATTAATAATAAAAAAGTAATCATAAGACAAAATGTAACTAACTACACTGAAGCTATTAAAGCTAATTTCATTTAAGCTGCTTGCATGAAAAAACAAACAAAAAACAATATGACAAAAAGAAAAAAAAAAAAAGCAGCAATGTAGCACTAGCTCATTGTTTTGAAAGCAGCTGAGCTACCATAACACTTCTGACAAATAAAATGTAGTTATGTTAGTTCCTCTCCCACACTCTATGGCACTTGTAGTGGAACATATGCTAATAGCAGTGCAATTATGCTCTATTTGACACTGTCAGATCCACTCAGGATATTGTTTCTAGGAGCTCATTTTGCATCACAGGCTGTTTAATTACTCATTGTTCACAGCTCAATGTGATAGCCGTACATGACCTCTTTATGACAGCAGTCGGATAGTTTTCTTCAGACCGCGATGGCGGGCATTTTCATCTTAAATGCTCTCTGAAGCATCTTAAGTCTCTTTGCCAGTTTTGTTGTCAGGAATTTGTCTTTTTTTCCCTCTAATATTTCTTGTCAGAACGTCAGAGTAGCAGCGCAGGAACTAACATCAGAGTTCCCAGGTGCCTCTAGCTTCCGCAGCAGACTCGTACCTATTACTTCCTCTTTTTCCTTGCACTTCTGAGAGCCGCTTCACAGCAGGACCTCGTCATGACAGCCAGAATGAGAGCGATGAAGAGAGCGAGCGCTGATTACTTTACAAGAGCTTGTCCATCAAACTCTTCCTCAGAGGAGTGCTGTTTAACACAACGGTCAAGACGCTTGAGGCGTAAACTAGTCTGCCAACTTACCAGCACCAGGAATCAAGCACAAGATGATGAAATCACTCAGGATGAAAAGTCACTCACACTGATGGGCGGCTGACTAAGGCAGTTTTAAAGATCTTAAATGTTCTTTTCTACTCCATAATGTGTGTTTTTATCTTTTTCAGCTAACACCTGTCGGAACCACCATCTTCTCAGGTTTTACAGGGAACAATGGGGCTGTTGACATTGATGATGGTCCTAACGGACAAATTGAATACACCATTCAGTACAACCCTAAAGATCCGGTATGCGTTTTTCAATTTTCTTTTGTTTTCTTTTATGTGTGTGTGTGTGTGTGTGTGTGTGTTATTTAAAAAATAAATAAATAAATAGAAAATAAATAAGTAAAATTTTTATAAATGCATACATAAATATAATGAATACATAAAAAAACTTAAAAAGACTACATGTAGAAGACTTCTGTTTTAATTAGCGTTTTTAAGTATAATTTGAGTAATAACATGCATATGTAACAGAATATGCATTTATATAATATATAATAATAATAAATAGTAGTAGTATAGTAGTATTCTAAATATAAGTAAATTTTAATGCAGTTGTTGGTAACATTTAATTTTTACAGTTTCTATGTTATACATATACAGTATTTACCATAAAAATAATAAAACAATTACACTAGTATTACTCTGTACTTATTTGTATAATTACAATGTAACACAGACACCTTAAATAAAGTGTAATCCAGTTTTTCTCATTTCTAACAATTGGTCAGAAATATTTAATCATAAGAATAATCACAATTGTATTGTTTTATTTTATATTATTTATATTTTTGTTATTTTACAGTTTTATTTTATTGACAGCAGTAGTTTTATGTTTCTCTTCAGGTTTATGCATTACAGTACTACAACGGTGGGTTAGAGCATCAGTTTATAGGAACGTACATATATAACACATATTTGTATTATTTTCTTTTTCTTTATACATTGGTCTTGGTGTGCTAAAAAGGATATACAGAGAGTTTCTGATCGGTGCTTTTCAAATGATTTTCTTCACACCCTTACAAAACCTAAACCGTGGTGAATACATTGTTGTGCATCATTGATTATCGCCGAGCATCATTTAGTACAGTTCAGCAACATAAAATATTCAGTCAAAACAGCAATAAATGCACCAAATAAAATATAGCAGAGAATATGCATATTATGAAATGCAAATAAAATTACTTCAGCAAATCTTTTAAATGAATAGGGTGGTATTACACATGCAAATTGGTGACATTCTCATACTGCTTCTTAATGAGCAGCATTATTACCATAAGTGGTGTGTGAGGAGATAAACACTTCAAACGACATTTTTTACTAACATTATACAACAAATATGGATTTAACTAAAAAAAAAAAAAAAAAAATCAACACACACTACAAAATAATGGAAGTCACATACTTAGGTTCACTTGGTCTACTGTATTCTGAAGATAATTGAGTTTAAGTGAGCGATTCTTGTCCAGAATAACCTGCAATGTGTAAAAGACTTTATGCTGATATTAAGAGTCTGGCTATACAAGACTACTATTGTATGTTCACTTCCTAATTAAAGTTTTACACATCAAACACTTTTGATTTCAAAAGAACAAGGAGCCTCCCTTCTCCATGTTTCTTTTAAAGTCTTACATCTCCACCTGTATTGCTAAAAAGGCTGAGGAGGTTTAGAAAGTCAAGCAGTTTTGTCTCATCAGCATTCTCTTCTTACTGAAGCAGATGATGAATATCTCATGAGACTGGGTATGTGTAAGCCTTTGTGTGTGTTTTAAGAGGGAAACCCTTTTGACCTACCCTTTTCTTCTCCACAGACCACAAACAGGACATTCGACATCCCTCTCACCCTGTCTGGATCAGTAGTTCTGAGGGAGAGGCTGAATTATGAAGAGATCACACGCTACCTGGTCATCATTCAGGCCAATGTAAGTCTGTGCATGAGGAGGGAAAACAGTAGGAGAGATCCTGTAGATAAAAGAATGAAAGATTTACTCAACCACGTCGTTCCAACCCTGTATGTCTTGTTCTTTCTTCTGTGGAACACAAACTGAGATGTTAGACAGAGTGTCCAAGCTTTTTTTTTGTCCATAAAACAAAGGTAGATGGTGATTTATTCTGTCAAACTCAAAAATGTTTCAAAAAAGAACTAAAAAAGTAGTTTATACAACTGAAATAACTTCTTATGAAGTTGTATGAGAACTTTCTGTGAGGAACAGATTGAGACTGAAGCTGTTATTCATTGGAAATCCCTCAAATCTCATTTGGTGTTGTGTTCAATTCAGAAACAATGCCTTTAGACACATCATGCATGTGTTTGCCATAAATTGCAGCTAAATATCATTGGTTGGATTTAAAGGGATAGTTCACCCAAAAATTAAAATTATTAGAATTATCGTGGTAGAACCCTTGCTGTCTATGGGAGGGTCAGAGAACTCTCGGATCTCATCAAAAATATCTTAATTTGTGTTTTCCGAAGATGAACGAAGGTCTTACGGGTTTGGAACGACATGAGGGTGTGTAATTAATGACAGAATTTTCATTTTTGGGTGAACTATCCCTTTAAATTTCTATCTGTTCCTCAAATGAAGTCTTCAAACAACATGGAATATTGTGGAAAAGAGTTCCAATAACTATTTTTATGATTTTTTTTGTCATTTTGAAGTATAATTTGCAGTCTTAAGGTGTGGCCACATTTACTGTTGTTCAGCTAATTTTAATCAAATGAAATCCAGTCATTTCAGTTGGAACCCACACAATTGGGAATTTCGTGTGAGAGTTTGTGCAACGGGTTCAAGAAAAGTAAGAGAGATGCCCAGTTTTCTCCTACTGTCAGTAAAATGTCTTATTTTGACTTTGACTGGAGAGTTTTTTTGGCCGGCGAATAAGTTTGGAATCTTTTGGATTCAAACTTCATCCCTAAATCCAAAGTTTGTGTTTTCCTTCAGGACCGAGCTCCAAACCCAAAGGACCGGCTCACCACAACCACCACACTCACGGTGGATGTGTTGGACGGGGATGACCTGGGCCCAATGTTTCTGCCTTGCAGCCTGGTAGACAACACCCGTGACTGCAAACCTCTTACGTACCGCGCCAGCATCCTGGAGCTCACAGATCCGGTGAGTGATTCCTTATCCTGTGCTTTTCCAGCTGTGTCTTACGTTGAGCAGTTACGTTAAGTCTCCTCATATATTGTAGCTCTAGCTCGAGAATTTAACTGGCACCGGTTTATAGTTTGACTGACATGTATTTTGCATTTCTGGTCTTGAAGAACATCTCTTTTACTTGACAGACCAAATGGCTTTGCTTTGCACACGCTTCTAGCAATAGGGATTGTTTAATTTCTGATTCCACAGTGTTTTGATTCTTTTAGTATTTTCTATCATTTACTTAGTCTCATGAGACATTTGACACGTGTTGGCTCATTTTGAGTTGGAGTTGGACATGTTGGAAATAATGACTTGCAGTTCAGTAAATAAGTCAAGAACCTATTTGGTGAGGGAGTGACTCCTTAAACTGATTCAAACAGACTCACTTATCTGTTAAAAAAATTATTCTTTAGATGGATATCTTAAAAAATGGCTCATTTGTTGCAGTTTAGTGAATAAACCAAGAACTACTCCACTGCTCCAGAACTGCTTGAGTCATTAAACTGACTCAGGTTTTTTGATACAATTCATTAAAAATGACTTGCTCGTTTTGGTGAATGTCAATTTGAGTCTTGCTGTGGATTACTTGGCATTAAAATCCATATTTAAATGCCATTGTAACCATTCTGGTTCCAGTAGTTTTAAAAATGGACATAGTTCTGAATAAGAACCATTTTTGGCTCACAACCATACAAAAAAGTTGCTGTTATGTTGCCATTACTTTTTAATTACCACCAAAAATGAGTTTGTGAAGTGAAACTTAATATAAATAAATGAGATGATTAAGGGATAATTTGTGAGTGAGAGTAAACATGTAGGCAACAAAATGCAAGTGTAAAGTGTAAATAATACAAAAGTCTTATTTTTGTGCTAAACTTTGTCTAGCTCAAGGGCAAAGTGGTGATGGGGTTTTTAGTAACTCAGTTCACGGGTCACCCCTATCTACGATTGCACCTGCAATATTTGCAGCACCAGCGCAGAGCCTTGAGCACTAGGATATCGCCACCCGGCTAATGTGATAAATGCTTTTTTAAAAACATGAAATTATGGCCATGGGGCATACAACCTTAAATCAGCATTTCTATTAGCTTCAGATTTGGTTGATGTATTGAAAATTTGATTTATTTTCAGCCAACTCTCAACAAAGTGAAATGATGTTTGACTAGAATATTGCACATTGTTGTTTTTTTTTGCATGAAGCTGTATTCGTAACCTATTTTACTCTGATAATGTGATGCGTTTACAAATTAAACAGGTTAATCAACAATAAAATGGGTAGGAAAGAACTTAATTTTATTTATTGAAAGTTAATTGCATAATGAGAAGTGAGACTTACCAGAATAAAACCAGACCAGAGTGTAAGTTTGCTAAAACAGTGTTAGTTAACATTAACCAATAGCCCAAAAGGTAACCTGGTCTCACGACGAAAACGTACTTGAGGGAACTTTTTCGCAAGATGCGAAATACGTACCGCCATGTAAGTTTCATGACATATTAGATGTGAAATGTCCACTGAGTGGCACTAAAAGAGTGCTTGTTTCTTTTCCCCCCTGGAACAGATGACTGTACATATGGTACATTTTATGTGTTGTTGGTTTTGTAGGTGTCACCACAGTCCTTACTTGAAATATCATTTAGTGGTGCTATAAATCTAATACTCCATGAAGTTTTAAAATGACATACCATCTGCACTACACCTAAACCTACCCGATAATATGAACAAAAGCAAATGAGATGTAAAAACGTGATCGCAAGCATGCCGTTTTAGCTTGTTTTTCTATCTCTCATCTTTCAGCTCTTTCATCGTGAGTCATGTTTTTGACGGGTACATTTTCATCATGAGACCAGGTAGCCAAAAAGACATTTTTGAACTTTTGTTTTTGGTATTAATCTCAGCCAGTGGTTACATTTGCTTTGAACATCTTACTCGTCTGGTCTGCTTCTACCACAACAGCTTTGGGCAGGACTGATGTCAGGAAATTTCCTCTGTTTGAGTCACTCTGTTGGCAGCATACTTCTTTATATTGAGTTATTGCCATGATGCTTGACTCAGCTTTGAAGTTTTACATCACAGACAGGTGCTTTAATATTCCACTTTTCTGATACAGTTTGGATTTCATTTGTTGCTCAATGATAGAAAGCTTCTACCAGAAAAAAAAAAAAAAACCTTCCTATTCCAATATAGTCATTCCACCTTGCTTCACAGTTGAGATAATGAGTGAAGCAGAAATTTGTTGCAAGTAGAGCAAGTAACCAATATTGCAATTTCTTTTTCTATCCACCTTTTTTTCCTGTGATTCAGATGCTGGTAGTCGCCAGTGTGTTTGACATTCATGTTGCTTTATGGTTTTATAAAATGCAAAGACATACAATATTTTAACTGATAAAGCAATCAAGCCACAATGTTTCCCTTTCTTCTGTGCAAGGGCATAGACATTCTTCTGAAATTTCTTCTTCTACACAAATATAGCCTTGATAGATACATTCTTAAAAAAATAATAATAATAATAATAAGGTTTTTGCAGCGATGCCATAGAAGAACTTTAGGTTCCCCAAATAACCAGTGAACAGTTTTTAAAATAACCATTTTTTTTTTTTTTCTTTTTAACTATAAAGAATCTTTTGTGGAATGGAAAGGTTCCATAGATTTGCTGGGTCATAAGCCTTATGTAATTTAAAGAAATGTGTTCTGTGTGTTGTTAGTTGCATAAGGCTTTGATTGGACACATTAAAGAAGCTGCATAAAAGAGATTCAGATTTATTTATTTTATTTTTCTTTCACAGATAAAAATCTAGCAAATCTCTATATGGATAACAACTTTTTTTCTGATATAAACCCCAGTGTGTTAATACAGTCAAGCTGTCAGTCTGCAAAGTGTGTTGATAGTGCTAAAAGCACGGAAAGCTAAAAGCATTACGAGGCAGATAATTCACAGGTAATTAGTTTAACACTTCAGACACGAGAGGTGACAGTGATTCATTGATTAAATGTTCCTAATTTAAATGTAAAAAGAGATAACTTGTTAACAGCATACTGAAGAAACTTTTTTAAACAAAGAAAAAAAAAATTGTTAGCACTGCTACTTCTCACTGCAGAAGCATACAGTTTTATGAAAATAACATGAGTTATTTCCTTATCGTTCACACTTTTTTCATTTGTTAATTAGGCTTAGAAAGTCCCAGAATCTTCTATCTAGATAAATAAATAAATAGAGTTGCATTAAACAAAACTTTTGTATCACATTTTCTTTTCCCTAACCGTAGTAAAAGAAAGCTGAAAGCTTTTTGTTCATTGTGGTAGTGTTAGTACATTAGCGCTTTAGCTCTTTCAGCCCATTTGCCCTATCCATGCTTGTCTGACAGCCAGAGTGAGCAAAGAGGTGCTCTAAATCATGCTTACTTTAACATTTTGAGCCGTTTGACTTCGGGCCAGCAGATGCATCCAAGGACACATTTTAGAGGAGCTGTGTTGTGCGTGGCCAATGATTAGGTATTCTAAAGCTCAGCCACCTTTATCAGCTGTCAGAGGAGCTGCACTCTGCTCTGTATTCCATTACTCAGGTGGTCAGTTCACTCCACAGCTCGCCTTTTTTCACTTCCATGTGTCCCCCTCTGTCTGTACCCTCTTCGTTTTAACACGTCTGCACTCCTCTGTGTTTCTCTTTCTTTTTCTTACTGCCTACTGCGCTATCTCACGATGTGCTTCCTGGAGTATATCGGTCCCTCTGTTACAGACCAACTGAAGTACTTCATGTACTTAATTATTTCGCCCATGTTCTTGCTAGATTAAAAATGACACCTTCAGAGTATAAATTCAGCTGAAAGAGGGAAATAAAAAACATATTTACGTACGACTGAGCAATATGACAAAAATCATATATAATGCTGTTAATAATTTTTATCATGGCAAATGAGTAATATATAATATAAATATTTGGATATGTAATATAAATGTATATTGAAAATAAGTTAATGAATGAATAGCTTATGCTTATTTAGCTGTATCTTTACATATACTTTGCATAAGAATATGTAATATTTTATTAATAATTTATGTTAATTGTATATTAAATTGTAGACATATACAGTGGGTACGGAAAGTATTCAGACCCCCTTCACTTTTTTCAATTTTGTTATGTTGCAGTCTGATACTACAATTGTTTAAATTCTTTTTTTTTCTCATTACTCTACACTCTGTCCTTTATAATGACAAAGTGAAAACAGAATTTTAGAAATGTTTGTAAATTTATTAAAAAGAAAAAACTGAAATATCACATTTACATAAGTATTCAGACCCTTTACTCAGTACTTAGTTGAAGCACCTTTGGCAGCAATTACAGCCTCGAGTCTTTTTGGGTATGACGCAACAAGCTTTGCACAACTGGATTGGGGGAATTTCTGCCATTCTTCTTTGCAAATCCTCTCAAGCTCAGTCAGGTTGGATGGGAACCGTCTGTTGACAGCCTTTTTCAGGTCTCTCCAGAGATGTTCGATAGGGTTTAAGTCAGGGCTCTGGCTGGGTCACTCTAGGACATTCACAGAGTCGTCCCTAAGCCACTCCTGTGTTGCCTTGGCTGTGTGCTTAGGGTCATTGTCATGTTAGAAGGTGAACCTTCGGAACAGTCTGAGGTTTTGAATGCCCTGGACTGGGTTTTCATTAAGGCTATCTCAATATTTTGGTGCATTGAGCTTTTCTTCTACTCTGATGAGTTCCTCAGTCCCTGCCGCTGAAAAACAGCCCAACAGCATGAGGCTGCTACCACCACACTTTACTTTTGGGATGGCACTCTGCAGGTGATGAGAAGAGCCGGTTTCCTTCAAACATGATGCTTAGAATTGAGGTTCATTAGACCAGGTAATCTTGTTTCTCAGAGTCTGAGGGTCCTTTAGGTGCTTTATTGCAAATTCCAAGTGTGTTTTCATGTGTCTTCACTGAGGAGAGGATTGAGTTTGGCCACACTCCCATAAAGCCCAGATCGGTGTAGTGTTGCAGTGATGTTTGTCCTTCTGTAGGCTTCTCCCATCTGCATATATGATCATGGAGCTCAACTAGAGTGACCACCAGGTTCTTGGTCACCAGTCTAGACAAGCCCCTTCTCCATCAATTGCTCAGTTTGGCTGGGGACCAGCTCTTGGAAGAGTCCTGGTTGTGCCAAACTTCTTCCATTTGAGAATTATGGAAGCCACTGTGCTCTTGGGAACCTTCAGTGCAGCAGAATTTTTTTTGTAGCCTTCCTCAGATCTGTGCCTCAATACAATCCTGTGTCTGAGCTCTGCAGGCAGTTCCTTTGACCTCGTGGCTTGGTTTTCGCTCTGATATGCATTATCAGCTGTGAGGCCTTTTACAGAGAGGTGTGGGCCTTTGCAAATCATGTCCAATCAATTTAATTTACCACAGGCGGACTCCAATCAAGGTGTAGAAACATCTCTGCAATGATCAAGAGACATGGGAGGCACCTGAGCAAAAGTGTTGTTGCAAAGGGTCTGAATACTTATGTAAATGTGATATTTCAGTTTTTTCTTTTTAATAAATTTACAGACATTTCTAAAATTCTGTTTTCACTTCATCATTATGAGGTACAGAGTGTAGATTAATGAGAAAAAAAATGAATTTAAACAATTGTAGTATCAGGCTGCAACATAACAAAATTGAAAAAAGTGAAGGGGGTCTGAATACTTTCCGTACCCACTGTATGTCTATGTATATATTACACATATATTTATAGATTATATTTATTAATTATAACATTTTATATTTAATTTCATGTGCAATGTATGTGTATGTTTATGTATATATTATATTTATAAATTATATATTTTTTTTAAATATCGTGTTTCATTTCAGATAAAGCTAAAGCAAAATATGATAGATAGATAGATAGATAGATAGATAGATAGATAGATAGATAGAAATGTAAATATATTTATAAATTATATTTATTAATTAGCACTTTTGCATGCTTTAAGGATGTGTATTTTTACTTAAAAACAAGACAGAAATACTGATTAGGGAATATTTTTTGCAGTGTGCCTTCATATCACCTTGCACTAGCTCCACATAAACCAAAACATATGATATGATATGATATGATATGATATAGGGATGGGTCACGATTTTCGAATATTCGATTAGTTGATTTATTCATAGAATATCGAATAGGTTTGTGCGATTATTTTCTAAAAACGTCCACATGTTTTCGATGCTGATGCAGTGGCGACGCGTAAGCAGAGGGAAGCGCTGCCAATAACGCACTTAAAAGCTGTCAAAGACAACAGAAGAACACATTGTCTCACGCACACACTGTAGACTTGCAACTAAGAATGATGTCAAATAAGAGTTCTATGCGCACCAAAAATACCCCGACTGGGTTAGAGGTGTGCTGAATCCGTACTGGGAAAGGCACGGAAAATGAATAACGCATTCTACTGAGCCACTAAAGGGACATATGGTTAGCCACATGCTAGTGGTAGCCTGTTACATTACAGTACATGCAATTTCACTTACCAGCAACAGAGTAAGGAGAGATGACTGATAGGACGATGGCGAATGATTTGCAGATCCTGAGCACCGATGACAAACATCTAGTCTTGTAAAATGTGTGGTAAGTACTGCCCCTCCATAGTATAAACATGTGATCGCAAATCTCGGAAGTGAAAGTAAAACGGTCGCGCGTGCGCATTCAAAAGTGTTTTCAACGCTCACTGATGCCCGCAGTTAATATATAGCATAATTACCAAACGATAAAATTGTGAGAAAAAAGTACTGGAATATATTTTTTGAGCTGTTTAATACCTTATGAGCAGTTGATTTATGCTAATCGATGGACTGCTATGTTAATAAGGGCCATTCTGTTATGTTTATTATATTAATGTTTCAGCATGTTACAATCATTACATGGCTTGAGTTAAGATAGCCTATCCTTTAATAAATTAAACAGTTTGTTATCATACAGATTAAAAGTGTGAATGGTCTCTCTCTTTCTCTGTTTATGGGTGTGTAACGTTAGCCTAATACATGCATGCATGTGGAGAAGGGGTGCGATTTTCGAATAATAATTGAATAATTCCCAGCGATTTTCGAATATTACTTTTGCTTGAAATGCCCATCCCTAATATGATTTGATATAAGCATGCAATCACATGCATGCAAACATACCTAACTTCAAATTTACAGCATCCTCTCAATCCTCTCTTTTTTCTCTGAAAAAGCTTTTTTTTTCCTTTAAGAGACAACATCTCTCTCAGCAAATCAGCAGAAGAGAGACACATCTGTTACTCTCCTGCACAGCAGAATCACGTGAGCAAGGTGCGAGAAGCGTAGACGCTTTCACCTAGACAAACTGATCATGTCTGACAGGTGTTTTATTCGGTCTCTGAGAGCCTCTCCACTCCTAACACAACATGAAAGGTCAAGCAAAGCCAGCCTCAAGTCTCAAAGCCTCATCTTTTCCCCGCGTAGGCCATCTGAAATGGATACTGCAGCTACCAAGTCAAATACCTTTGGGGAAACCAATGAGTGTAAATGCCACATAGGGCAATCCAGGACTGAAGAAATTAATAGCTTTTTTCTGAGTCTACTGGCCATTTTGGCTGAGCTACGGCTGCTATTTGAAGTCCTCCACATATGGATGATTATTGAGCATACACGTACGGGATTTGCTGTAATGGCTTTTCCCATTTTCATCACACAGCTGAAAGAATGTGAGAAAGCAGCGCTCGTTGTGATCCAGGTGCTGTTTCATGAATCCTGTAATGGCGATGATTAGGTAATCTTCTGCTTTTGCCATGTGCGTTTCATGTGTCGAGGGCATCCATTACTCTATCACCATCATAGAGGGTTCTGCAGTTTTAAATGCTAAAAACATAATTTTCTTAATCTCAATTTGTATTCTAACATCATTCTTCATTTTCAAGTAAAATTTCAAAATTTAAGTAAAAATACACATCCTTAAATAGCATGCAAAAGTGCTAATTAATAAATATAATTTATAAATATATTTACATTTCTATCTATCTATCTGTCTATCTATCTATCTATCCGTGTGTAGTATGTATATGTGTACATAATATATATTATTGTAATGTATGTGTACTATATATATATATATATATATATATATATATATATATATATATATAATGATACAATTATTTATACAACAAAATACATATGTAATATACATGTTCTATATTTTCTGTTGTATATTTATATTAATCAATTAAATATTTAAACATACAATTATATACGCTTAAAAATGTTATATTAAGACATTATATATGTATGCATTAAATTTATAAATTTAATTAGTTATTAAGTTGCCTTTGAGATAAAAAATAAAGCAAAATATGCATTACCTAGTAATTAGTAATTAAACAACTATTTAAAAAATGTACAGTTATATGCAGTTTAGCACTTTTGCTATGTTGGTTTAACATCATCTAGACATGTAATGTTTTAATGAATGAATTAAAATGAATTAAAAATTTACTGGGATTCCAAAAAAAAAATAATAATAAATAAATAAATAAATAAATACAAACAAATAAAATAAAATAAAATAAAAACATTTTATTAATAATTTTAAATAACTAAAAAAAATGTTTATTTTGCATGCAACAGACAGATTATTAAATCTGTTTTTAACCGATTTAATAAGTTCTTTTTTATCCCAGCTGGGATCTGAATGTGTTATATTGGATTAGATGGTGCATGTTGACTCTCTGTGGAAAACTATCCTGGAGTCAAACCAGTCTTATCTAAAGGGCAGCGAACAGGGATGACAACACTTTTTGATCCTCTAATTTGGTTATTTGGCCAGTTTATTGCTTCAGCGACCCACTGTTGGGAGCTCATGGTGGGAGGTTAATAAAACACCAGTAATGAGTCACGCTCCTCATTATTTACTGTAATAAAAGACCGGGTTCAAAGATCCCATATGGACCAAGCTCATCTCACCCCCCTGGACACTTAGGCCAGAAACATAGTCGACTCAGGGTCATAAATAATCAACACAACATTGGCAATAAAAAGAAATATTTCTTGAGCATCAAATCAGCATATTAGAATGAATTCTGAAGGATCATGTGACGCTGAAGACTGGAGTAATGATGCTGAAAATTCAGGTTTGCCATCACAGGAATAGATTACATTTTAAAACATATTAAAGTAGAAAAGTGTCACGGTGCACACACGAGGAGATGAGGGTAAAATCAAAATACAGTCTTTAATTAAATCCAAATGAGAAAAGCCAAGGCACGGCAAGACAAGGCAGGATAGACACACAGGAACACCGGGGGTAATGAGTAAACAAGACGAAAACTAACAGAACAGGCAGGAACTAAATACACATGATAATTAGACGCACAGCTGAAAGAAATCAATAAACAATCAAACTTAACAAGGACAGGAACAGGAAGGACCAAATAAGGGCAAGGAGGGAAACACATGACACACACGACAGACATGACTGTGATATTACTCCCCCCTACCGGAAAGCGTGACCCGCGCCGTAACAGTACCACCGGGGAGGGGGGGTGGGCACTCTGGAGGAACAGACAGGAACGGGGACCATGGCAGGTCAGGGATCTCAGGAGGCCATGGCGGTGTAGGGAGCACAGGAGGCCATGGTGGTGCAGGGATCTCAGGAGGCCATGGCAGAGCTGGGAGCTCTGGAGGCCATGGCTGAGCTGGCAGCTCTGGAGGCCATGGCAGAGCTGGGAGCTCTGGAGGCCATGGCAGGTGGTCTTAGTGGCCGTGGCCTCGGTCCCCTCTGCCCAGCCACTACAGCCGGAACCACTTTGTACCCCCCCAAAAAAAAATTCCTTGGGGGAGCTTACGGGCAAAAAACTGGAACAGGAGCCCTCCTAGGGCTCAACTCAGGAACAAGAAGCCCTCTGTGGGCTGAACACAAGAACAGGTGCCCGCCGTAGGCTAAACTCGGGAACAGATGCCCTCTGTGGGCGAAACAAACAGAGACAAGACAATCCACAGGAACAGGAGCCATCCTTGGGCTAGGCTCGGAATCTGAGGCCTCATAACAGGGCATGACGGGACATCCACAGCCCTCCCTGGGCTGAACGTGGAGTCAGAGGCCCTCACAGGGTTTCTCAGGAACCGCTTCTGTCTCAACGACTGGAGAGGCAGGCGGTTAGGGAATGGCCTCCACGCCATTACTAGGGGAGCCGCCTGCCCCCGACGAGTCTCCACAGACATGACATGACAAGGTGAGTTCAAATGTTCCTGTGGACACGGTACTTTAAAACAGCCTAGACTCCGGTCAGGGGCTGGAGCCATCACTGGATTCTTTGGTCAGGGACTGGAGCCATCACTGGACTCTGGTCAGGCTGCGAACGGCACTCCTGGCCGTGACTGGGGAACTGGGGCGGGCTTGAGTCAGCGGCGGATGGTGCGCTTGGGTGAGTCGCGGACGGCGGCGTGAATTTCCCCGCGAACGGCAGGCTTGGGTGAGCTGCGGACGGTGACATGAATTTCCCCGCGAACGGCGGGCTTGAGGGAGCCGCGGACGGTAGCAGGATATCCCCGCGGACTCGCGGCACACGGGGTGATCCCGCCGAACTCCCACTCCGATTTGCACACACGAGGGAAGCGAGGAGACGAGGGTAAACTCAAAATACAGTCTTTAATTAAATCCAAATGAGACAAGGCAAGGCACGGCAAGACAAGGCAGGATAGACACACAGGAACACCGGGGGTAACGAGTAGACCAGACGAAAACTAACAGAACAGGCAGGAACTAAATACACATGATAATTAGACACACAGCTGAAAGAAATCAATAAACAATCAAACTTAACAAGGACAGGAAGAGGAAGGACCAAATAAGGGCAAGGAGGGAAACACGACACACACGACAGACATGACTATGACAAAAAGAGTTTATTTGAATTGTAAACATTTTTCATAAAATTTCACTTCATTTTTATAAAATAGATGCAGCTTTGGTCAGCATAAGAGACTTCTTCTTTTAGAAATCTAAAAAATTTTACCAACCCCCAAATTATGAACAGTAGTGTATGCAGTGTTGGGGAAAGCATTTCATTACTGTTTTGTATTACTTTTTTTTAAAAAAGTAACCAATTGTGTTACTGAGTTACTTTTTATGGAAAGTAATGCATTACATTACTTTTGCATTACTTTTTGTCACCTGGACTAGGCTTGCTTATTTGTTTTTTAATAACAAAAAATCTCAAAGTTATGTTTTTGCCAACTTTCACACCAAAAGTGAAATGAATAAATCTTATTTGAAAAAGTAACTCAGATATTTTCTTGTAAATTTAAAAGTAATGTGTTACTTTTACTTGTAATGTGTTACCCCAACACTGAGTGTATGGTTATAAGATAGTCAAACGGTTGCTCCACCAAGACAGTAGTTGATTCAACAACAAAAACTGAATTAAAACCCACTATAGCACCACTTGTGGTAACGCTGAGAATTGCATTACATTCTGAATTGCATTGTGACCCATTTCAGTAAACAGTTGCATGAGCTTGTATAGGGAAAAGCGCTTGCATTCACTTATGTATATTATGGGCCTTTGGCTACATTAACATAACAGCGCAATACACTTGTCAGTGCTGTTTGAAGAGCTAAATACAGTTCCGTTTATATGAAGTTCAGTTATGAAAGCAAGTGACAACCACATTCTATAACCAAAGTGACTACCTGCAATATTCAAGGGTCATGACTGAATGTTTAGAGTGTGTTCAGTTGGTAAGTGCTGTATTAACAGAACAACAGTCCACAATTAGCTGCCTGTCATGTCACTGACATACATGTGACATCAGAGCTTGCGTCGCGGGTTATTGTTCTGCTGTCAATCACTTATATTACTGGCTGTCAACCTCTGTCAGGTTAGGAAAAATGGCTGAAAATATGGCTATTGTGTAGCTGTTGAGTTAGACCAAACTCTCATTCTGTTTGGGTGCAGGAAGAAATAAGAAAAAAAAACAAAAAAAATAAACTTTATGACCACACATACTGTATAATAAAATGAAAGTTGAAAAATGGCAGCAACAGAAATATGTAATAAATATTTTTTTATTACTAATCAATTATTACTCAGTCATATAGTTTAATAATTTAACTTTTTGCTATTGTCATGCAACTTAATATTTTTGTGTTTATCTGTGGCTATGTTTGAAGTGGCTGGATTCAAACAGCTCATCCAATTGGAATTTAGTTCCAGAATTATCCATTTATAATAACCAATTAAATCTATGTAGACATCTTTGTGGAGTTCAGATATTGTCTCTTGCTGTCTATCACTACAATCGGCAAATTATTTTTTTGCAAATTAGTGAATAGGATTGACTTTAGTTACCTGCTTATATGGTATTTGATCTGGTCCTACCGTAAGTACAGCACAATTTGAGTTGCATCTGTTAATGAATACATATATTTTAATTAAAAACTAACTATAACTACAACTATTAAAAATCAAATTTAAATAAAGCTGAAGTCTAAATATAAAATTATAAATATTGGAATTAAAAAACTTTAAACATTTAAAAAACACAAATAAAAAAAAAAAGGGGAAAAAATTGCCTGGGCAACTGTCCGAAATAAAATATGTACTTACTAATTGCTAAATTATTCAAATTGAAATAAATGAAAGCCAAATAATAATAATAATAAAAATGTAATATTATATACGTGTGTGTGTTTCTATACATGACAAAAGCACATAATGAAATTACTAAAACTTTAACTCAAATTAAAATGTAAAAATAAAAGCTATTTCAAAATATTAACAAATAGCATATAAAAAAATATTAAAACAGCACTGGAATGCAGTCTTTTGCTATTTAATTTGTTATTTAAATGAGGAAGGGTTTAGAAGATGTCTTATTAAGTTTGTCCCAAACTCTACAGTAGGGATGCACCGAAATGTAAATTCTTGGCCGAAGCTGAACAAAATGAAACACTGGGTTGAAGGTTGAAGGCCGAATACCGAACACAAATTTTTTTCCCCCATGTAGGCCTATTTTGCCATTTTTTTCACCATTGCATAAATTAAATGGCCAAAATGTGCTTTTTACTGTTTTGTCCTGCTTTTCAAATAAAAAAATCAATTACAAAACAACAATTTAAAAATATTTACTTTACACTGAACATTTTTAACATTCTATCAGACATTATACCAACAAAGCACAATTTAACTTAAAATTAATGTTACTAAAATTATATTTTTTTAGCCATTTTTAGACCCCCTTCTTGAATCAGGCATGTATTTGTTACTGTAAATAAAATGCAGCCTTGCTGAGCAGAAGAGACTTCTTTTAAAATATTAGAATATATTACAAATCCCAATTTGAACACTATGTGTGAATGTTATAATAATTGTACAGAGCTGTTGTAGGGTAATTATTATTATCATTATTATTGTCTTATTCTTTATTTTTATTCTTTTATTTTACAGAAAAACAGTAAAATTACAATACTAACATTTATCAGTGTTGATGGAGTTGTTGCTTTTTCTTAGATTTTATTTTGGCAGAAACCCGCAGGAGGATCTTAGTGCTTCTTTTTGTTGACAACAGCATGCAAATATTTAAATGATGCTTATTACGAATTTGGGAAGATGTTTGTCGCACGTATCACATTGTCACGTCTTTAAAAAAATATAAAAATGTTACTGAGCAAATGACGAGTAACAGTGTTTTAGCGCAGATTTTAGCGCGAGCTCGTGCAGCGCTGTTTGAATACATGCAATCCGTGAGTGTATTTGAAAACATAACATTCTGCAGTTTATTTACTAATCGTTTAAGGCCATTTCGTGATTTCAATCATCACAGTAACCAGCATCAACCACCTCTTCCTCTTCTCATCGGAGACATGAGATGCAGCGCTAAGCAGTCTCTCGCTGTCTCTGTGCTTCGTGCTGATAATGATTTTTGCGTCTTTCTCTGACAGTTTTAAATGCTTCCACACTGTAGACGTGTTTGCTGCATTAGTGCGCGCCTCTATTTGATCGCGTTACGTCATTGTTCGGTCCAATTTATTTGGTCTTTTCGCTCATTCGGCCGAACACCGAAAGAGTTTTTTTTTTTTTTTTTTTAACTTGCTGTTTTCGACCGAACAATTTCGGTTGCTGAATATTCGGTGCATCCCTACTCTACAGTATACAATTTTGCTTATTAGCCTATATATTTTAGATTTAGATCTAATAATTCCATGCATTTCAAACTACTGATATTCATGTTCATGTGAGCAAACATGGCTCTAGGTAATATGAAACAAAGCTTACTGCATTACAGTCTAGTTTCTTTTTTTCAAGGACAAATTCAAATGAATTGTGAGCTACTTTGCCTTACGATGACTTGCATAAGTAATATCAAATATATTACTGTAAATAACTCATTTTCCCTTGAGTATTTTCTCCCAGGACTGTACACATACAGCATTTGTGTGCATAATGGATGACTGAGGGAGTATTATGGGTAATCACACCCAGCGAAGACCCCACGAGCTTGTGATTTACTGCTGTCAGAGGCATTATAACTGCAGGGGCTGGGAATTACAGGGCAACCATGAGAAATAAATCTTAGCCATGCTGATTTTCTGCTGCTGCTTATTAAGTCTAGGAGGAATACATGCATTTATTTGTCCAGTTACCATTTTTATACAGCATAGCCAAGACTGGGCAGCATGTTCTGTTCTGTTGAAATGAAAAAATTAACTTTGAGTCTTGAGTCTTATCTTTCTCCTTGAATTTGGTGTTTGTAATTTGCTGTGTTTGTTTGAAGTTTATTTATAGTGTTTCATGCTTATATCTGACTCACAATATATCTGACTTCTCTTCATTTTTAAATCGGTAGTGTTGTTTCTTAAGACTGTGCCTAGTATGTTTGTGCATAACTTGTACAATATTTGTGGCTTTTTGAGAATATGTGTGCTACTACTTTTCTAAGCAATGCTACATTTTGATTTTATCTGTACTCTTAAAAATAAGAGTGCCAAAAGCAATGTCATAGAAGAACCATTTTGGGTTGCCCAAAGAACCTTGCAATGAACAGTTCTTAAAAGATCATTTTCTTAGTTTTTAAATAATCTAAAGAATCTTTTTCCACTATAAAGAACCTTTTGTTGAATGGAAAGGTTCCATGGATGTTAAAGGTTCTTCATGGAAGCATAGATGCCAATAAATAACCTTTATTTTTATGAATGTGGTGGACAAAATCCCATAAACCCTCCATTCTAACCTTCCACCCAGTTTCCACCCTAATCTACTATCTTATTATCTGTATCTGTAGTTTTAACCAATGTTTCATGCACTATGGTATAGCCAGTGTACGCCAAAGAATACTACAGTAGATGTTTAAACAATAGTAATCACTTTAGTAATCAATAGTAATCACTTTAGTTTAAACAATAGTAATCACTTGTGTAGTTTAACACTTTTTTTGAATGGAAAGTTGTTCATAAGCTGCACATGCAGGTGTTGAACTCAATAAAGACATTCTTCGTCTCCGGCAGGTTTGATTTCAGCTGATTTTAGGTAAAGATCCACTTAATCCAGCACTCCTATTCTTATTTTACAGACTGAGAAACCACTCCAAATGATTCAGTGTGTGAGTGAACAGTCTGAATCAGCATATTCAAACCATTTTGCTGAAACATTTTGACCAATTCATTGACACAAAATGATGCAGAAGAGTGATTTATTCATGCACTGCTTCTTGTGATTATAGGCAAGCAACAGAAAACATGGGAGACAATTTGATTGCTAAAATACATAATACACTGTAAAAAAAAATATTTTTATTTTATTTCAAGCTTGTAAATAAAGATTTTTGGAGTATGTCTTGCAAGAAAATGCAATTTAAGTTCCCTATCGATACTTTACTCTTACTGCATCTGATAAGACGCAATGGGGAAAACTCCTTTTTCTCCGATGACTGAAGCCTTTCAATAACACAGTGTAACTGCACAGCCATTGGTCCGTGCAGTGAATAAAAAACGAACCAATGGCTCAGCAGCAGAGCTGCACGAGCCTATGGCGATAAAGCCCGCCAGAATGGGCGGAGCCATCTGGCTATATAATCGGCATTCCGCCATAGGATCCTCAGATTCTTCTCCTTCAGCGACGACTACAAGATCTCCGCTCTTTGAGACTTCGAAGCCTTTGTCGTGATCAAGCCTCACAGCGGATTGAGAGACCTCTTTCTGCTCTGCCATCTCCGCCGCTTCCCGCCGCCTTCGTGCCTGTAGCAACGTCGGTCTCCGGTCTGACGGTCTGCCGCCATCCGAGAACTTCAAAAGAGCAAATTTCAGAGCAAATTTCTGGCGTTGTTTCAAATGCCGCGCCATTACTGTCGCTCGTGCAGGGCTCCCCTGCACACCGCTGACGGTCACGGCGAGTGCGTTTCATGCTTGGGTGCCACCCACACTGAAGCAACACTCATGCGAGGATATGAGTCTCGCCTCTCTGCGCTTGCGGAAAGCTTTCTTTTCAGAGAGCGACTCCGCCCCTCACGCCATGCCACTTTCTTCCTCCCAGGAGCTTGTGAGGAAAAAGCAGCGGGGCAGAGGAACTCGGCGCTCGGTGACAAGTGAGCCCATGCCGGCTGAGCCCCCGCGTGCCTCACTCTCTCCGCTTAGAGAGGTTTCACATGTCCGCTTCTCCCTTTCGGACCAGCATCCCTCTGCGGCTGCGAGTGACCTGGTCTCGTTTGGTGGCAGCGAGTGTTACGCCATGGGCGACAGCATGTCGTTGGCGGCTTCAGATGCGGAGGAGCTGTCGGGCTCGTCTTGTGATCCCGCCCCCTGCCAACTGCACAACCCAGCGCAGCCAGCATGGGCATGGATGCCGAATTTTTCCGCATCCTGTCTAAAGCTGTGGAGGAGCTGGGTTTGGAGTGGTCTCCGCCGGGGGAGCCCACCTGTAGCCGCCTGGATGAGTGGTTCTTGCCGGGGTGCCGTCAGGCCCCTTGACAACGAGCTTCACCATTTTTCCTGGAGGTCCACGACGAGATCACCAGGTCATGGCGCGCGCCCTACTCGGCCTGCCTTCGTGCCTCATCTTCGTCCGCCCTCACATCTGTCAACAGTGCCGAAGAAAAAGGGTACAACAGTCTGCCTCCCCTGGATGAGTCAGTGGCCGTGCATCTCTGCCCGCCCACGGCCATCGGCTGGATGGCAAAGGCCGCCCACCCATCCATGCCGTGTAGGACGACTTCAGCACTCGCTGGATAAGCTTACTCGTCTGCTGGACAAGCGGCCTCATTGCTTCATTCCATGGCGGTCTTCCAGGTCTTCCAGACCAAGCTCCTCCGTTGCATGGACGAGTCCGGCCCAGACCCCGCAGCCTTAAAGGAGCTGCGCAGTGCGACCGACCTGGCTCTACGCGCCACCAAGACGATGGCACAGGCGATTGGCAGATCCATGGCCAGCCTAGTCGTGCTTGAGCGCCATCTATGGTTAAACCTCATAGAGATCAAGGATGCAGATAAGGTCCACTTCCTCAACTTCTGGTTTCCCCTACTGGCCTGTTTGGACTTACAGTTGAGGGTTTCGCCAAACGATTCACTGCTGCACAGAAGTCATCCAGGGCAATGCAACACTTCCTGCCAAGGCGCTCCAGTTCGACAGCTGCTTCCAGTCACCCCAAGACTGAACCGACTCGGCAGCCTGCGAAGCCCGCACCGCCAGCTGCTCACACAGCTTCTAAGCCTGAGCCTCGTCTACGCTCCCGCTCAGCCAGACGCCACACATTTCCTAAATGCCAGGGTCCCCGACTCAAGATAGCCTGTGCCCCAAGCGTCATCCTGATCTGCGGGACAGGAAGAGGAAGGGGTCATGTCTCGCTGCAGCCGGACCACCCCCAAAGCAGCCTCTGTTGTGCCTCTGAGCAGCCCGTTCAGTTCCGGGTGCCGACGGCAGTGTGTTTGTGACCAAAAATACTGTTGTGAACATAGGGGGCGTTCTAATCGCGCCTACAAAACCAGCCTCTGTTATAGCGAGAAAAATAAAACACAAACATTTTCAGAAAGAGAGCAAATTTCCTCTTCCACTCATTACGAGTGTCGGGTCCCCAGTGGGCGGCCCACCGCTAGAACCAATCCAACCCTTTGCCACATGGGCCGAGGCCTGGCAGGCCATACCCGGAGACTGGGTTATGAGGATAGGATGATGAATTTGCTGGCAAAAGGAGCCGTAGAAACGGTTCCCCCAGCCGAGAGCGAGTCAGGCTTCTACAGCCGCTACTTCCTCGTTCCCAAGAAGGATGGCAGGCTAAGGCCCATCCTCGATCTCAGGCACCTGAATCACACCCTCATGAGATGGCCATTCAGGATGATTACATTGAAACAGATCCTCTCACAAGTATGCCCAGGGGACTGGTTCTTTTCGCTGGACATGAAAGACGTATACTTTCACATCCAGATAGCCCCCGTCACAGACGATTTTTGAGATTCGCCTTCGAGGAAGTGGCTTATCAGTACACAGTCCTTCCCTTTGGATTGTCCCTAGCTCCTCGCACTTTTACGAAGTGCATGGATGCGGCTCTTTCCCCGCTGAGACAGATGGGAATCCGTATTCTGAACTACCTCGACGACTGGCTCATTCTGGCCCAGTCAGAGGACGAGCTACCATCTCACAGAGCCCTCCTCCTCAGCCACTTAGAATGCCTGGGACTCAGGGCCAATTTTGCCAAGAGCGCTGTCCTCCAGTCAACGGATATCGTTCCTGGGAACAGTTTTGGACTCAGCCCAAATGAGGGTGATAGCCGCGCCGGAACATGCGCTGGTCATTCAGCTGCTCGCGGCCTCATTCAAAGTTGGAGCCTCTCGCCCTCTTAAGGTGTTTCAGAGGGTGCTGGGCCTCATAGCCTCTGTGTCTCCGGTACTTCAGTTGGGCCTGCTACGCATGCGGCCCCTTCAGTACTGGCTGAAACCACGAGTTCCGTCCCACGCCTGGCGTCTCGGACGCCTTCGTGTCAAGGTCGACCAGGCCTGTGTAACAGCCCTGGCCCCTTGGAAAGATCCCCAGTGGATGGAACAGGGCGTGCCCCTGGGAATAGTCTGCAGGAGGAAACTGGTCTCGACAGACGCTTCCAACACAGGTTGGTGAGCGCTGTGTGATGGCAAACCAGCTTTGGCCTCTGGTCGAAAGAGAAAGGTTGGCTTCACATCAACTTCCTGGAAATGCCGGCAGTGTGTCTGGGCCTTCGTACCTTTCTGCCAGACCTAAGGGGACACCATGTCACAGCATGACGGTGGTGTCCTATATAAATCGCCAGGGTGGTCTCTCCTCAAAGCGCCTCTTCACTCTGGTGGAGCGCCTCTTGGAATGGGCTCAGCCCAACTTGCGCTCGCTAAGAGCAGCGCATGTTCCGGGCAGGTTGAACCAAGGAACAGACATGTTATCTTGGAGAAACGTCCCCTCAGATGAGTAGATGCTCCACCCTCAAATGGTTCAGAAAATTTGGGAGGTCTTAGGCAGGGCAGAGGTTGACCTCTTCGCATCAGAAGACAACTCACATTGCCCAACTTACTTTTCAAAGGACAGGGACGCATTGGCCCACGACTGGCCCGACCTCCTCCTTTATGCTTTTCCCCCGATCACTCTGATCCCACAGGTAATCAGACGAGTCAGGGAACAGAGACACAAGGTTCTGTTGGTGGCCCCGCTCTGGAGGAACCAGCACTGCTTTGCTGAGCTGTACCGGCTGCTCTCGGCAGCCCCGTGGCCCATTCCCCTGAAACGAGACCTACTCTCTCAGGCGAACAGAACGATATGGCATCCCCAGCCTGAGCTGTGGGCTCTGCACCTTTGACCTCTCGATGGGAGATTGCGAACCTCCCCGAGAACGTGCTAAACACAATCTCTCAGGCTAGAGCACCATCTACAAGACACCTCTATGCCCTTAAATGGTCTGTCTTCTCCGCCTGGTGTGCAGCCCGCGGTGCAGAGCCAATTTCCTGCGACATATCTCTGATATTGTCCTTCCTGCAAGAGCTGTTGGATAAAGGTTGTTCCCCTTCCACGCTCAAGGTCTATGTAGCAGCCAAGACTTTCCAAATGGATAATTGATGCTATTGCGCTAGCGTACTCTTCTTTGGGCCTTCAATGCCCCATGGGAGTAAGAGCCCACTCAACTAGAGGCGTTGCCTCTTCCTGGGCCTGGTCTAGTGGTGTGTCCATTGCAGAGATCTGTGTTCCACGTTTGCCAGGTTTTATAATCTGGACATCCCTGCCTTACAGACTCGGGTCCTTTCTGCATAACAGGGCACTCTGTCATATGACAAAAACCAGTGCTTGGCTTTTTGCCCTTTTTCATGTACGCTCTTGGCCCTCTCTAAGTTCCGAGGCTGTACTGAATTAGCTTGAGACGATTATTCAAGGCTGGGCCGACCTCTGTGAGTTTGGCCCTACTGCCTCCTGAGGGGCTTCCCTGCAAAATACTTGGTCCGTCTGGGCCCCCTTGGGTACTTAAGGCGAGTTCAAGTATTAGTCGTTCCTCTAGCATAACACGGCGGGATTGTACTGGTTCTCCATCGCGTCTATTCAGACGCAGTACGAGTAAAGTATCGAGAGGGAACATACTCGCTTACTAACGTTACCTCGGTTCCCTGAGATACAGAACGAGTACTGCGTACTTTGCCGTGCTATGTAGCTGCACGACTCAGTCGTCGCTTCAGTCGAAGTAACCTGTGGATCCTACGGCGGAATGCCCGATTATATAGCCAGATGGCTCTGCCCATTCTGGCGGGCTCTGGTGGGCTTTATTGCCATAGGCTCGTGCAGCTCTGCTGCTGAGCCATTGGTTTGTTTTTTATTCACTGCACGAACCAATGGCCGTGCAGTTACACTGCGTTATTGAAAGGCTTCAGTCATCGGAGAAAAGGGAGTTTTCCCCATCGCGTATTATCAGACGCAGTACTCGTTCCGTATCACAGGGAACCGAGGTTACGTTAGTAACAGAGTACATTTTCCTACTTCAAAATTTCATGTTTAATTAAATTCTTTTATTTATTTATTTATTTAGCTAGCGTTGCAACTGAAACATTTCTTTGCTACTGAATTGTTTTTTGCTACTGAAAGTTATTTGCTGTGTCTCACAGCTTCGCCCTCCAGAGGTCACATTTGTCATTCACTTACGTCATTGACAATATCTCTATTTGGGTACATTTTTGGCTAAATATATGTACTCTTTACTCGTCTACTTTTGTGATAAATAATGCAGTTACTTGTTACATTTTACATGACATTACTTTTTCTGCAGCAGTTTATTTCTGCTAAAAAGAAGTGGTATCACCATCTACAGGGCATTGAAGTACTATATCTTGTGCGTTTTGCCCTTACTCACCCAAACTTGTCAACAAGGCTACTTTATTCAAATGTAAGTGGATTAGTAGGTAGTTGTGAATCTCATGCATTTGATATATAAAATGAGGACATGGCTGAGACCTTTTTGAAAGATATTGGTTTAATTATGCCCTTTTTGAGTACTTGAGCTGAACTGAGACTTCAGTGTTTGTAGAAGTTTAAGATGCTGTTGTGTCAACCTTGATTTACTGCAATATTAAGGTGTTAAAAAAATAGATGTGATGTCTCTTGAGTGGGCCTACATTCTGTAAGAGTAAAATACTTAAGTGCTGTTAAAATCAGATACACAATCATATTGGAATGAATGACTTGTAACTAGTAATGGAGTCATTTTTGCTGTAAGGTATCTGTACTTTTACTCAAGTACAGTTTACTCTTTACACCTCTGCTTATAAATGATCATTGTCACAAATGTAAACATAATGGCTTTCTTCTTCTGTGATGGAGTTTGGTGTCACAACAGCCCATTAAAGACCTGTATGAATTTCTTTAAGCTGTTGAACACACAAAAAAAGATATTTTTAAAAACGCTAAAGGTTAATGCTCTATCGTGTTGGAAATATCCCTTACACCAAACCTAAGCCTAAACCGACCTGATAGTGTTAACACATGCAAAAAGAGATATAAAAACACATTTGTTGATGCAGCCATGCTCTTTTAACTTCCTTATGCGGATTTGAGCTGTTTTGTTGAACTGTAGTTTCACAAGGTTCGTACCGGAGCTCTTCATCACTCAAGTGCAACGCTGTATTGCGTGATCTACTGAGCAAACCTACTGAATTAGAAAACTCATATAAAAATGCATATGAAGCTGTATATGTGATGACAATGTTCAAAAATATCAGTTTTCAAATCGCGCAGGATGTTAAAATTGTTTTGAAGTTATAACATAATATTCTGCAAGTAATTGTGTGAAAATTAGCCTTTATTAATGAAAACTCTGTACCTATAAATCATACTTTGTGTGAAAATGAATTAAAGTTGTCACAAGTTTTACTGCCTCTAGTGTTCATTTCAATTGGAAACTGCAGTGATTTGTACATATAGGTACGTAATTACGGTGTTGCAGAAATGTATATAGAGGCATGTTTTTCCAATGAGCCTAAATTGGGATTTCTCCAATCATTTAGTCGGCTTAATCTCTGCCCACTGCAAGCTTGTGTTCATCTACCTCCACTTTTGAGTGCCACGCCCACATCTCAACATCTAATCAACAATTAACGCACTGAACCAAGTCCCCGCCCTACATTTTTTTCTGCTAATACATTACACTTGGATATACGTCACAGTAGAAAGAAGAAAAGATCTTAAGTTCCTTCCGTTTTGTTGCAACTTTAAGCTTGTGTCAGGCATTTTGCTTGTCAATGTTCGTCTCAAGGTCCTGCCGCCCAAATGGACAAATTTTGTTTCAGAAGAGAGTTTTGGCACAGCTGTCTTGAGGATTAGTTTCTCTCTGCTCTGACTTGCAGAGCAGCTTTTTGTTTTCTGGCAGCTTCATTTTCACCAAGGCGTCTCTGAGTTCACCCACGCCACTCACTGTAACACTGTCATTTTCCAGAGGCGGCTTGAATTATAGATGAGCATATTTACTGACTGGTGATATTATGGTTCAGACAGAGAGAGAGGCAGGGGAAGATTTACTTATCCCTCAGGCACAGGAAACGTGGAAGACGGGTCTCTGGAGCTCATAAACGAGAGAGGGGAAATGTGGCCTTGAATTCTGCGGACAAACATCTGCAGCTCATTTGCAGCAAGTGACAGGAATGTTGATGCAGCTTCTCACATGTGATCATTGTGTTGTCGCTTTGTTCCTTGATAAATGTATGTGGTGTGGATCTCCCCTCGCCATCTCCTTTCCTCTAAATTTGCAAGTACATTGCACATGTTGCGATGACGTAACATGACAGTGCCAAAATGCTTTTATTGCTACTGTGCCACGGCAGAGGAATATAGTGTCATTATTGTTCACCTTGTGTCATTGTGTTTTATCTTTTTTTTTTCTTCTTGTTTTCTAGTAAAAATTTGTCCAAGTGCACATTGTCCAAATGCTTTGAGCCTTATGTGTCTAAATACTTTTATCTTTTATAAAGTGTTTTTATTGTAATTGGAAAAATGACAAATGGATCACTAATGTTTTTTGTCCAGATCTATTAAGTACAAATTAACACACACACACACACACACAAACACACATACACATATATCTATATCTATATATATATATATATATATATATATATATATATATACACACACACACACACACACACACACACACACAGTCATGGCCAAAAATATCGGCACCCTTGCAATTCTGTCAGAAAATGCAACCCTTCTCTAAGAAAAATTGTTGCAGTTGCAAATGTCTTGGTACTCACATGTTTATTTATTTTTATTTATTTATTTATTTTTTTTTTGCACTGGAACAACACAAAAAAAAACTGAGAAGAAAAGTCAAATCTGATACAATTCCACACAGAACCCAAAAAATGCACTGGACAAAATTATTGGCACCCTTAAATTAATATTTGGTAGCACCCCCTTTGGAAAAAAATAACTGCTTCCTGTAACCATGAATGAGTTTTTTACACCTCTCTACTGGAATTTTGGACCACTCTTCTTTTGCAAACTGCTCCAGGTCATTCAGATTTGAAGGATGCCTTCTCCCAACTGCTGTGTTGAGATCTCTCCACAGGTGTTCTATGGGATTCAGATCTGGACTTATTGCTGGCCATTTCAGAACTCTCCAGCACTTTGTTTGTAACCATTTCTGAGTGCTTTTTGAAGTGTGTTTCGGGTCATTGTCCTGCTGGAAGACCCATGACCTCTGGTGGAGACGCAGCTTTCTGACATTGGCCACTATGTTGCGCCCCAAAATTCTTTGGTAATCATCAGATTTCATGATACCGTTCACACAGTCAAGGCATCCAGTGCCAGAAGCAGCAAAGCAACCCCAAAACATCTTTGAACCTCCACCATGTTTGACTGTAGGGAGTGTGTTCTTTTCTTTGAAGGCCTCATTTCTTTTTCTGTAAACAGTGCCATGATGTCCTTTACCAAAAAGCTCTACTTTTGTCTCATGTGTCCACAGTACGTTCTCCCAGAAGGATTGTGGTTTGGTCACATAAGTTTTGGCAAACTCCAGTCTTGCTTTTTTACGCCTTTGTGTCAGCAGTGGTGTTCTCCTGGGTCTCCTACCATAGCGTCCCTTTTCATTCAGATGGCGACGGATAGTGCGAGCTGACACTGTTGTACCCTGTGTCTGCAGATCAGCTTGAATTTGTTTGGAAGTTAATCGGGGTTCTTTATCCACCGTTCGAACAATCCTTCGTTGTAATTTTTCATTAATTTTGCTCTTCCGTCCATGTCCAGGGAGGTTAGCTACAGTCTCATGGGCTGTAAACCTCTTTATGATATTGCGCACAGTGGACACAGGAACATTAAGATCTCTGGAGATGGACTTGTAGCCTTGCGATTGTCCATGTTTTTCCACAATTTTTTCTCTCAAATCCACAAACAACTCTTTACACTTCTTTCTTTTCTCCATGCTCAGTGTGACACACAACACAAAGGTTGAATCAACTTTTCTCCATTTTAACTGGTTGCAAGTGTGATTACTATGTTGCCCACACCTGTTACTTGCCACAGGTGTGTCTAAATACAAATTACAGGAGCATCACATGCTTGAAAAGCAATTATTTCTTACAATTTTGACAAGGTGCCAATAATTTTGTCCAGTCCATTTTTGAGTTCTGTGTGAAATTTTATTAAGTTTGATTTTTCTTCTCTGTTTTTTTGGGTTGTTGCAGTGCAAACAAAAACAATAAGCACGTGAATACCAAAACATTTGCAGTTGGAACAATTTTCTGAGAGAAGTGTTGCATTTTCTGACAGAATTGCAAGGGTGCTGATATTTTTGGCCATGACTGTATATATATAAAAACAAAGAAAACAAAGATATCATGTCTAAAAAAAAAAAAAAAAAAAAAAAATTGCATTCTTGAAAATAAAAACGTAATACATTTTTACATGCAGTTAAGCAGTTTTGGTAAAAATATTTAAGAATTTTGTCCTCAAAATCAATGTCATGTGATGTGACCAACAAAATAATGTAGTGAAACCAACGTATGTGAAACAAGTATTTAAAAAAAAGTCCAAAAATGATGATATATTTTTTTTAATTATTAATTCGTCATTTGTTAAAAAAATGTGTTTAATCTCAAAAAAAAAAAAAAAAAATTTTTAAAAGGAAAAATATTTAAATTTAAATAGATATTAAGATGGTACACTCACGTTTTTTTTTTTTTTGTTTTTTTGTTTTTTTACCTGATGTTTATCAAGACATTACATTTCAATTTCTTGTTTTTCAGGTTTTTCAAAACCAACATGAATACTAAGCGAACATTTTTAGAAAGGTTTTTATTTATTTATTTATTAATTTTTTTCTCATTGTAAATAATGCAATCTTCTCTGTCTCTTTTCCAGAGCCGAGTAAACCCTGTCAACGTGACTCCTCCCATTCAAGCTGTGGATCAAGACAGAAACATCCAGCCTCCGTCAGACCGCCCGGGAATCCTGTACTCCATTCTCATCGGTAGGTCTCCGTCAGGCTCTCTGTACTCTATATTGAGTCGCTACCGGCATACAAGGCCACACTGTGCAGGAAACAGTGGTATTCCAGGAGAGGCAGAGCAGAGCAGCGGGTCGGAAATTCAGCAGGAGTCAAACGCATTTATGCCGTGGGCAAGGTGCACCCACCCACTGTGCTTTGAGATGAAACCTGGAAGCGGAGCAGTGGGCTCAGGGAACCACGCTACTCGTGACCTGAGCCGAGGAACTAAAGTGCACCGCCGGAACGGTTAGACCTCCAGTTAGGGATATGTCAGAACATATTGTAGGCCACAGCCATGTGGCTCAATATGACAGCAGCCTCATGCTTTTAACTATCAACAAAGCACTCGATATTGTGTGCCGCTATTTATAGAGAAAGTGCATTAGTGGTTTTATTTTGCCTTTCTGTTGGAAGTATGTCTATGAAAATTAGTACACTACTGAATACGTCTCAAAATCATGGTGCCTCGTGAGTTATGTTCAGTGCCAAACTCTTTAATACAAGTCATTTGTCTTATGCGTCCCTTCGTTTCTTCCTCAACTTTCTGTTTTTATAGGGAAACCTGCGTCATATGCAGAGTACTTCTCCTTGAATCGGACCACAGCTGAGCTCCAGCTCCTGAAACCTATCAGCAGGGAACAGTATCAGCATTTCGACTTGGTCATCAAGGTAATAAAGACAACATCAACAACAAAATGATTCATATTATAAATGAATAAATGAATGAATGAATGAATGAATGCCTGGAAAATCACTTAAGTTAAATGTCAAACATAAGGAAATAAAATTAAATAAATAAATAAATAAATAAAAATACATACATACTGTACATACATGATTGTCAAGAAAATCTGTGAAATTAAATGTCAAATATATATAAAAAAAAGTCTTATAATTTTAGATAATACATGAATTCATGCACGCAAATATGAAAAATGCCTGATAATCAGTAAAAATTAAGAATCTGGCAAATTAAATGTCAAATGACTTTCGACGACTTTCCACTTCCGGAGTGAACGCTGGCGCTACTAGCTGCCGCTGCTCTAGGGGGAATTTTAATTTTAGTAGTTGTTTTTCAGCTTTTTAAGCTGTTCTATAAGCTATTATTTATCTGTTATCTGCCTGTGTATCTACGGTGAGATTGGACCATTACATCGGTCGCTACTCTCAGCTGACCTGTGTGATATTTCCCGCAGCTGCTGGTTTGTCTGCCGGTTATTGACCTCCATGAAGATCTTTGAGCTGTTTGTATGGATTAATTGCGTCTGGGTCATACTCTCTGAAATATATCACCCTGTGGTGTCGATTCTTCAGTACTCTGCGGCGGAACTCTTACATAAACGACCAAGATGGCGGCGCGGTCAGACGCTGCGGCCTCTCCAGGTCCCAAAGACGGTGCTTTTATGTCTTTTAATGTCGTCTGTTCGTCTCCAAATAGTGTCGATTTACCGTTAATTCATCGGGAGATCACTCCGAGATACATATACGATCGCCAAAGTCTTTTGGATATCGACAAGACATACAAACTCAAACTCTCGCCGGCGGCTACTGAGAAGCTACGAGGCCTTTGTTTACTGCTGGAGCCGGACCTCGAGACCGCGGCCTCGCCTACTGACGCTACCCGCACAAGGCGGCGTCGCAAGCGGTGTGAGAGAGGACGGAAGCGCGGTAAGCGCGGAGGTATACGAGCTAGGCTGAGGGCTAACCCCACAAGACCGGCTCTTCCAACACTCATGCTCTCAAACGTTCGCTCTCTGGAAAACGAACTGGACTTAATTCAACTCAGTCGATCTACACAGCATGAGGAAAGGGATTGTTGTGTGTTTGTTTTCACTGAAACATGGCTAAACGACAACATCCCGGACTCCGCCATTCAGCTGCACGGACTAACTTGCTACCGAGCGGACAGAAATTCATCACTGTCTGGTAAGACTCGCGGGGGTGGCTTGTGTGTGTATATCAACAAAGAATGGTGTAACAATGCTGCGGTAGTGACAAAACACTGTTCATCACTGGTGGAGTTTATGTTTGTGAAGTGTCGACCGTTCTATCTGCCGCGGGAGTTCACGGCCATTGTTATTGTCGCGGTTTACATTCCACCGTGTGCAAACGCTAAGGACGCGCTTCGCGAGCTGTACAGCGCCATCAGCGAACAACAAACAAATAACCCCGACGGCTTTTTCATCATAGCCGGTGACTTCAACCACGCAAACTTAAAGACAGTTTTGCCAAAGTTCTACCAACATGTGAACTTTGCAACAAGGGGAAACAACACACTGGACTTTGTTTACACAACAGTTAAGAACGCATACAAAGCCGAACCCCGCCCCCACCTCGGGTACTCAGACCACATCTCTGTTATGCTAATCCCAGCATATAGCCCACTTCTCAAACTCACCAAACCGGTTCAAAAGCAGATCACAGTATGGCCAGACAATGCCACCTCAGCACTGCAGGACTGCTTCCAGGACACAGACTGGAACATGTTTAAAGAGGCGGCCACCTACAACAACCACACAGACCTGCAGGAGTACACCGAAACTGTGACTGCTTACATCAAAAAGTGCATAGATGATGTGACAGTCACCAAAACCATCACCACACGTGCCAACCAGAAGCCATGGATGACAGCAGAGGTTCGTGGGCTGCTAAAGACCAGAGATGAAGTATTCAGATCAGGAGATAAAGCAGCCCTCAAAACAGCAAGAACCAATCTGTCTCATGGCATCAAGAAGGCAAAACATCAGTATGCTAAAAAAATCAACAATCACTTCACAGACAGCAGAGACACTCGGACCCTATGGCAAGCCATTCAGACCATCACTGACTACAAGCCCCTGCCACAGGCCAGTGATGATGACACATCTTTACCAGAGGCACTCAACCACTTCTACTCACGATTTGAGATACAGAACGACACACCTGCACAGAAACTACTCACATCTCCAAACGACCAGGTACTCTGTCTCTCTCCAGTCGACGTAAGGAAGACCCTATCCAGGATTAACCCACGAAAGGCTGCGGGCCCTGACAACATACCTGGACGTGTACTGAAAGACTGTGCTGCACAGCTGACGGATGTCCTAACAGACATCTTCAACATCTCGCTGAGCCAGGCAGTCGTCCCCACGTGTCTCAAATCCACCTCCATAATTCCAGTACCAAAGAAGTCACCTGTGTCCTGTCTGAATGACTATCGTCCCATAGCACTGACCCCAATCATGATGAAGTGCTTTGAGAGGTTAGTCATGCAGCACATCAAGTCCAGTCTTCCAAACACGCTGGACCCACTCCAGTTTGCATACCGTCCAAACCGTTCCACGGACGATGCAATATCCACCACTCTCCACCTAGCTCTTACCCATCTGGAACAGAAAGACTCTTATGTAAGAATGCTGTTCATTGACTTCAGCTCAGCATTCAACACAATAATCCCACAACAGCTCATCCACAAACTAAACCTGCTGGGCCTTAACACCTCCCTCTGTAATTGGATCCTGGACTTTTTAACTGCAAGACCTCAGTCAGTCCGTGTCGGCCGCAACACCTCCAGCACTACCACACTGAGCACAGGTGCCCCACAAGGCTGTGTGCTCAGCCCGCTGCTCTTCACGCTGCTGACCCACGACTGCACTGCCAAGTCCAGCTCCAACCACATCATCAAGTTTGCTGATGACACAACTGTGGTAGGCCTCATCAGCAACAACGATGAAACGCACTACAGAGAGGAAGTGGCACAGCTGGCTGAATGGTGTGGTGCTAACAACCTGTCCCTCAATGTGGGTAAGACGAAAGAGGTTGTGATGGACTTCAGGAGAAACTCTGTTGACCACCCCCCGCTGACCATCGACGGCTCAACCGTGGAGAGAGTCGGCAGCACTAAATTCCTGGGAGTGCACATCACAGAGGATCTCACCTGGACCACCAACGTCACGTCACTCAACAAGAAGGGACAACAGCGCCTCCACTTTCTCCGCCGGCTGAAAAGGGCAAGTCTCCCTCCACCCATCCTCACCACTTTTTACAGGGGCACCATTGAGAGTGTGCTGACTACCTGCATCACTGTCTGGTATGGGAACTGCAGTGCTGCTGACCGCAAGACCCTACAACGGACAGTGAACACTGCCGCAAAGATCATTGGTGCCCCTCTCCCCTCCATCCTGGACATTTTCCTTTCACGATGCTCCAACAAGGCCACCAGCATCGTGAAGGACCCCACCCACCCCTCTCACAACCTCTTCCAGCTCCTGCCATCAGGTAGAAGGTACCGGAGCATCAGAGCTCGCTCTGTCAGATTGCTCAACAGCTTTTTTCCCCAGGCTGTGAGAGCTCTTAACTCCAATCCCCCTGTCCCCCTCTGAAACCATGAACACCTCAGCCCTCCCACCCCCCAACTCATTAAAAACTGTTGACAATTTTACTAAGTGCAATTCTGGACCAAACCCCTGAATGTGCTACACACAGGTGAGTGGGCTATACAAACCACCTGTAGTAACGCACTCATCCCACTATATGCACACTAGACACTTTCTACAAACACTCCCTGCCACAAAGACTCTTAAGAAAATATATGTCTACTTGAACATTGCACTACAAAATAATACGTTTACTTGAGCATTGCACTACAAAATCTTTTTGCACTATGCACTGTCTCCCACAAAATCTGCACAATAATGTACAAAATATATATTTTTTCTGCACAATTTCATGTACATATATCTCTTTTGCACAATTTCATGTACAGTATTTATGTAAAGTTTTTTTTGTACAGTCTCAGTTTGTGTATGTGTGGACAACTAGGTATAGCAGTTATAGTATTTTTAGTATATGTATAGTCAGATAGTTAACTGTTGTATAGCTCTATTGCTTTTCCTATACTTGCATTGTTGTATGTTTATCTTATGTTTAACTAGTATGTAGCACCGTGGTCCTGCGAGACACGACATTTCGTTCCACTATATGTCCACACATGTAGCAGAATGACAATAAAGCTCGACTTGACTTGACTTGACTTGACATCTCTGCTCCCATCTCTTTGAACTTCCGTCAGTTTTACATCTTCATCCAGACATTGTATATCAGCCACGTCGGAAATACACTCATCGTGGGTCTCGTTGGGGCTACACCATCGATGACTCATGCTCAATATGGTCATTCTGGTCATCCAATCCACGTCCAGCAAGGAGGTTCACACGGACAGTTGATCATGGTGTACTAACCAACCTGGCCAGATCAGTTGACAACGATACTGGTAAAAATAATCTCTCCTTTGGATTACTCAACATACGATCACTCTCCAATAAAGCACCTCTGGTGCATGACCTGCTGTCTGACCGTAAGTTTGACTTTTTTTGTCTAACTGAGACTTGGCAGAAACAGGATGACTTCCTCCATCTTAACCAGTCTGTTCCTCTGGGTTATGTTTTTGTCTCTAAATCCCACGCTACTGGACAGGGAGGGGGCTTAGCGATACTTTATAAAGAGAAATGGAAAGTATCCCAGCTTACTGTGCCTACATACTCTTCATTTGAAATCATTGCCCTAAAAATCAACGGGGCTGTTCCTACCATTCTCGTGACTATCAAGATCTCTCTTTTCTGTGGTAAAAAAATATTTTACGACCACCTGATTCTCTGCCATCAGACATGTACTCCACTACACTATGTGACAATTTTATGACTTTCTATGAGTCTGAGATTACAAATATTCACCAACAATTACTTGCAAGTAACTCAGGTTATGACCTTTGTTCTTCAGCCTTTTATGTGCCCCCACACTCTGTTTTCTCTACTTTTTATTTACCAAGTACTGTGGAGATTCTGTGTTTCATCCGGGAATCTAAGTCTACTACCTGTTGGCTCGATCCTTTACCAACTCACTTAGTTAAAGCCTGTTTATCATCTTTATCTCCATTAATTACTAAAATTATTCACTTCTCACTTGTTTCGGGTTCTGTTGTCATGATTCCACAGGGGAGATGGAAACCAGGAACGGGGAGACGTAGAATAAATCAAAACAAGGTCTTTAATTAAATCAAAACGGATAAGTTCAACACAGGCTGGGGACACTCACGCGACAGACAGGAATGACGTATAATACTCGACAGGAAACACAGGGCAGAACACACTATAAATACACAACGTAACTAGATAATTAAGCACACACAGCTGGACAATAATTAACTAATAAACAAAGGAACAGGAAACTAACCAAATATGGCCATACAAGAGGAAGGGAAACACAAGACACACAAGACAATCCTGACATTACACCCCCTCTCTGAAGGCCATATACCATCCAATGGGGAGAGGGGATGGGCGCTCTGGAGGCCTTCAGGAACAAGAACACACAGACGGACTCCAGGGCGGCACCCATAGCATGTCAGGGAGTTCAGGAGGCCATGGCGGGTCAGGAAGTTCAGGAGGCCATGGCGGGTCAGGGAGTTCAGGAGGCCATGGTGGTGCAGGGAGTTCAGGAGGCCATGGCGGTGCAGGGAGCTCAGGAGGCCATAGCGGTGCAGCCTTAGCGGCTGTGGCCCCAGCCCCGGCCACTGAACTGGGGATCAGGAGCCCTCTCTGCGCTCGACTCGGGAACTGGAGCCTCTCCTGGGCTCGATTCGGGAACTGGAGCCTCTCCTGGGCTCGATTCGGGAACTGGAGCCTCTCCTGGGCTTGACTCGGTAACTGGAGCCTCTCCTGGGCTCGATTCGGGAACTGGAGCCTCACCTGGGCTCGATTCGGGAACTGGAGCCCCTCCTGGGCTCGACTCGGGAACTGGAGCCTCCCCTGGGCTCGACTCGGGAACTAGAGCCTCTCCTGGGCTCGACTCGGGAACTGGAGCCTCTCCTGGGCTCGATTCAGGAACTGGAGCCTCTCCTGGGCTCGATTCGGGAACTAGAGCCTCCCCTGGGCTCAACTCGGGAACTGGAGCCTCCCCTGGGCTCGATTCGGGAACTGGAGCCCTTCTTGGGCTTGACTGGGGAATAGGAGCTGGAGTTTTCAGTGGGTTATCCTTCGGAACATGAGCCCCAATGGGGCTATGCTCGGAATTGGGAGACCATTGTGGGCATGACTGGGGCTGAACAGCACTCCGTGTGCTGGCTGAGGCATCAGGGGCCCTCTCAGGGGTAGACTCGGGAACCGCTTCCGTCGGGGCTTCCTGAGAAGCAGGCGGCTTGGGAATGGCCTCCTTGGCCATGACAGGAGAAGCTTCCTACTTCAGCGGAACCCCCACAGACAAGATATGACTGACAAGACCGGGTTCTGGAGGACTGGAGAAGACAACAGGGGACATGATCTGACTTGGGACAGGTACTGGAGGGCGCTCTGGCAGGCGCTTTCAAGGAAGCAGGGACTGGAGGGCGTACTGGCAGGCGCGTTCGAGGTGCGGGCACTGGAGGGCGCTCTGACAGGCGCGTTCGAGGTGCGGGAACTGGAGGGCGCTCTGTCAGGCACGTTCGAGGTGCGGGCACTGGAGGGCGCTCTGGCAGGCACGTTCGAGGTGCGGGTACTGGAGGGCGCACTGGCAGGCGCATTCAAGGTGCGGGCACTGGAGGGCGCTCTGGCAGGCGCGTTCGAGGTGCGGGCACTGGAGGGTGCTCTGGAAGCGCAGACACTTGGGGGCACTCCTTGACTTCGCCACGGGCGGCGGCCTTGAGTGAGCTGCGAGCGGCAGTGGGCCTGAGGAAGCCACGAACCACGGCCCTGACTGCGCCGCGAACGGTGGTAGGCCCGAGGGAGCCGCGAACCACGGCCTTGACTTCGCCGCGGGTGGAGGCCTTGGGTGAGCCGCGAACGGCGGCGGGCTTGGCAACCTCACCAGGCTGTAGTCCTTCCAGCTGGTGGGGACGAACCTCAGACGGCAGCGGCCTGGAGTGGTGGCCTCCATGGTGGTGTCGATTATGGTCGAGTATTCTGTCACGATTCCACAGGGGAGACGGAAACCAGGAACGGGGAGACGTGGAATAAATCAAAACAAGGGCTTTAATTAAATCAAAAGAGGTAAGTTCAACACAGGCTGGGAACACTCACGCGACAGACAGGAATGACGTATAATACTCGACAGGAAACACAGGGCAGAACGCACTATAAATACACAACGTAGATAGATAATTAAACACACACAGCTGGACAATAATTAAGTAATAAACACAGGAACAGGAAACTAACCAAATATGGGCATACAAGAGGAAGGGAAACACAAGACACACAAGACAATCCTGACATTTGTACCCTCCTTTCTAAAATCTGCTATTATTTCTCCCATCCTTAAGAAACCAGGGGCTGATCCAACTAAAAAACTCTAAAACTTAATAGCAATAAAAAGGTTTCACTTGTAGGCACAAGATCCACTTTAACCAAATCTGATTGTTTTTCTGTGGATATTGATAAACAAGTCATTTGTCCTTCTCCACAGGTTAAGAGTTTGGGTGTTATCCTAGATAGCACACTTTCGTTTGAAGCCCATATTAATAATATTATGCGTACTGCATATTTTCTTCTGCGCAATATTAATCGTCTCTGTCCTTCCCTCACAATGAACAACACTGCAACTCTTGTCCAACACTGGTCACTTCACGTATTGATTATTGTAACACTTTACTTACTGGTCTCCCTTCTAAACTTCTTCATAAACTTCAGTTGGTTCAGAACTCTGCGGCTTGTGTTCTTACTAGAACTCCTTCTATCATGCACATTTCACCAGTTCTCCAGCGACTGCACTGGCTTCCAGTTAAGTACCGTATTGATTTCAAAATTCTGCTTCTCACATTCAAGGCACTTCACAATCTTGCTCCCTCATACCTTACTGATCTTCTTCATATCTGCACCCCTCCACGCACTCTGAGATCTTCACACTCACTCTCCCTGGTGTCACCATGCATATGCTTAAATACCATGGGAGCTAGAACCTTCAGCCATGCGGCCCCTCGTTTATGGAACTCTCTACCTCTCGAAATTCGGAATAGTAACAGTGTGCATATTTTCAAACCCCATCTTAAGACATATCTTTTTACCAAGGCTTTTTCATGACCTTTTTTATTTTTTATTTATTTATTTTTTTTTTACTGGTTTGTGCTGTATTAAACTGTTTCTGTGACGTACGTATGTTTTTAAGTTGTGTGTAAGTTGTGGTGTAGATCTGTTTTAACTATTGCTTGTTTGCTTGTAAGGTGACCTGGGGTGTTATGAAAGGCGCAGTTAAATAAAATGTATTCTTCTTCTTCTTCTTCTTCTTCTTCTTCTTCTTCTTCTTCTTCTTCTTCTTCTTCTTATTATTATTATTATTATTATTACATTAAATTAATTTAAGTAAATAAACGAATGAATGAATGAATGAATAGAAACTCTGAAATTAAATGTCAAACAACAGTATATAAAAACTCATATTATTATTATTATTATTATTATTATTATTATTATTATTATTATTATTATTGATCCATACAGGCATACATAACAAACATCAATATCAGTCATGGAAAGATCATGGACATTTTTATAGTGATTTTTCCTAATTATTCTCTACAAGATTTCAAAATTATACATACATACATACATACATATATATATATATATATATATATATATATATATATATATATATATATATATATATATATATATATATATATATATATATATATATGTAGTGCCCTCCATAAGTATTGGAACAATAAAGACAAAATTGCTTTCTCTCTTTGCTGTGGAGTCAAGACATTTATTTGCAAATATGATTAAAAGATGAATATGAGACAAAATTACAGAATGTCACATTTTATTATTAGGTCTTTCGACACATACTTGCTTTACCAAATAAAAAGGACAGCACTTTTAGAGTTCATCCCACTATTTGATGTGACCACAAGTATTGGAACAGTTGCCTCACAGGTCTTTCTAAGTGATCAGCTGTGTCCTGTTGCATTAATTGTTCAAGATATTAAAAGCAGGGAATGTGTCTTATCATTTATATCCATTGCTTCTGCATTCGATGATGACACACACAAACCAGGATGAAGGCGAGGAAGCTGACTCTGAAAGAAAAGCAAGCAATTTGGATGCTAAAAGAAAAGAGGAAGTTAATTAGAACTATAGGAAAAACAAAGGACATGGAGAAATCAAGAGTTTGGAAACCACCAGCGACACCAGCAACCAACGACGACCTAATCGGCTGAGAAAAACAACAGTAGTTGATGACAGACAAATCATAAAAGCAATGAAAATGAACCCTAAAATATGTGTCTGTAAAATCACCAACAACCTCCAGAAAGCTGGGGTGATGCTCTGCCAATCTACTGTCCTCAGGAGACTTTGACACAGAATTACAGATGCTACACAGCAAGATGCAAACCTCTGACCAGCACCAAAAATAGAAAGGCAAGATTAGAGTTTGCAAAAAAGCACAAAGGTGAGAGTTTTGGAACTGAGTTTATGGACCAATGAGACAAAGATGAACCTTTATCTAAGTGATTGGAAAGCAAAAGTGTGGAGAAAAAAGGGAACTGCGAATGATCCCAAGCATACAACCTCATCTGTAAAGCTTGGTGGAGGTGGTGTCATGGCATGGGCATGCATGGCTGTCTCTAGATCAGGTCCTCTCAATTTTAATGATGACTTAATGCATGATGACAGTAGCAGAATGAATTTGGAAGGGTACAAAACCATCTTGGCTACCAATATTCAAGAAAATGCCACCAAACTCATTAGAAAGCACTTTATATTGGATCAGGACAATGACCCAAAACACCGTGCCAGTTCAGTCAAGGAATTTATAAGGGCAAAGAAATGTAAAGTCTTATATTGCCCGAATCAATCTCCAGATTTAAATCCGATTGAACATTAATTTCACCAGCTGAAGAGGAGACCAAAGACAGAAACTCCCCAAAACAAGCAACAGTTGGAATTGGCTGCATTAAAGGCTGGGAAAAAGCATTTCAAAGTATAAGACCAAGAGTCTGGTGTTGTCTATGGGTTGCAGACTCACTGCTCTGATTGCATGCAAGGGATCTGCAACAAAATATTAGCTTTTAATCTTTTACATCTGCCTTAAATTCAACTGTTCCAATACTTATGCTCACATCAAATAGTGGGATGAACTCTAAAAGTGCTGTCCTTTTTATTTGGTAAAACATGTATGTGTCGAAAGACCTAATAATAAAAGGTGACATTTTGTAGTTTTGTCTCATATTCATCTTTTAATCATATTTGCAAATGTCTTGACTCCACAGCAGAGAAAGCAATTTTGTCTTTATTGTTCCAATACTTATGGAGGGCACTGCATATAATATTTGTGAATTAATTTGTGAAATATTTATCAATTTATTTACAAATAAATGTATGTAGTTATCATGGATGACTAGGAAATTTGTGGTGATTTCGTTAACTTTTATTGGTTAAAAAGTGTGGCTACCCTGGACATGGCAAGAATGGCAATATCCTTAAGCTTCATTGTGATATGATAACAATTACTGATATGATTTCCATCATTGTGAATTATAATTTTAATTTTCTTTCCAGTATTTTAAGACATATATGACAGGGGTATGAAAATGTACCGCATGACTCAGATCCCAAAGGGAAAATTGTGGAATCGAGCCAAGCATGTTCATGAGTGTAGAAACTGAACATCAGGGTCTAGAATGTTAGTCTATGCAGGTACAGGGTGATGATCGTAAAGAACACTGTACATGCCATCTGCCTTTTCACAGTGGGAAGCATGAGGTGGACATGGACTGGGTGTTGAACCCCGTAGCTCTTCTCAGGATCAAAGAGAACAAGACAGCTGCATACAGTGATACTGCTGTGGCTTCATGAGTGTGAATCGATTCAATTCTAATTGACTACATGAATAATCCTGACAATATTTACTCACTCTCACGTCATTCCAAACCCATGTGATTTTCTGCTGTGGAAAACAAAAGATGCGTGAATGAAATTTGAGAGCTGCAAGAAACTGCAAAAAAAACGTACATTTCCTATTGGTCTGTTCATCACACAGAATTACTGTATGACTTAAGAAGAATGTTGTGCAGTAGTCATATGCAGCATTTTCATGATACTTTCATGGCACTTTGGTGCTTTTATGTCTTTTTTGGGACGTTCAGCCCCTGGCCACTGCCTGTTTTCAGTGTATGGAAAAGAGAAGTGTGAACATTGTTAAACTCCTTTGTGTTTCACAGTCTAAAGAAAGTCTTACAGGTTTGAAACAGAATGAGGATGAGTAAATTATGACAGAATTTGTATTTCTGGGTGAAGTAATCTTTTAGAATTCAGGTTTTGTTCTTTATGTTGCTATTTCTGACACTCTTTTCTAGCCCTATTTAAAGTGTCTGCGTGTAGCAGTGTTTATTTGAAATGAGGAGAATATACAGAGGAAACATGTTTCCTGTGACTGCTCGAGCCAGACTAACTCCATTGGCCAGCTAGTCTTGGTTTTTCACACTAACAGTTCTGGAGTATATATTTGGCTGTTAGACCTTTTCCATTATGTAAAAAACAAGCACAACATTAAGTTGCACAATTAGTCCATTAGCAATGAAACCACACACCGTAGAGTGTGCTGAAAACCAGATAAAGAATATGTAAACCATTCTATATGTAAAGCTGACATGAATCAACACAAACATTTATGTATGTATGTATTTAGTAATAATAATAATAATAATAATAATAATAATTATTATTATTATTATTATTATTATTATTATTATATACTTCACACTGCCAGGTACAGTAGTAGTATTATTATGATATTATACACAATGTGTGTGTTGTAAGCATAGGTATATATATATATATATATATATATATATATATATATATATATATATATATATATATATATATATATATATATATATATATATATGTATATATATATAAAATATATATATATATCACAATAAGATTTTTAAATTAGATTTCTTCTAAATGGTACATTTTAAAAAGTGACTTCGCTATGGATTACTAGTACTAGTAGTTGTACTAGTTACTATGGATTAAAGATTAAAGAATGTCATGTTTTTTGACCTTTAAATAAGACTTTATTCATTCCATTCTACTTTTTAATGTTCACACAACCAAACTGAAATGTTAGGTAGGATATATTCATGAATGTACTGCTATCATACACAATATCAAATGAATGATATATTTCACACTGTATCACAGATTGCCAGGTACAGTAGTTTTGCCTCTGCAAATCAGTGTAAGATCAGTAACAGCGTAACTCTTAGTTTTTCCTAAGGGAATTTCAGTTGTAGCACCACACAGATAAAATCAGTCCTATTGAGACAACAGCGTGTCAGCCTGCCAGTCAAGATCTCAGTTTCAAAGCAAAAGCAGCAGGGCTGAGCCCCCGTTTGAGTCCCCTCAAAATCCAATCACATAGTCCGTACGCTACAAGAATTCATCCGTTTACACATATCTGTCAGTTGGATTCTGCAATGCATCAGATATACAGTGGCCCCAAAGTATATGGACACTTAAGCCACACTTATGAATGTCATTGCCTCAGATCAAATGCAGAACTTCAGCAACATGCCATTTTTATGTTTAGTATGCATTAGACTGTCAGTCCACAGTCTGTGGGCGGATCCTGGGCATTCACTAGACTGAGTCTAGCTTTATTGACAGAAATATAATCTCTTTCTGTAGCTTTAATTATCTCTTTAATAATGCGTCACAGTGAGCCAAGTATACATCACACCACCAAAATATTATACATCATTTCTTATTTTCATGCATTCCACAAAAATGCCTGTAAGGTTTCAATTTAAGCATGAGAGGTAATCTAGCTGATGCAATACATTTTATATTCTGATGAGTTACGTGTTTATCACACTGGATGCTGTCTATTCATTCATATTTACAGTTCTGTCAAGTCTTGTTGACTCTCAGTCTGTCTTCCCTACCTTTAAATGCCACTCTGAACTTGCCCTTCAGCCTAAATTGTAGCTGTCTAGAAATACGTGCTGCCACTCAGATGGCTAAAGCTAATTTTTTCTCGGTTTCTAATGTGAGAGTGATGATATAGTCACTCACATATTACAGCAGAACTGAGTTGATCTGTACTCATACTTGAATAAGGCAGCCTACAGCTTAAGGACTTTTTTATAGTCTTTTACTATTTATATATTTGTCAACTGCACCAAAACTGATAAAGTATTTGTTATGCACATCATTGCAGATGGAATTTTCCACCGGCTTTTGAGTTTTTGCAGATAATAAGCTCTGTGACCAAAAAAAATTCACAAATGAACACAACTTTTATGAATTTTGAAGCCTACGGTAAATATAACCGTCAGAAGTAAAAAGCTAAATGTAGGATATAAACAAATTACACCACGGTCACATGTCTTCAACATCACCAGCAAGTTAAGTCTCCGACAACTCTCTCAGTCTATATTTAAAAGACATTTTCCCTAGTTTGCAAAACATGATTATAAACACCATGCAACTGTGAAAGAGGAGAGAGTTTTCCAATTCAGTGTGATGTCATTTGCAACCGCCTTTTTAAGCCATGAAATATGAGGGTGTTACCAGTGGTCGATTTGTAAAAAAAATTCAGGGGGATGGTTTGGTTGGGGGGCTGGGGTGTCCTGTGGCTAATTTTACACGATTACAAAATTGGTCTCATTTTTAAAAAGGTTTCTATTTAATGAAAATTTTGTTTTATTGAATGAACTGTTATTTATAAGTTTTTTTTTTTTTAATTTATTTTTTTTTTCCTTCTGGGGCCTGAAATAGAGGAATTTGGTCAATACTGATAATTAAACAATATTTTGCTGAATGTGTTTTTGTGCTGGCACCTTGGCTGATTTAGGTCTGTCATGGATAAATAAATATGACAATAAAATCACCAGTAGGTGGCAGCAAGTCCCTGTTTTAATAAATGACTTACTGAATCATTCATTTCAAACGATTCGTTCAAATGGCTGATTCAATAGAAACGAAACAAGTGAGACCGTTGAATCACTGGTTCACTGGATTAGTTCAAAAACTGATTCATTCACGGAATGAAACACCGTGTTGCTATGCACTGTTGTATAATAATAGCAACTAATATAACTAATAGCACGTTTGTGCTTGCGGCCTCGCGCATATGTGCTGATATATAGAAAAGTACATTGCATGTACATTGCATGTGCAATGAATATAAAAACGTAAAAACTCATACATGGGTATTTTTGTTTCATTGCTGGAATTATAAGGGCATTCTAACTGTATTCTAATGGGCTTCATGCGCAGTGAATGATTTTGGACTCTCAAAACGTGTTTTTTTTTTTTACATTTTTTTTCTCTCTAAGTTGGATAATGTCAGCTCTCCTACAGTCACACATAGCCTACATTATGTCAGGAGAATGTCTTTAAGTTCTAATCAAGGAAAAATCATACCTTCTTTTGTCTTTTTTTTTTTTTAAATAACTTCCAAAGTTGAGCTTAAACCATTTTGCGCGAAAAATGACGAAATTGCTTCTGCTTGTGCGCAGTTTGTTGCAGTACCAAGTTCTGATTGGCCAATCGCAGTTATTTAGTTCGTAAATGATCATAAGTAGAGAATTTGAACATTTCATGTGCATGATAATTTTTACGTAATACACAAAATTAATAATCCAAAGGGGGTGGTAACGGGGGATGGTGGTTTTACAGAGGGGATGCTTTTTGTCATTTTTTTTTCGACCAGGGGGATGCCATCCCCCCGCATCCCCCCTCAATTCGAGCTATGGGTGTTACTAATGTATTTTATGTTGTACAATAAAACATGAAAATATCTTGAGCTTTTGTTTACCAGAGTACCAGAGGCCTTATTTCAGGCATTTAACCAAAAAACCCATTCAAAAAAAGCTACAAAAATACACCATCCCTGTAGAAGTCTATAATCTTCTCTTAACTTTTGTCTTGTCCATGCTGTAAATTTGTTAATTTCATCGTAGAGTCTGTCTAGAGATAGTAATTGTAAAGAATTTAACAATTCTGGTCCAGATTCCTTTGAGCAATTCTGGTTTCTTAGTTGCATTAATCACTGTTTTTAGTACTTTTTAGGAATAAATATTTAGGGGAAAATGTAATTCCATGGCAGAATGATAATGCTTTCAATAATAAATCAAAACAAATCAATAACATTGTTTAGACCAACTTTGTAATGACTTTTTTGCATTTGTTTTAATAGGTGTCATACATGCAATATAATAATTAGTCCTAACTGTATATTAAACAGCACTACTAAAAAAACAAAACAAAAAAAAAAACAAAAAAAAAGAATAATAATAATAAAAAAAACTAGATTTATTCCATTCATATTTTTAAGACTAACAAAATGCATGCACATCTTTAACTACACATATTATGAGGAAAGAGTCACTAAACAAGTCAGTAACTAAAGTTGTATAACTTTCACAGTAAATAAAAGATGATTAATTAAAAAGAGTTGAGTTATTTGTGTTTTAATTATACTACACTGAACATACTGTTTGTTTTGTGCACTAGATTTACTAGCAGTGTTGCGCTGATATTGAATACATATTGCAGAACACATTGTCAGAGTATTTTAAGTATTTAAGCTACTTTAGAAAGGATTGCATATAATACACATATAAACAACATGTACATATACACATTAACAACGTGTCAATAACTAAACTGATTTAAATGTCATGGTTAATAAAAGCTGTGTCTTTGATTCATTAAAAAGAACTGAAGTTTGAGTCATTCATGTTGTAATCAGACTACACCGATCGTATTGTCTGTGTTGTGCTGTAGATTCAATAGCAGTTTTACACTCTTGTTGAATAAATATTGCAGAAATCATTGCCAGAGTATTTCAGTATAGTATTCAAAATACTTAAGAATGTAGAATGGAATACACGTAATATGAACAGTGAATCAGCAACTGAACTGATTTAACTTTCACCGTTAATAAAAGCTGTAAGTGTTTGATTCATTAAAAAAGAACTGACTCATTAGAGTCATTTGTGTTGTAAACAAACTACACTAATTGTACTGTCTGTTTTGAGTAGATTCAAAAGCGATGTTGTGCCACTGTTTAATAAATATTGCAGGAAACATTTTCAGAGTATTTTAGTGTGGTATTTAGTCAACTTCAGAAAGTGTGGAATACACATAATATGAACAATGAGTCAGTAACTAAACTGATTTAACTTTCACAGTTTATAAAACAGTATGTCTTTAATTCATTAAAAAAAACTGACTTATAGAGTCATTTGTGTTGTAATCAGGCTACACTAATCATACTAGCTGTGTTGTGCCATGCTATAATAAATTTTATAATAAATTTTAGTACGGTATTCAGTCAGCTTTAAAAAGTGTGAAATTTTAACATTACAAGAATTCTTTTAGATTCACATGGAGCCATTAAACCATGTATTTTTGAAATTCCATGACATTTTAATTCCAAAGACCTCTGTTCAGAATTTTTAGACATTAATTTGTTATTTTAGTTTCATATAGGTGAAAGTCTTGTAAGTGAATGCCTCTGGTGAGGTAGGAATTTGAGCAATAGTTACTCCACTAAATATTCAGGCGCTCGGAACACTTGGGTGCATGCCAGACTCCGAGAGAATTAAGTTTGGGAATGACCTGAATTAATCAGCCATGGCCTTTATTTAATTTAGAGGGGTAAGTCTGTAGATAGTGTTAAGCCCTCGTATGCCCATAGAGGCTTATCGCATTGCCCTTTTATATGTGCAGCATGCCGTAATCCAAAAAAGCTGTGTTTCACACCAGTATCCCATCTTAGAGTCAGAATCTCTCAACTCATGGCATTCTTTTCTCTAGGCAGAGCAGGATAACGGACACCCTCTTCCGGCGTTCGCTAATCTCCACATTGAGGTGCTTGATGAGAACAATCAGGCGCCGTATTTCCAGGTGGCCACTTATCATGGATTCATCTCGGAGTCTGCTCCGCTGGGCACAACTATCTCGAGCAGTGCCAATCTCTCCACCCCCCTCGCCATTATCGCCCTTGATAACGACATCGAGGAGGTGAGGAGTCTCTCTTTCTGTGCTCGGGCTCAGACGGCAATCATTTTCACATGTCCTGAGGGATACGTGTGTGTGTGTGTGTGTGTGTGTGTATAGAAATGTTCCTCTGAAGTTAACCAAAGCTCCTGCTCTATGGAGCATTTAGAAAAGCAAATTAAATTTCAAAACAGCATCAGAGATACGGTCTCACAGGCATGCACTAATAATAATAATAATAATAATAATAATAATAATAATAATAATAATAATAATTTAATCTTAATTTTTATATAAATATTTATTTATTTATTTATTGTTTTTTAATGGTAGTATATTAATGGTAGTGTGGCACAAAAGCAGCAAAAACTGCTTTCAACTTTAGCCAAGTTTTCAACTTTGATCTTGAGCACCAAATTAATACTTTCTGAAGGATCATGTGACATGAAGTAACAGCTGCTGAAAATTCAGCTTTGCCGTCACAAGAAAAAAAAAAAAAAAAACCACTTAATTATTCCAAAAGTACCTTTGTGGACATTTTGTAAAATATCTTCTTTTATGTTTCATGAAAGAAACAGTAGTACAGTTTTGGAATGACATAAGGTTGAGTAAACAACATCAGAATTTTCATTTATGGGTGAACTATCTCTTTAATCCCATAAATCTTAGAGATGGAAAGCACTCTAATGTCAAGCATATGTTTTGTCTCCCATCTAAAGCTGAATCCTGGTGATGTGCCTGTAGGTATTAATGAAATTAGTGAGAGATGTGTGAAGTGGAAAGCCCTTGTTTGTCTTCTCTCTCTTTACTCATTTTTGCTGTGCTTTGTTTTCGTATCGTTCAATTTGCTTAATGCTTTGCATGATTACTGCCCTGCGTCTTGTTTATTGATATTCATTTACATTTTGGGCAGACTGGCAATTGATCTAATGTATCTCTTTAATAATTTGGTCAATTTGGAGGACTGCGTTGGAGCATAATGAGGAATTGTTAGTGAAGTTGCAAGCAACATGAGTGTTTAATCAGAAGTGTGTTATTTATGTGCTTGCAAAAATAAATATATTTTTATATTTACATTCATTTTATATTCTATATTTATATTATCAGATAGTCCTGCCTTAAACTTTTACACTGTTAATGAACTGGTCAGGATGTTCAAACAAACAGAGCACTGATTTGATAGCATCAAAAAACATAAATTTGACATTAGTTTACTGTAAAATTACATATAAGGTGATGTTAAACCACTTACAGTTCTTTTCACCATTTATGGTAGCTTAATGGTAACTTAAAGTTAATTAATTAACAGGTTTTTACTGTAGCATTTTTACTATAGCATGTTTTTCTGTTAAAATTACATTTTTTTTTTACAGTATAGCATTGCATAGGCCTTGTTACATAAATGCATGTAAATGTAAAGTAAAACAAAAAAACAAATGCAAATATATATTTTTAGATGACATGACATGGTTTATTGTGTTTACCAGTTAATAATGGTGAAATCACTAATTTCTTTTTAAATCCAATTCAAGTGGGAGGTTTTACAAAAGTAAACTGCTAAGGTTAATGAGAAGTACTGCTGTAACATCAATGAATATATTTGCTACATATTATTTGTGTTTCCTTAAATAAGGAAATGCATTGAAAACACTGCACTATATTTTGCAATTAATACTCACACAAATATATGTGCTGCACACTTTTCAAGAGGTTAGCAGCAGTGTCTGCATCTGCATAATGCACACTGTGGCATGAAAAATGTATGCACTGCAAGGGCATAATGGCTGATTTAATAGTCCCCATAGGTTGTAGCACTGGGGGAATTTCAGCAGGTATAAACTGCAAACAGCTCCTATAGATAATGGTTGGTGGGAATGATAGCACCATGTGAAATTACAGCAGTCATATAGAAAGGCTGTTACTGTTGTTCTCACACATTCATAATTGTTTAAAACAGTTAGTAAAAAAAATAAAATAAAAAAAATAAATATATATATATATATATATATATATATATATATATATATATATATATATATATATATATATATATATAACAAATATGCCTTGTCTTAATGTTATTTCAATATTTTTACTGCATTATTTATTTATTTATTTCATTATTTATTTGTTTGTTTGTTTGTTTGCAGTGCATTCATGATTCAGCAAATAACCAGCATATTTCTATGATTTATTAAAGACAGTAAAAATGTTAAAAAAAAAAAAAGTTTTTTGAAAAAAGTCTCTTATGCTCACTAAATATTTTTTGATGGGAAAAACTGTAATATTGTGAAATATTATTACAATCAAAAAATAAGTATTTGAATATATTTTAAAATGTAATTCTTTGTAAAATGTAATATAATAATTTTCAAACAAAATGCTATTTAGAGCTTTTCATTTATCAAAGAAAATGTTATCAAAAATACTAAAGCAGCAAAAACTATTTTCACCATAGAAGAACTATTATTAATAATTGAGCACAAATAATCATTGGTAATAACCAAATCAGCATATTAGAATGACTTCTGAAGGATCATGTGACACTAAAGACTGGAGTAATGATGCTGAAAATTCAGCTTTGCATCACAGGAGTAAATTATATTTAAAATATATTCATATAGAAGACAGTCCTTTTAAATTGTAATAATATTTCACAATATTACTGTTTACTGTATATTTTATTATAATAAATGCAGCTTTACTGAGCATAAGAGACTTTCAAAAACATTAAAAAAATTATGTATTATTCCAAACTTTACATGATAATATTATGTTTTACTTCAGTGCAGACACAACACTTTACCGCCTCAAATGCTTTATTTTTGCACATTTCATAAGCATGAAAGTGCATTTTAACCTGCTAGATGAGTCTTGGAATACCGTTGCTCTTGTATAATCTCTTTAGATATTTATGCTCCTTATTAATTTACTTTGGTATTTCAGATATCAGTGTTTTAAACTTCAGAAGTTGGTGCTTCTGGGATTTCTTAGAAGGTTTTGGGTTGTTTATCTCTCGTTTGACTGGAGCTCTCCCTTATACAATGTGTTTCTCTAATGCAGTGGGTTTTATGAATGTTTTTCCCCATCCTTAGCAATTTGTTTAGTCATATTCCCAGCATGCTCTATCTTCTGATGTCTCTGCCTTCTGACACGGGAACTTACGGTGATTTATTTCCACTGCAGATGAAAGATCCCATGGTGCGCATCTCTCTGGACAACTACAACAGCATCTTTGCAGTGACGCCAAGTGGGATCGCACGCTACCTGACACTACTGAGGCCCGTGGACCATGAAGAACAGCCGAGTTATGCCTTCACGGTAAGGGCTCCGTGCCACCTTTCCTTGACAAGCCTGCTTAGCTCTGTCTCTGTCACTGGGGCTTGCTGCTTTCATGTGAAGGACTTTGTCTAAACTCACTTCTCCACACACTACTCGATTTTTCACTCTGGGGTTATTTTTAAAACTGCACACTGCACTATAGGAATTCTGATCAAGTGCAAGCCGTGCAGTCATATAGATTGTCTATGCAAGTGGCTCTTCTTAAGTACGTGATGTGGCTCAATGACACAGTCTCCAAGATGTATTTTTAAAAAATCTAGTTGAAAGCCCATGTACCAATTCTTAGAATTGTAGTCAATTGTATTCATGTCATTTTCATAAGGTTTTGAATATCATTCATACCAATTTAGACCATTATCAAAAATGTTGGAATTTAATGAAAGTAAGAAGCCTTGAATTACATCTTGAATATATGAGTATACATGTCATGATCATTATTTCCAATAAAATATTTGTAAAAAGTATTTTTAAAGTTTATATATATATATATATATATATATATATATATATATATATATATATATATATATATATATATATAATTATTATTATCATTATTATTATTTTACACTCCAAGCAAACCTTGCCTTCTCCAGAAGGTCAAATCTGGACAATTGTATCTGACATTTTGCACTTTATCTCCACCCAGAAAAAAAAAAAAAAAATGAATGAATGGATAAATAAATAGATTAATTAATTAAAATAAGAAGAATGATGTTGTTGTTGTTTATAAAATAGTATTTTTTTTTCATTATTTATTTTATTTTTATAATATTTAATAATATTATTAAATGTTATTATTGAATAAATCATATTTTAAATAAAAATTAGTTATTAAATAATAATATTTAATAAACAACATCAATGACAGCCATCATAAAAGTTGCTAGGCAATTCAGTCAAAAGTACAAAGACAGCACTCTGACATACAGCATTAATGTTACATAAAATATGTTATGTTATGTTACATAAAAAAATAACGTGATGAGATTTGGCTCTAAAACAAATAATAGATTAATGAGACCAAAGACTGCCCATTAGATTTAACCAAAATGGATTATGTCCTAACCACTATAGAGACATCAGAGCCAGCTGCAAATTCCAGAAGATCTGGCCGAGGTAAGGCTGCTCTCATTGGGTACATGAGCAGCAAATGGCCGCTGACGCCCTGGAGCTCACATTTCTGAAAACATTGAAGCAAATTTTCAAACAGACGTTATCTTTATATAAAAAAAAAACAACAAAAAAAAAACAAGTACTTTCTTGTCTAAAAACTCTTAATACTATATTCTGATACACAAAAACAGTATTATTTTTAAAATGCTAGTGGATTTGGGCATCCGCCATTACACTCGCTGTGAGAAATACCTCAAGCGGAGGGATACAAACGGTGAAACTTTTGGAGTTCTGTTATCACTCTTATCAGCCAATCAGATTCGAGGACCAGAAAGAACTATTATATATATATATATATATATATATATATATATATATATATATATATATATATTTTTTTTTTTTTATATTCTTATTTTTTTTTTCTTAAACCAAAAAAATAAAAAAATAAAACATATTCAGTACTGCAGTTTTTAGTAGTGTTGGTACTTTTACTTAGTTACAATGCTGGATAGCAGAACACTGCATCAGGTCACATGGACAATGCAGATCACTGCAGTCATGCCATCAGTAATTCTCTCAGGGTCCTGCTATGCAATTCACACAAAAGCACCATATTTCCTTGCCTATCAAACTATACAATAGAGATATGCAGGTTTCAATTTGGTGACATGTAGGCGGTTGCTGTTTTCCCCTCATTTTTGCTTGGTGGTGAATGGATTTGAATTAACGCTGAGCACGTCCGTGGTTATTTTAGTCCCTGACATATATTACAATGATACAGTGGAGTGTATTATAGTGCTGTCGGCCTGTTAATGAGAGAGAACAATGGTATTTTTAGGACCGGGGAAATTATGGAAGTATGGGTCATACTATTATGACCTACACAAAGAATACACAATTGCATCTCCCTGGTTAATGGAAACACGTTTGCTGCAATTGTACGTGTTGGCACACTTACTTGTTAATACATGCTTAACATTTTTAGCAGCATTTTCTACAAAGCCAGAATATATAATGTATTGTAAAAGGAATTTCTGAGTGACTGGAAAGTTTTTTTTATTTTATTTTTTATTTTTTTTATTTTATTTTTTTAGCTCAGTAGCTGAGCTTGGTAGAGGGTAGTGAAGTAGCTGACTAACCTGATAATCATTTTATAAATATGAGGCATTATGATAACATATATCCTAATTAAACTATAGGATAATCTGTTAAATTAATTATACCTTATAATAATAAGTTTTAAATCTATCTATCTATCTATCTATCTATCTATATATATATATATATATATATATATATATATATATATATATATATATATGTATGTATGTATGTATGTATATATATATATATATATATATATATATATATATATATGTATATATCTGTCTTATGCCATGTTTTTCTGACAGTAGTAGTTGTTAACCTTCCTTCTCAGCTGCATATATACATGAAATAACTTATGCAGTAATGGTGCCTTTCAGTAATGCAGCTCACTTACTCTTACTGGAGGTGCACGTCCTTGAATTTGTTTTTAAGCAGAAGGGACCGACATGAAGGACTCCACCTAAGCGGCACCCTAGAGCTAACTGAGATATCTGTGCTGTCTAGTTTGACGTGCCAAACTTTGCACATGTGATAAGCTCAGCTTTTGAAGCACCTCGCTGAGATGATGTCATGACTCTAAGATTGATTTCCCTCTTAAAGTTGGGGAACACTGTCTCTGTGGCAACAGCAGTTTCCAATTTCACTATTATTTGTTGAAGTACAGTGCACTCTAAACACATCCTAATTTGCTGTTTGTTGATGTCACAACTTCTAAATTAAATAGTTTCAGCCAAAACATTGTTGCACTTGATGCAGAATGATGCTTCAGAGTTACATTTGCACATCCAGATGATTTTTTGGCTGTTTTTATTATTGCAGGAGTTTCAGCTTCTTTATTAGAATGACACTGTGAAGAGGAGGCAGGAGATTTTGAGGGATAGAGGAGTGGGATCGGATAATTGCATTCCCTATGCCAGACGCAAACTTGCATCTACCACATGAGCACCACAACTTGACATGTCAAGTGCACAGGCTCTACCTGACAGATATCACTGAAATAGCTGTCCTGAGGAATCGTGTCTGTCTCTGTGACAGACTCACAGCAAACAACAGTGAGGGGAGCAGCCCAAACTTCGTTTGGCTGATATGTTTTTGGAGGTCATGCTGTTGAGGGATGGCAGAGGCCTAATTTGGTAGTTAAAGGTGTGGTCACACTAGATTTTACAGAAATGGTTCACCAAGAATTAAAATATGTTTCATTATTTGGTTCAATCGTCTTCAAGGGTCTATCAACCCTTGCTGCCTGATTCCCAGATGAACAGAGTCTAGATTTAAGGCCCCGATAAACTCACAGCAAAGTTCACTTTCGGTCTTCTCTTAGGGGTAAAAAGAAGTTTGAAATACTTTTGCGGCAGTATATTGTTTGCGAACAATGTTGCTTTCAATTAGAATTACTACTTCAGTTTCTACTATAAATAATTTCTCCAGTGTATTCGTGGTTTTAGATCTGATCTGAAAGGTCTCAACAGAAGAAATTAATCCATGTCCAAAAGATTTCCTTGTCAAAGAGGGCGGAGCCTCAGAATCACACCTACCTATTACATAATCACCACAAACCAGTTGTCTTATTTTGGAAAGTTTGCTTTGGCGAGCTGTTTAAGACTTCCAAAATGAACTCTAAACAAACTTCATTTTGGCCTGATTTTGTTCAAAATTACACACAGTCACATCAGTTTGTTTTTCAATTTTGCTTGAAGTATATCGGGGCCTTTAGAGCTAACAGAACTAAATAATTCCAACCCAGTTTAGATCAGGTTCAGTAGGTTCAGAATGCTCTTTCTCGATCAACTCAGGATTTGATGATTTACAATTAAGTCTAGAGCATGTGCATGTGAAAGTGTGACATCTGCAGCGAACAGCCAATCACACGAAACATGGAGTGCATCAGTTTGATTCAATTTTTGTGAGAGAATTGCCATGATTCACTTCTCTGATGAGTATTAAGAGACTGTTATGAAAAATTGATTGAAATTAAGTACATTTACAAGGCAGGAAAAAAAAACAGCTGCTGCCACGAAAGTTTGAGACGACAGCTAAAAGAAAATATCTGACTTTATTAATGTAAGTGAATTAACTAAATTTATTTCATTATTAATTTTTATAGGTTCACAAAAAGCCTAAAAGAAAATATGTTAGCCTAGCAATTTTAAGCTTTATATATTCTAAAGTGTGCATTTATGTGTATTTATATTAATTAAAACTAAAAGTTGAAAATTGTCAAAATAAAATTGCTTAAATGTAAAAATTAGAATATCGTGAAAAAGTTCTTTTTTTGTAACATTTAAAAAAGTGAAACTTTCATATATTCTAGATTCATTAAATGTAAAGTAAAATATTTCAAAAGTTTTTTTTTTTTTTTTTTTTTTTTCCAGTATCTCAAAATATTAGAATATGCCCTAAGATCAATCAAAAAAATGGATTTGCAAAACAGAAAAGTTCAAGTTCTTTAAAGTATGTTCATTCAATACTTGGTCGGGGCTCCTTTAGCACAAAAATTCCAGCATCAGTGAGATGTGGCATGGAAGCGATCAGCCTGTGGCACTGCTGAGGCACTATTGAGCCTTCAGCTCATCTGTATTATTGGATCGACTGTTTCTCATCTTACTCTTGAAAATATACCATAGATTCCATATGGGGTTCAGGTCAGGCATGTTGGCTGGCCTGTCAAGCACAGTAATATCATGGTCAGCAAACCACTTAGAAGTGGTTTTGGCACTGTGGGCAGGTGCTAAAGTCCTGCTGGAAAAGGAAATCAGCATCTCCATAAAGCTTGTCATCAGATGGAAGCATAAAGTGCTCCAAAATCTCCTGGTAGATGGCTGCATTGACTTTGGACTTGATAAAACACAATGGACCAACACCAGCAGACATCGCAGCACCCGAAATCATCACAGACTGTGGAAACTTCACACTGGACTTCAACCAGCTTGGATTCTGTGCCTCTCCAGTCTTCCTCCAGACTCCAGACCTTGATTTCCAAATGAAATGCAAAATTTACTTTTATCTGAAAAGAGGACTTTGGACCACTGAGCAACAGTCCAGTTCTATTTCTCCTTAGCCCAGGTAAGATGCTTCTGACGTTGTTTCTGTTTCAGAAGTGGCTTGGTAGCCCTTTTCCTGAAGACATCTGAGCATGGTGACTCTTGATGCATTGACTCCAGCTTCAGTCCACTCCTTGTGAAGCTCTCCCAAGTGTTTGATTCGGCTTTGCTTGGCAGTATTCTCAAGCTTGCGGTCATCCCTGCTGCTTGTGCACCTTTTCCTTCCAAATTTCTTCCTTCCAGTCAACTTTGCATTTTATATGCTTTGATACAGCACTCTGTGAACAGCCACCCCTTTCAGTAATGACTTTCTGTGACTTACCCTCTTTGTGGAGGGTGTCAATGATTGTCTTCTGGACCATTGCTAAGTCAGCAGTCTTCCCCATTATTGTGGTTTCAAAGAACAAGAGATACCCAGAATTTATACTGTAGGGATTGTCATTTAATTAAACTCAGATGTAAATATTCTAATATTTTGAGATACAGGATTTTTGACTTTCATGAGCTGTAAGCTCTAATCATCAAAATTTAAAAAAAAACAAAAAAACTTTGAAATATTTTACTTTACATGTAATGAATCTAGAATATATTAAAAGTTTCACTTTTTGAAATAATTTACAAAAACAATAAATTTTTTCATGATATTCAAATTTTTTGAGATGCACCTGTATATATATAAATATAAATAAATATAAATAATAAATATATATATTATATATATTAAATAATAAATATATATATATTATATATATACAGTGTATATATAATATATACAGTGTGTATATATATATATATATATATATATTTAATTATATAAGCAAAATTACACTCGTAGCAGTGTGATATGGCTGTATATCAGCACGGCTGTGATTTGCCTGTAGGTAATCACAGCATGCCAATATATAGCCTTATCGTTCTGCTACGAGTGTGATATTGCGTTTATATAACAGTTCGACGCCATGAGTGTATAAATACATAAGAAACAACAATGGAGTGGCTTTAAAAACCCTCTTTATTTTGTGCAGAACTACATCCTTCCGCCACGGATTCAAATCTTAGTTTGACAGTTTAACAGCTGAGCCCAAGCATCCGTTACTTTAGAACTAGTAACGAAGGAACATTGAGTTGACATAGAGACACAAAAACAGTATTATTTTTAAAATTATAGTGGATTTGGGCGTCCGCCATGATACTTCCTCTGAGAAATACCATAAGCGGAGTGATACGAACAGTGATACGGTTGGAGTGCTGTTATCACTAGAATATCACTGTCTTAACAGCCAATCACATAATTAACATATAATTAGCAGAAAATTTTCTTTCACTACGAATTGCTTTAAATTGGAGAGATACAGTGGGAGTGACTTTATTTCCATAAGATATTTTTACAGATATATGTCACTTTGCTCAAAGCTTATTGGTCCAATTTTGTTTTGCAATCTTTAACCAGACCACAGTAGTTTGTTGTTGTTGTTATGTCTCCTTAATTTGTTTTTCAACTGTGAAACAACAGCCTTGTGGACAAACAAATGAATACAGAGTATGTGCGGTTAGAAAATTGCATAGGGAATGCATTGTACAAATACCCTAGCGTACACGTAAAAACCAAAGTATGCTTTGGGTTTATCTTTAGACATTTCTCACCATGCTTTCATGCTGAAAAGACCTTTGTGCCCGATTCTATAGGAGTGTGTAATTACGGTATGAGAACACTAAATTGTGGTGGGCACTGGGAATGAATGCTGATTCTCAGTCAGACGTGCGTTGCAGTCGGCTCGTGGGACGTGGGTTGCAGGACTTAACATTCACTGCACTGCACCTCACACCCGCTGAGCGCCGATTCATTCAGAAACTGAAACCAGCTGGTCTCGTCTAAGGGAACAGAGGAGCTCGGGTCCCGCCGGTGATGTTACTGTGCCATGTTAGGCTAGTGTGTCACATACAAATGGCTGCTTAGAGATGCCATTATCTGTTTTGCAACAAGATGAACTTTGTTTGCCGGAGCAGTGGAATATCAAGTATCTCATTTGTCCCTTCTTTGTAGCCGATAATCATTGTTTTCGCTCGTTTAAACGAGTCTGTTGGACCATATTGTTATACCCATAATGCGGTTAATTTGGAGGAAATTGTTTTTTGAAACAACACAGAGGAAAGTATTGTGCTTGCAGCTGAATTTTTGAGATCCTACATCCTTGAGTAGCGTTTCAAGCATAACCATTATGAAAATTTTACTGTGGTGACCATAGTTTCTGCCAAAAAAAAAATATGTGGAATAGTTGTCATTAAATACTACTGTCATTAAAATAAATAAATACATAAATAAATAAATAAATAAGTATTATATTGTTATACTTTGCAAAGAAAATGTGCAAAACTAGCTGCTTCAATGCAAAGTTGTTAGCATGCTGTTGTAGATGCTAAGTTCTGAGAGCTTTGTGGCTATGTGGTTGCCTATTGTGTTATTAGATGGTGGTTATCGCCATAGTAGATTTTTTGTTTTGTTTAGTTTTTTTTTTTTTTTTTTTTTTTGTTTTTTTACACTTTAGTTGAATGCACAGTCTTTCAAAGTATTCTTCATTTGATAGCAGACTAGAAAGTCAGCTTTCAAAAGAAAGTTTCAGACTAGAAAGTCTGCTATCAAACTCAAAAAGTTTCATCCTTGTCCAGTGTCTGCGCTATTTCTCTCCAGAAGTTACGGGCGATAAAGAAAAAACAAAACAACATCAAAAACAAAACGTCTCTATAGTTTGCTCCTGCTGTTTTTCTGTCTCTCCTGTATCTTTTACGACTGTGAAACATCAACCCGTGCGAGTGCTGCCACCTTGTGGGCAAAATGATTAATGCCAGGGCCAGCGCCAAGGTGGGCATTCGCTGGCCTTTTTCAATTCAATTCAATTCAATTCAGTTCAATTCAAGTTTATTTGTATAGCGCTTTTCACAATACAAATCGTTGCAAAGCAGCTTTACAGGAAATTAAGTTTCTACAATATATTTATATATTGTAGAAACAATATATTTAACTTATGGCGAAATTTGGTAGTTCTGTATGTTGTCTGAGGGTAGGCATCATCTGAGGTCCTCTGAGGGGTTGGCATCCTCTCTTCTCAGGTGTTCTGGATCCAGACTGAAGCTTGTGTAAATCCTAGTTACCACGGGATGTTAATCCCGCCGCAGAAACAGAGAAACAAATAGAGACATAATTAGCGTAGCTGCTGTTCCAACCAAGCAAAAATTATTTGTTCAATCCAAGCTAAAGAACAATAATGTTTGTTTGATCTGATATAGCAGCAGTACAAGATTATGAGATGCATTATGTGAATGCTTGGCTAAAGAGATGTGTCTTTAATTTAGATTTAAACAGAGAGAGTGTGTCTGAACCCCAAACGTTATCAGGAAGGCTATTCCAGAGTTTGGGAGCCAAATGTGAAAAGGCTCTACATCCTTTAGTTGACTTTGTTATCCTAGGTACTACCAAAAGTCCAGAGTTTTGCGACCTTAGGGAGCGTGATGGATTGTAGCGTGGTAGAAGACTAGTTAGGTATGCAGGAGCTAAACCATTAAGGGCCTTATAGGTAAGTAATAATATTTTGTAACTGATGCGGAACTTAATAGGTAGCCAGTGCAGAGACTGTAAAATTGGGGTAATATGATCATATTTTCTTGACCTGGTAAGGACTCTAGCCGCTGCATTTTGGACTACCTGTAGTTTGTTTATTGAAGATGCAGGACAACCAGCTAGCAGTACATTACAATAGTCCAGTCTAGAGGTCATGAATGCATGAACTAGCTTTTCTGCATCAGAAACAGGTAACATGTTTCGTAGCTTGGCAATGTTTCTAAGATGGAAGAATGCTGTTTTTGTAACATGGGAAATATGATTTTCAAAAGACAAGTTGCTGTCTAATATAACACCCAGATTTTTGACTGTAGAGGAAGTAACAGTACATCCGTCTAGTTGCAAATTATAATCCAAGAGATTCTGTGTACTGTTTTTTGGTCCAATAAGTATTATCTCTGTCTTATCTGAATTTAATAGGAGAAAATTATTGGTCATCCAATCTTTTACATTTTTAACACACTCTGTTAGCTTAGATAATTTAGAAGTTTCATCTGGTCTTGTTGAGATATATAGTTGAGTATCATCAGCATAACAATGGAAACTAATCCCATATTTTCTAATAATATTACCAAGGGGCAACATGTATATTGAAAATAGCAGAGGACCTAGGACAGATCCTTGTGGTACTCCATACTTTACTGGTGATAATTGAGATGACTCCCTGTTTAAATAAACAAAGTGGTAGCGATCAGACAGGTAGTATCTAAACCATTTTAAAGCCTGCACTGAATACCCGTATAGTTTTGAAATCGATCTATGAGTATGTCATGATCTATAGTGTCGAACGCAGCACTAAGATCAAGTAAAACTAGCAATGAGATGCAGCCTTGGTCTGACGGAAGAAGCAAGTCATTTGTAATTTTAACAAGTGCGGTTTCTGTGCTATGGTTGGGCCTGAAACCTGACTGAAATTCTTCATAGAGATCATTTTTTTGCAAAAAAGAGCACAACTGAACAGACACAACTTTTTCTAAAATTTTAGACATAAACGGAAGATTAGAAATGGGTCTGTAATTTGCTAGTTCGTTAGGATCTAGTTGTGGTTTTTTAATAAGAGGCTTAATAACCGCCAGCTTGAATGATTTTGGGACGTGACCTAAAGATATCGAGTTAATAATATTGAGAAGCGGTTCTTCTGCTACAGGTAACAACTCTTTCAGTAATTTAGCGGGTACAGGATCTAATAGACATGTTGTTGGTTTAGATGCAGTGATAAGTTTATTTAGCTCTTCCTGTCCTATAGTTGTAAAGCACTGCAGTTTTTCTTTGGGGGTGATGAATGGAGCTGAAGTACTAGACGGTGCAGAATCTACATTTGTTATTGTATTTCTGATATTATCTATCTTATCAGTGAAGAAATTCATAAAGTCATTGCTATTAAATTGTGAGGGAATATTTAGATCGGGTGGCATCTGTTTATTTGTTAATCTAGCTACTGTGCTAAATAAAAACCTTGAATTGTTTTGATTATTTTCTATGAGTTTGCGGATATGGTCCGCCCTGGCAGCTTTTAAAGCCTGTCTATAGTTGGACATACTGTTTTTCCATACAATTCTAAAAACTTCCAAGTTAGTTTTTCTCCATTTGCGCTCAAGTTTACGAGTTTCTTTCTTGAGAGAATGGGTATTACTGTTGTACCATGGCGCAGTACGTTTTTCTGTTGAGATAAATCAGGCAGTTTATTTCTGAATCTATCTTTAGTGGTTGGAACAATAGTTCTTCCTGGACAATAACGCGGAGCCATATAGTTAATATCAGTAATGCTCAGCATGGACGATACTAGGAAATGGTCAGTAACATCATCACTTTGAGGTACGATATCTATGTCAGTAAGATCAATTCCATGCGATATAATTAAATCTAGCGTATGATTAAAACGATGAGTGGGCCCGGTGACGTTTTGCTTGACTCCAAAAGAATTTATTAGGTCAGTAAACGCAAGTCCTAACGCATCATTTGTATTATCAACATGAATGTTAAAATCTCAGACAATTAGCGCTTTATCAACAGTAACCAATAGGTCTGAGAGGAAATCTGCAAATTCTTTTAAGAAATCTGTATACGGCCCCGGCGGTCTATACACAGTAGCCAGAGCAAGAGATAGGAGAGATTTCTTTTGCATATCTGACAGTGTAACATTAAGCAGAAGTAATTCAAATGAGTTAAACCTGTATCCTGTTTTCTGGGTAACATTGAGAATATCACTATATATTGTTGCAACACCGCCGCCACGGCCAGTCTGACGGGGCTTATGTTTATAAAAGTAGCTTGGTGGAGTAGACTCATTTAGACCAATATAATCATTTGGTTTGAGCCAGGTTTCAGTCAAGCAGAGCACATCAAGACTATTATCTGTGATCATTTCATTTACAATAACTGCTTTGGGTGCGAGTGATCTGATGTTTAGAGGCCCAAGCTTTAAAAATTGCTTTTGTTTATTTGTTTTGCAAACAAATAAACAATTTGCCTTTTTGAAAGCGAAAGGGAAACTGAAAAAAAAACAGCATAAAAAAGCAATTGCATGCTCAACCCCCCCAACCCCCCACGTGATTTGTGCCCCCTTAGAAATTTAAATGCCCCACCAATGGAGGTGCCCTGCTCCCGGCTCTGATTAGTGCACGCACATTTAAGGTGCATGTGTGAACTGTGTGTGCAGATTTCACACAATTCGATAAGTTGTTGTGCGCGTGAACAATATATGTGTACTGTGCTGTGCTAATGACAAAATTCACACAGTTCACATATCCTACCGTACACGTAGAAACCAAACTATACTTTAGGCTTTACTGACTGAAATACTAACAGTAGTAGTGATGCTAACCTTACCAAAGGCCAGAAATGAAACAGTTGGTTGACCAGTATATTGCCAAAACTGATATATTTCGGCCAATATTTGCAATTTTTAATTAATCGCGTCATCGGCCAAAAATTTTCTGTTTCACTGATAAGTGTCGTGAGTGGTACTTTTATTTTGAAAGTGCTGAGAGCCAAGCACATCTCCATCTTCATTAGTTTACTGTCTAACAGTTCTGTCTAATTATGCTGTATTACTTCATTCATATACTGTCTGCATTCAGCAAATATGCATTTTGAGTGTCTTATCTAAATATATAGAATAAACATTTAATGACACAAATCTCACAAACTTCTGCTAATCCAGCTGTTCGCCGCTATGTCATATTTGCTGTGTACTTATGTAAAATTAGCATTACCTGGTCTTTTCGAAATTATGATTACCAGTCCAAACATTACTGAGTGTACTGTTGGTTACAGTATTTACTTTCTTTGTATTTGTGCTTTTTTAAAAATTGTTTGTGGAAAACATACTATAATAGGATTACAGAGTCCTATTTTGATAAATTCGGATTTTTGTTTCAAAATTTATTAACTTCCAAATGATTTATTTCAAATTATTTTAGCACATAATATATGTAACATGAATTTAAATTTGATTGCAGAAATTCTGAATGCGTTTTTCACTATATTTAAATAAAATTGTGTGATTATATAGGCCTTTATCACCTTTATATCTGCATTGCCATCAACAAGTTCACATCCGACTATCAGTTATTAACATGTTCTCATTTGTGTTGTCTTTTAGTCATGATATTTGACTTGACTACCTCCTTCTGTGCTCGAGCATCAGCTCTTTTATTCCATGTGGAGGTTGACAGAAACACTTCGCCCTTCTCACAGTGCAGTCCACAACCTCTCTGTGATATCCCATTACTCTAGATGACAGCTAGTGAGGCAGTTGGGAGTACCGCCAATGGACTGTTCTCTCCACTCAAGAGCATTCATTTGAATAATTTGGCTCTGCTTATGCTATCACAATAAGCAAAGGGAAAATGCACGAGGCTATCTGCCTTTTATATCACAGTATCTGTTTGCTGATAGGTAGTTAGCAGCAATTTTCAAATTTTGCTTTTAGCTTTCCTTTTCTAAAATGGCTGATTTACAGTGATTTATCTGCGCACAATGTGTAATTATGAAATTAAGAAGCAAATGTGGTTCTTCTCAATGCGCTAAATGTGTTCTCTCTGCCTAATGGTTTTGGTATTAACAGTTTCATTACTTCTTTTGTAGATGACTGCCTCAGATGGAGTTCAGGAGAGCTCTCCAGTCACTGTTAATATCACTGTGATTGACGCCAATGACAACACGCCTACCTTCCCCAACGTCTCCTACATTGTGAATGTTTACACAGACATGCAGCCTGGAGACACAATCTTGCAGGTAATCAATAAGATACTCCTTCACTGCAATGAAATCATATCTTTATCAGCATTTTGTCTGGGATTCCAAGAAAGACATCAAAGCATCCTTAAAAAAAATGTCTGTGTTTGAGTCTGTGCTTTATATACTTTATACAGTAGGAAATACAGTCACTATGGATATATTCTCTGGAAATATGTATTTTATACAATTTTGCTTCTCAAATACATTGACTTTGTTTTAGAAATGTTTAGATGTCTTTCCTGGAAAACAAGGCAAAATCGTTTTTGCAGAGCTTTTCACCCTTAATCCACACATTTGAATTAATAGCTGTAGTTCCCACATTTATGAGGGACTTATTGCTGCAATAATTGCTCAGATCTCTGTTTAATCTTTGTCTTAATGGGAATTTTCTTTTGAAATGTATGCATAACTGATTCCTTTGCAATCAGAACATGAGCAGAGCACAGATTTGCTCTGACATGCTGAAAGATTGACCCCAGAAGTCAAAATTAAAAAGTGCAAGTTGTATCATGTAAAAGATTAACTTCTCCATTGTATGCTGGTAGTTGTCACTTCATAAAGGTTCTGAAATGAATCCTTTTCTCCCTGTCTGTAGGTTTAGAAAGATCTGTGCTACGTATTATTAGTGGGTAATAATGTCTGGGTGACATTGCACATGCCAGTGAAATGAAATGAAATCAAATAAGATAAAATGATTTTTTAAAATGATCAAATTAATAATATTATTATTATGTAAGTAATATATAAAGTTAATAGTAATTTATTTAATAATCAAACATAAGTAATTTTTGCATAGGATTTTTAATTGATTTAGTTTTTAAAAGATTTTAATTGAAGTCTTGTATATATATTTTATTTTGCATTTCATATTGTTCTGAATGGCGAAGTTTTACAATGTTATTTTATTGATATTATTATTATTATTATTATTATTATTATTATTATTTATTATTTATTATTTATTATTATTATTATTAATGTCATTAATGATTATTATATTACTTGAAGTGCTATCTACTTATTTTAAATATTTATTTTTTTGTTAAGTATTTTTGTGTAAAGATTAAGATTCATTATGATATATATATTTTTTTTTATATTTTGAATTTTTTAAAGGATTTTAATTTTAATCTTACACATTATTTTGCGGTTCATATTGTTCTGAACGGGGATTCTCATTCATGTATTACATAAGTTTTACAATTATTAATAATGTATTATTATTATTATTATTATTATTATTATTATTATTATTATTATTATTGCTTAAGTACTACTTAAGTGTCTATTGTATTCTACTCATAGTGATTAAATTTATTTAAATCTTTAGGTGTATTTAAGTTTATTAAGTATTTATTATCAAGTATAAATTAAAGACAGCACAATCAGTACAACCAGAACTGCCATATAATATATGTTGATTAGAATTTAGATTCAAAATGTGCTTAATTATCAGGAAAAATGTAATATAAATTAAAAATAAAAATAATTGGAGTAAATTCACCAAAGAGTTGCTTAAGCGCACACACACACACAGTCTGGCATATGTGGTTTACGGGGACTCTCCATAGGCATAATGGTTTTTATACTGTACAAACTGTATGTGCTATTGCCCTACACCAACCCTACACCTAAACTTAGCCCTCACAGGAGACTTTCTGCATTTTTAGATTTTCAAAAAAACACCATTTAGTATGTTTTTTTTAAGCCTTTTGGTTTATGGGGACATAGGCAGTGTCCTCATAAACCACCTTCACGGTGTAGTACCCATGTAATTATACACATTTGTGTCCTCATAAACCATATATACCAGTTCTCACACACACACACACACACACACACACACACACACAGTGTCATTATTGAATAATTACCCATAATCCAGTGCAGCCAGTTGCTGAATGTGCTGAAATCTTTTAGTGAATCTGACAAACATGACCCGGACATGTACTTGGCAGGTTTCGTGATTCAGCCTGCTCCAGAGAGGGAGCTTGGACAGTGATGAACGTGAATAAGCACCTTTGCAGGTCCTCTCTGAAGTAACGGCTCCAATTAATTTTTTTTAGCTGAAAGCAGTGGACGCTGATGAGGGTCCCAACGGGTTGGTGAGCTACAAAATCTTGGCTGGGGATCAGGGACACTTCACCATCAATGACTACACAGGAATGATCACCGTCCTGCCCGGTGTCAACCTGACCGTGGGCCGCTCCTACGCCCTCACCGTTAGGGCCTCCGACAACGGCCCTGCATCCCAGAGAAGGTAAATCAACTGAAAACCCAATGAGGGTTGAAAAAGAGTGCGCCTCTCACTCTCTAACAGAAGACTCAACTTCGCATCCCCAGTTTGAGATCAATACAATGCCACACGGTGACAGATTTTGCTTTGGAAATATCACCAAGAATGCTCTGCCGATATTGGCTCCTGCTCTTGTCCATCTGATACTTGGAAGAGCAGAAATTAAGGGCTTTTCACTCTAATTGCCGCTACCTCCCCTCCTGTCCGATTTATAGCAGCCGCTGCCCTCTGTAATTCTTACTGACCGCCGAATCAATACAGAGGAATGAAGCAGAAATAGAACGAGGGCAAGCGAAGTTCAGGAAATGCATTGTTTCACTTCGCTGTTCGGGAACAAGTTTAAAAGCGTCTAATATTCACAACAAATCAACCTAAATTCAAAGTTCTTCTCCACAGAGCAATACTTGGTTGAAACTGTGTATCTACTTTATCAAGGTAGAGAGGTTTATGGTTAAAGCTAAAGGCAGCAGGTGTGCTATTATATGTGTTGGACAGATGGCGGTTGAGTTCGTGAGAACCGGATAGTTATTTTCATCTCTTATTTTTCTGTTTTAAAGTTTTATGAGAGCGCTGGCATCAAATTCATCATACTGGAACATTTCCAAAGTGAAATACTCCCTGATCTAATTTGCTTCAACCACGCTGATGAGCGCCTTGATACAATGTGTCATAAAACAATGACAGCACCAGGTTGCGTTTTCAATAAACATCCAGAAAACAACCTGGAATTGGACTGCTATTGTTAGCTAGGCTTACAGAAAAGTGTTCAGATCTTAGAGGAAGCTTCATGGTGATTTTCTTTGTCAAAAGAAAATCCATATCAGAGTGCATACAAAAATGCTGCATGTGCTCAATCAACAGCATCCGATTGCATCTCGTGATTACAGAAAATAAGTTTGGTTCATTTTCAGTTTATAAAACTGAAACCAAGTGAAACTATGTTTAAGTAAAAACATTGTATGTCATGCGTCCATATCAAGGCTACCAATATAGGTTATGAAACCATTAGGGAAACATTGTTTTGAAATGTTTCTAAAATGACAAAATGTCCAGTTTTTTGTGATTATAACATTATTTAAAGGTTACAAGAACGTTTCTCACACTCTTCTACTGTTCTTTATTTTCACTCAAAATATAATGTTATTTTAACATTGAATTTTAATATTCTAAGAAGACTAAAATTTCCAGTTTTCTTGTTGTGATTATAATGTTTTTTAATGTTACAAAATAAATAAATAAATAAATAAAAAATTCTTACAGCATTCTGCTAACTTTATTTTCACCCAAAATGTAAGATTATGCGAACGTTTATTTTTAATATTCTAAGAACATTAAAATGTCCAGTGTTCATGTTGTGATTATAACTTTATTTAAAGGTTACAAAAATGTTTCTTAGAATGTTTAAGTGCAAATAACACCAAAAGGACATTCTGAGAATGTTTTCTCTCAATGTTATGATAACATATATCAAATATTAATAAAGTTAAAAGAACATTCCATAAACAATACTTTAAGAATGTTTTGCCCTAACATTTATATAACTTTTAAAAATGTTACTGAAAGTTGTGAGAATGTTCCCTATTAGCTGTGTAAAGTGTTGCGCACACACTGTGTGTGTGTGTGTGAGAGAGAGTGACTATCTTTTATCATTATAAATGTCTTCACTCTCACTTTTGATCATTTTAATGCATTCTTGTTGTAAATTGATAAAATATTTGCCATCACAGGAATAAATTGCATTTAAATATATATTAATATAGAAAACAATCATTTTAATTTGTAATAATATTTCACAATATTACTGGTTTTTACTGTATTTTTAACCAAGTAAATGAAGCCTTCGTAAGAATAAGAGAGGAAAATGTATTTATTAGTGCTGTCAAAATTAGCTCGTTAATGTGGTGATTAATTTTTCCAGATTAACGGCGTTAAAAATATTTAACACAGTTAACAAAGGGTCGGAGCTAGGGTTGCCCACCCGACTCACAGCTGCTGTTTGTGTCTCTTTTTTCTTGACAAGAATTCGGTTTATTTAGACGAAGAATGTCTTTACGACCACATCAAACGGGAGACTTTTCAGGCGCGCTCTCCACTTCGCCTCAGTCGCTAGTCAAACGAGTGTGGAAACGGTACAGGTTACGAGGAGCTTCAGTAGAACATCAGTGAACTGCCGTCAGCTGAGATGTTGTCAGGCCATAATTCAGTAATTACTATGATTTAATTCAGTTATACTGTGCTCGTAGTGCGTGCTCTTCAATTGCACGCACAAATACGGCAGCGCGCGCTGTAGTCTGAATCGTTTCATATTAAAATGCAAATGAAACTACGAGCAGTCGTGTCAGATCTGTGTCAACCTCAGCAGTGGCAGCTCTTAATGTAATAGCAGCCAAATAATAACCCAGCTACTGTGTTGTCTGTTAATCAAAGAACAAACGAAAAAAGAGGAAATCAATAACTTTTGTAGCTTTAAGGTTTAATCTATATTTAATTTAGAATTTATTATTTGATAACTTTATTCAATTTCTATATATTTCGTACTTGCTAAAGGACAGATAAATATGACATTTATTATAATGGGTTTATGTGAACATTGTTTTAAGTTCACTTAAATTAGAAGTGTTGTAGAATTTTCCTTGTTCAAAATAAATTGCTAGAGAGGTTTTGAAGCCAGTAGACTTTATTGATCAAACAACAAAGTCGATTTACAGTTTGCAAAGGTAACTCCAGAATGTCTCTTTTACATTTGTATATATATGCCTGAAGCTGTTCCACAGTATCCCATATATGCTCCGTTGTATTTTGGGACAACCATCTTTTACCATATATGTGTCCTTGAAGGTGATCAATAGCTTGTCATTCATGTATGCCTAACTCCTGAACAAAGTTTTTTTCCATATATGGGGTTTTCAAACTTTAAATAGTTCACAGTTTACGTCTCACTGCAATCCTTAACACACACCTGTTTCACACAGTCAGACTAATAATAGAGACTAATAATAGTAGATCATAGTAGAATAGTTTCTTCTTACAAATAGGCATAATTCTATGTATTATATTAATTCAAGATTAATTCTACAGAAGTTATTTTTTTAAAGTCTAATAAATGTTAAAATTGATAGCTCTCAGTTACACTGTAATGTTAGTATAGTCAATGGTTTAAGGGAAAAAAAAAAAAAAAAAAACAATTTCCAATTTCCAACAATTGAAACATCAGTAGTTTTAGTATCAGTGATACTTCCCTTGAGTCATAAAAAAAGATGCAATTAAACCAATATTAAAAATATACTGTCTTTATGTTGTTTCAACAGTAATTTGAAGATTGAATGTGAAATAATTGCAATGTAAAAGTACATAAAAACTTTAATGTTAGGTGTGATTAATTGTGAATATATATATATATATATATATATATATATATATATATATATATATATATATATATATATATATAAGGGATAATGCACGGCTAGCTGTGCATTAAATGATTTTAATGTACGACGTGGAGGCCAAGAACCATTAATTGTTTAATGCACAGCTAGCCGTGCATTATCCCGCTTATACCATGGTTATTTACCAGCAATGACAAGTTAAAGCTGTTAATGATGTTTGCAGCACAATATTTGACCGGAAGGGTAAAACTGGCAGTTATTTTCATCAGCTACGGTTCGTTAGCGCTAGCATGCCCGTTTCAAATCAGACACAGAGATAAAATAGTGTGGTAAGATCACATTTATTTGAATCAATTATAGTATTTATTTGAATTAATTATCAATCGAGAGAGAGAGAAAGAGAGAAAGAGAGAGATGCAGTTGCGTCTACGTGTCTCTCTACAAACAATGAAGCTGTGTTTAGTTACTTCAAAAATAGCTTTAGTTTACCACCTCGTTGCTGAGGAATATAATGTAGCAATCTAGTATCTAGACTATTTTATTAATAAAAGTCACCGGGCAGCATCGACAACAAGTTTGTGTGTGTGTGCAGTGCAATATGCGATCTCCAACCTCTCTCTCTGTCTTGCTATCTCTCTGTGTGTGTGTGTGTGTGTGGCTTTGTGTGCATCAGTTAAAGCGCATTAATATAGAACGGTGATTAAACTGACTTGGAACTACCTGTGCATTAAATGGTTTTAATGCATACCAGCCAGCCAATCAGAATTGAGTATTCAGACAGACCATTGTATAAATATATGGATTCACTCTGCTCATCACAATGCATTATGAGATTGTCTTCTCTCTGAAGGATGCATGCAATGCTGCCTTATAGTTAGGCCAAAAGAAGGCATCTTACAAAGCAGTGTGATTATGGAATCTCTACTTTTTGAAATTACCTTTGCGTCAGGAGTGCCTGTGGTGCCTTACAGTGTTGTCTATTCAGTCAGATCACTCGATTTTGGAACAGAGCCATAGCATTTTAGGAAATTATATGTTGAAACTCGTTGAGCATTCTGATTGTTTTGTGGCTGGTGTGGCATAGGAGATGCATGAGCTATCATGTCATACCCTTGAGTGAGACACTTAATGCGTTTGTCAAATAAAGGAATATAAATCATGATCCTTTTGTTTCTTCAGAAGTTCCATCACTACGGTGTATATCGAAGTGCTACCCCCCAACAACCAGAGTCCTCCCTGTTTCCCTCAGCTCATATACAGCCTGGAGATCAGTGAGGCCATGAGGACTGGAGCCACACTGCTCAACATACAGGTGACTTACCCATCAGCTCCATTACCATTTGAGCTACTCTCATTAGGGTATTATTGTTTTAACAAAAATGTGTTAAATATTATTAATATTAATGTTATGGTAACACTTCAGTATAGGGACCAGTTCTCACTATTAACTAGTTGCTTATTAGTATGCATATTAATAACACATTAGCTGTTTATTAGTACTTATAAAGCACATATTCTACATGACCATATTCTTCATCTCTAATCCTACAGAATACCTAAATTTAACAACTACCTTACTAACTATTAATAAGCAGCAAATTAGTAGTTTATTCAGGCAAAAGTCCTAGTTAATGGTTTGTTAATAGCGAGAATTGGACCTTAAAATAAAGTGTGGCCAATGTTATAATCATAAATGTATGCACATTGAATGTATGTCAAAAGATTGGAATAATTAAGATAATAGTAATAATAAATTTGATTTATTTATTTATTTTTAGTACAAAAAATGTAATATTGTGAAATATTATTACAATTTAAAAGAAGTATTTTTTTTTTCTATCTGAATATATTTTAAGATTTATTCCTGTGATGCAAAGCTGAATTTTCAGCATCATTACTCCAGTCTTCAGTGTCACATGATCCTCCAGAAATCATTCTAATGACTGGAGATTTGATGCCATTGACATATTTTAACTATCATTGGTGCTCAATTTAACATAATGATTCTTATTATTGTCAATGTTAAAAAAAAAAAAAAAAAAAAAAAAAAAAAATCTTTTCTGCTTTTCTGATTTCTGCTGCTTAAAATTATTTCTGAAGGATCATGTGACATTGAAGACTAATGGATGAATTGTAATAATGCTTCACCATCTTACAGTTTTTACTGTATTTTTTGTATTTTTTACGTTTACAGAAATATATTCATATAAATTTTCACCAAAATGATGATAAATAAATCAATAGCTGAGTGTGTATACATCCAAATATGTCAGCTGCCCAAACTGAGTATATTTTTGTGCTTCCTGATTGCAAAGTTTGGAGGCTTTCTCTTCATAATTGAATTAGTGTAACACAAAAACGCTTTCTGTCATTTGCAGGCGACCGACCGTGAAAGAGATCCCATTACATATACCATCCTGAGAGGAGATCCAAACAACATCTTTGAAGTCTCCCAAAAGTAAGCTCGCTTTGAAAGGCTGGAAAAAGGCTGCTCTGCCAAAATCCAATGTTTTTGGGGTTTGAATATGCAGAAATGATTCAGACACAGACACACTCACAATGCTTTGCACTCACAGAAAAACAGAGAAACAAAAGATTTTTCTCTGTGAAATATTTGTGTTTGGGTTAGCCACGTGCTGACATGCACTGGATGCAGATAATATTATGACACAAACATGATGCATAATTAATAAGGACTGATGAAAATATTAATTCCTCCATTTCAAATAGCAGCTTAAGACATTTCAGCTTTTGCTTGCAGTGAAGGGCCAAAAGTCCCGAAATATTTTCGGAGCAAAAGCTCAGATGCATTTTATTTGATGTAGCACTCCGTAAAACGAGTAAACAACATTAGGTGGCCGATATCTCACACTCTCTTTCTTTAGTAATGCATTTAGTAAAGCATGTTATACTCTGTAGTGTGCAGGGTACCAAAGGGCATTTCAGTCATAGCCTGCAGCAAAGCTTTCTGATCCTGTTCTTGAGTTTTTTAAGCAGCATATCACAACCAGGATGCACTTCTAATGAACTGCTACTATTCTTTCAATAAGCAGCAAATGAAGAACAGAACAAATATAGCTATATTTCTTGAACTACCTGAGCTTATCTCTTGCAGTTACAGTCTCTTCCCTTCCTCTCCTCCTTCCCACAATGCCTTATGCTCCCCGCGGAGTTTACGATAGAGCTGTCTGTTCGAGGGGATTGTGTGTAACTGTGGAGTCTGGAAAAGTCTAGCTGGAGGGTGAATATGGTGATATAAAGTATATGTTTAAAAAGCACTTTCATGGGGGTTGGAATTGCGGGGTTATCCTTTCATAAAGTAAGTGAAATGGAATTTTAAAGTGGAGTTATTCAGAAAAGTTAAAAATGACTGTGATAGATTTTCAAGCAGAGAGGATGTAAGAGTTTAAAATGGGTTTTAGATATTCTTAACTTAGCTTAGGCTAAAGTGCCAACTCCCCTGCTTTATTTTGGAAACGTTATGTCTAATAACTTTTATATGAGACATGATAGTTTAGGTCTTCAACCTTTGTGTCATTTGGTTTAAGACACTTAATACCAGGTTGTTTCAGTGTTATATTCACACAAAAAAAATGAAAAAATAAATAAAAAAAATAAAATAAAATAAATAAATAAATTTGCTGATGCTTCCCACTTTATTTATTTATTTAATCATTTATTTACCATTTTCTCACCCTTTGAATTAATCAGCATGTGTTTGCTGCTGTGCTTTTGGAAAACAGAACTACTGTAATATAATTTTCAGTAGTGCTGGGCGGTATGACCAAAAATTTATATCACAGTATTTTTCAAAATTATACCGGTTTCATGGTATATGACTGTATTTTTTTTTTTTTTTTTTTTCTATGCATGACCGGGTGTTAACCACATTTTGTACTGATTGAGAGAGGAAATACTGCAGTAGATTGACTTAGAATGCCCTGTTTTACTGTCATGATGAGTGAATATTGTTGAAAAATTCCACACTAAATAGTGACTAAACACAACCCATAAATACTAAATCAGGAGTCACTCTCATTTATAATTGTGACATCGTCTGATAAAATCAACATGCATCTACGCTAAAGAGCAGCTATGCGGTGGTTTTGGCTATATTACTTTTTTGTCTCATGCAGCGCACTGCCTGCGTCTGGGTAACAAATAAAAAAAAAACAACAAATAAAAAAGTGCATAATATTAACAGACGATCTATGCTCATATTTATAATTCCAAACAGTCAGTAAGCGACATGTGCTTGGAAACGCTTTTTTGTACTCATATATTGATGAGTCTGCTGCGGTATGGCCAGAGAGAGGCGATACTGCCACGGGAGAGTCAGACCTCGCGCTTGTTGGGCAGTACTGGCGACATCTTCCAACTGAAAGATGGCTAAGGTTTATCCAAAAAAGTCGCTAGGTTTGTCAGTATGTATATTCTATGGAAAAAATCAACTAAAAGGGTCTGAATGTTGCTAAATCGAGTGCTGAAGTCATGCTCGTGTGTGAGACGTGGGAGCTGATGGCAGGGCACGGTGGATATTTGTGGCTGAGTTCACATTCTGCTAATTGTACAGCTTCAGTTTCGGAACTTTCACGTTTAGTAACACATACAGCTGTGTCCTCACCACAGTGCAACAGTGAAAAGAGACCCCTCTCAAACAGTGTTGCGTTCCGAAAGTTGTTTGAACGACATACACCGATATTGCGGTATATTTCAAATTCATATCATAAGAAAAATAAACACCAGTATTCGGTATGAACCAGTATACCGCCCAGCACTAATTCTCAGTATTCAAATTTAGTGAAACTACAATCAAAAAATGAGAGCTTCTGTCTCATTTTTTGATTGCAGTTTCGAGGAGCAGGTCCTGCTAGTTGCAACTTACTGGCCCATCCTGACCTGGTTCCCGGAACTGATGCTCCTCGCGACAGCCCCTCCCTGGCGGATTTCTCTGAGGAAGGATCTACTTTCTCAGAGACGGGGCACCCTCTGGCACCCGCGTCCAGATCTGTGGAACCTCCACGTGTGGTCCCTAGACGGGCCGCGGAGGTCCTAGGGGATCTACCCCAGGCGGTGGTGGACACCATCACTTCGGCAAGAGCACCCTCTACGAGGCGTGCCTATACGTTGAAGTGGAACCTGTTCATTGAATGGTGCTCTTCTCACTGAGAAGACCCCCGGAGATGCCCGATCAGAGCAGTGCTTTCCTTCCTCCAGGAGGGGTTGGAGCGAAGACTGTCTCCCTCCACCCTAAAAGTGTATGTTGCCGCAGTTGCCGCACATCATGATCCTGTAGACGGTGAGTGTTTGGGGAAGCACGACCTGATCATCAGGTTCCTGAGGGTTGCGAGGAGACTAAATCCTCCTCACCCGAACCCCGTACCTTCTTGGGATCTCCCTCTGGTGCTTACGGCATTGCAGGGGTCCCTCTTTGAGCCGTTGCAGTCTGCAGAGCTGAGAACTCTGTCTATAAAGACAGTGCTCTTAACTGTGCTGGCTTTCATCAAGAGGGTAGGGGACCTGCATGCATTTTCGGTCAACGAATCGTGCCTGGAATTCGGGCCGGCTGACTCTCACTTTATCCTGAGACCCCGGCCCGGATATGTGCCCAAGGTTCCCACCACGCCTTTCAGGGATCAGGTGGTGAACCTGCAGGCGCTGCCCTCGGAGGAGGCAGACCCAGCCCTAGCTTTGCTCTGTCCTGTTCATGCTTTGCGCATATATGTGGACCGTACGCAGAGCTTTAGGACCTCAGAGGAGCTCTTCGTCTGTTACGGAGGCCAGCAGAAGGGAAAGGCTGTCTCCAAGCAGAGGTTGGCCCACTGGATAGTGGATGCCATCGTCTTGGCGTATCAAACCCAAGGCGTGCCCTGCCACCTCGGGTTGAGAGCACACTCGACAAGGAGTGTTGCTTCCTTGTGGGCACTGGTGCAAGGCGCCTCACTGACAGATATATATAGAGCTGCGGGCTGGGCGACACCCAACACGTTTGCTAGGTTTTATAGCCTTCGTGTAGAGCCAGTGTCCTCTCGTGTACTTGCCTCGAGTAGCCAGTAAAGCCAGAGGTACGCCATTCTCCTCTACGAACCGGATACGTGCGCCTATTCTGCTCTTCAGTTCAGTTCCCCATATGGCGAAGCCTGTGGAGTTTCTCCGTCACCCTTGGCAGCCGGACGTGGCGGACCATCCGGCGCCAGGCCTAACACTCGTAAAGTGGCCTGTTGGTTAACCCCTGTGCTAGGCTACGTGCCATATGTTGTGATCCCCACGGTGATCCCATTTGTGTATTCTTCCACAGTACGGTTCCCCTTTCAGTGAACCCGTGACTTTCCCTTTGCAGATTCCGCTCTGCCATCCCTGCCGGTGTTGACTCCCTCCTAACTGGGCCGGAGCCACCTCAGAGACATTCCATATGTTGTACTGCCCTTAATGCCCAGTCCATATGTGTAATCTCCACATGATACCTTCCTGCAGGCAGGATGGGGATTCCACAGCGTTCCTGGAAAGGGTACGCTTTCCCAGTGTTATCCAATAATTCTTACTGTATGGGTCTAGTGGAACAACAGTAATAGACTCTCTCCACGTAAGCCCTGTCCTATCTTCCTCACGAGGGGCACTGGAAGGGGCAGCAGCCATGGCGCTTTGGTAGGGATCCCATTCGTCGGTCACCGATGTGACTCCGAGTGACCGACGGAAGGGGAATGTCTCGGTTACATATGTAACCCTCGTTCCCTGAAGAAGGGAACAGAGACGTCACATCCCATCGCCACGGCTGCTGTACCACCACTGAGCGGCCGGGTCCCTGGCTCGGCTCCTCAGCGAAAACCTGAGTATGCGTTGCACCTGCTGCCTACTTATGCTCGTGCTGTGACGAGCAGCAGCTGGATGCAATTATTGCATGTCAATGTGCATCGGCTCGTTTAGTTTACACTCGAAGTAGATTGGTCTCTCGAAGCGAGATCCCATTCGTCGGTCACTGACGTGACATCTCCGTTCCCTTCTTCAGGGAACGAGGGTTACATATGTAACCAAGACGTTTATAGTACAAATCTTTTATTAAAAAAATGGATTAATCCCATGACCTCTTTAAAATTGGGGTCTTGTGACAATAAATAAATACCCTTCTGTCTCTTTTCAGTTATTCAGAAACACCAGATATAGATGGCATTTTCATAACCAGCTCGTCTGGTTTGGTTTTTCTTTGCAGCTGCTGCTTGTAATACCAATAATAAACTTGTGTATTCTCTGGTTATCATCACAATTGATGCTGTTCAGTAGGGGAGTAATTTAGGGTGCGAGTATGCTATTAGACATGTACAGACAATGCTTTGCAGTGAATGCATGATGAATATACATGAGGTCCTCTGGAGCCTTGAAGATGTCGCTTTGAATTTGTTTATTTCATTTGGAGAATGCATGACTGTCTCCAGCAGTGTCCACCCTTCTCACAGATCATCTGGGGGTTTTGGGAGACATATTGTGTCAAGACAGAATGATTGGCTGTTTCAAAACATGAAAGGGCAAATTCACTAAATAGTTGCGGCACTTTTGCATATGTTATTTCAGCACTCCATCTTTTTCATTAAACACTCGCTATCTATTTAAGAAGGCATTGAATGTGCTGAAATATTGCTATGCTGTTTTGAAACCAAATTATTTTTAATCTTTTCTGCACAAATTAGACCTTCAATAGAAGTACTTTGTTGCCACAAATTTCAATTAACATCAAATTACCGACCACAGAGTAGGCAGTAAATGGATTTTTTTAAAGAGATATTTGTGTACCTTTTCTATCGTTCAGGACAGCAGTCATTCATAAAATGATAGAAAACGATAAAATGCTTGAATCATGAATAACATCAAAATGAATGGCATAAAACCATGCTGAAGTTAGTGCTATTAAAGTAAAGTTTTTTTTTGTTTTTTTTTTTATTAGAACTTGTTAGAAATGAAACGTCTAAATTTAACTTTTAAGTATAAAAGTAATAAAACTGCTCACAAAATATCCCAATAACATCTCAGTAATTTCCAATAAATCTCAATAGAATCAAATTTATAATTATTTTATACACTATGCATCTTATCCACAGTAGCCAATTCTCTAAAATGTATTAAAAAGATGAGTTTGTTGTTTCATCTGAACAGATTTGGAGAAATTTAGCATTACATCACTGTTCACCAATGGATCCTCAGCAGTCAATGGGAGCTGTCAGAATGAGAGTCCAAACAGCTGATAAAAGCATCACAGTAATCCACAAGTAATCCACATGACTCTCCAAATCTGTTTCGATAAAGAAACAAACTCATCTTCATCTTAAATGATCAGAGGGTGGGTATATTTTCATTTCTGGGTGAACATTAATCATAACATCTCACTCCAAAACTCTCCAAAATGACTAATTTTAGGCAATATTTCAAGTTAACCCTAGAAGACCCAAATATAGAAAAAAACTGTTAAAAAATTATTTCACCTTTTAAATGTTGTTGTAGGAGGCCTCTAATACAGAAATTAATGTGTTTTTACATTTTTGACATTTTAGTCAGTTTTTAGGGAAATGTAATATTGCAACGTTGGGCTCTTTGGGTAGCAGAATTTCAGTGATTTTACTCACTGTCTGAACAAATGTAGAAAATATCTAAAGGTTCATTTGCTGAGTGAAATGCTTCTGTAACCCCATTTCAAGTCTATATATGTATACACACTAATAATCCCACAATAATGATAAAATGAGTCATATTTTTATGGAAAAAAAAACATTTATTATAAAAAATGTGTTTTGATTATATTTACAAAACCTGATGAACTGAATGAAAGCTTTAAAATATTCTTCATTACTTGACTTTAAAACTTTCTTCTCTTGTATCACAGTCCATCTCAAAGTTACTGTTTCCATTGTGGACAGCATCAGTGATATATCATACACCTATGATGAGACAGTCTTTCTTGGATGGTGACATTCTGAAATGGAAAAAAAAAACAATGATCATTTTCCAGGCTAAAAATATCAGTGCAAATTTATCCCAAACATACTTACACATTTTAAAGAATTCACCCATTCACAGAATTCACACATTCCACAGAATTCACACAATACTGTCTGATAGGTTATTGTGCCCTTTACTTATCATTCTAATAGCACTTATAGCCTGCACATTCCAGAACATTATCACCTGTCTCTCATGCAGCAAGCAGATATTTGGGCAAACAAGCAAAGGACCAGTTAAGTACATTTTATAAATGGTAAGATATAGATTACAAATTACAGTTTAAAATATTGCTACACAAATACTTTCAAATTATCGAAGAAATACTGTAATTTATTCTTCACCTTGAACTTATCAATTAATAATCATAAAATCTTTATTGAATCTCAAAATGGTAACAAAAAAGACATTTGAAACTTGTGAATGATCAAAAACATGATGTTTCTATTAGTATTTTTTTCACATGGAACAGATGAGAAGTACAATTCATCCATGTAATGTGCAAGGTGCACAGGCAAATTTTGCTACCCCTTTAACCCAACGTTGCAAAATTACAACACTGACATACCAAGCTCAAAATCTAAAATGATCAATGCATTCAACAATACCTTAATATCTACATGATCTACACATATTAATAATCACAGAAAAAAAAATATTTAAAGCATTCTACATACTTGAATGCAGATTTATACAGTGCAGTAAAACAAGATCATGTGCTTCAAGGGAAGTTCGCAGGTTGTGTGAGTTTCTGGCCAGGTAAATAGGACTATTTTTAAAATCTAGCATGAAATAGCATTACAAGGCTGAAGAATAGGACCCATTAGTTGTGTAAATGTGGTCTTAGAGAGAGAGAGAAAAAAAAAAGAGAGAAACATGAGCAGCTTTATTTTAATCAAGCTAAAACTGATGTTGTAATATTACAACAGTGGGCTAAATGTGTTTTTTTTTTTTTTCACTAGTTAGTACCAATATATCTGTATATGTTTCATTTCACAAAAATATGAATGTCAAGCAATGACAAAAATATGAATGTCAGTACAGTGACACCAAAATACAATTTCCACATTTAGCTTGAATTTACAATAAAAAAAAAAAAAAAAAAAAAAAAAGATATAATAGACAATCGTATGTTAACAGATAATGGTATGTTATACTAGATAATAGATATAATAGTTTGTATTGTTAGCATGTATGTATCTGTTTAGCATATTTGTACTCCAAAAGTAATCCTGCCAGCAGACAGTCCTCCAACTTTCACAACGCACAGTTTGGTGCAAGTCTCACTCACTGCTCCACAAGTTCTTAGTTAAACTTGCATTACCATGTAAACAAATGTAAATGTGTGACTAAATGCACTGTTCTAGAACTCATTTGAACGAGGCACAATGTTTTACTCAATGCTGCTGTTGCCTGACAACAATTAATTCAGTCCTAATCGTCCCCAGGCACACGTTAAATGTCCTCAGCCTTTCACAGTGGCACAGGTCTTACAAGAAATGAATATAATGGCCGGTCATCTCATTCAGCAGCACATAATTCCATCCAGCCTATATTTGATGAACTAATTTCACCCGAAAATGATTCACTTTGTCTGGATGTGGTCTGTTGTGCGTATGACATTTTCCAGTTTTGTTTTCTTAGCACATGGTGTGAATTTTAACACTTTTTCCCTCCTTCACTTTTGCTTGCCCTCTAAAGCCACCATAAAGTTAAAACACTTAGACCTCTGGGCTCTATAATCCTCAGGTTTTCAACATCATCTTTGCTTTCAGATCCGGCCTGTTGTTACTGGCGAAGACGCTGGACAGAGAGATCACGGATCACTACACGCTAACGGTCACGGCCTCCGATGGCAAACCAGATGGGGTAAGACTGAAGCCTGTCAATCAGTCACACCCAACTGAAGATGAAAAGCTGCTGTAGCTGCAGTTCAAAAGATCATCATCGAATCTTCTGCTTAAACAGACATCACGTAGACATAGTACAACATGGCAGGCAGAATCTAGCAGAATCAATCATGTTGATGGAAAGAAGGGCAGATGAGAGTTAGAAATGGTCATAAAGTGTGCTGGGAGTATCGTATAGTCATCTCTATAGTCATCACAACGTTGCATGAATGTATTTACAAAATTGCATATAAACAAATGAAAGAAACTAATGCGTTCATGATTAATTTATTCTGTCAGTCAGGTAGACAATCAAATCATTCTTTTACTCACTGATTGTTGTTTGTTCATTAATCAATTTGTTGTATTTATTTATTTATTTATATATATATATATATATATATATATATATATATATATATATATATGTTTGTATATACTACCAGTCAAAAGTTTGAATTTAATTACGTTTGAATGTTTTTGAAAGAAGTCTCTTTTATGCGCACTAAGGCTGCATGTATTTGAAAAAAATAAAAAAATAATAGTATTAATAATAATAATAATAATAATAATAATAATAATAATAATATAAACAGTAAAATTGTGAAATATTTGTACAATTTATAATAACTTTTACATTTTTATATACATATTTATATTTTAAAATGCAATTTATTCCTGTAAAGCTGAATTTTCAGCAGCCATAACTCCAGTATTCAGTGTCATCATGGTCGAAATATAAATTACATTTTTTAAATATATCCAACAATTAACAATTGTCACAATTAATAACAATTATTTTAAATAGCAATAATATTACACAATATTACTGTCCTTACTGTATTATTCATCAAATAAATGTAGCCTTGGTGAGAATAAGAGACTTCTTTCAAAAAAAAATCGTAATTATTCCAAACTTTTGACCAGCAATGTAAGTATAACCACACCATAAATATATTTTCAGTAACACTTAAAATAATGTTCAGTTCACTAGCATTAATGCATTAGACATCATGAACATTGAACAGTTTGTTTTATAGAATTTATTAATAATTTTATAGTTGTTGTAGTGTTCATTTTTGTACTACTATAACGGTACTATATTTTTGTAATGGTGAAATTTTTAAATAATATATAATATATTACACATGGCATTATATTTATATGAAAAGAAAAGAGAAGCCTTCCATTGATTCCCTTATTCAGTCAATCAAACTGATTGCCGTTTATTTGTTTATTCATTAATTTCAAGTGTTTGATTTCTTTTGTTTGTTTTCATGCTTATTACACAGTAGTATATAAATGTAATTATGAAAATTTAAATAATTTTAAGAATGATAAGAAGAATTATAATCAGAGTAAAGAGAAGCCTAAAATTGATTCATTTGTGCAACCAGCCAATCAATGAAGTGAGTCAATCAAACAAATGATTCCTTCACTCACTGATTGTTGTTTTTTCATTCCTTTGTTCATTCATCTGTTCATTTGTTCGTTCTTTTGCAAAAGTGTTTGATTTCCTTTGATGAGGTGAGCCTCCTAGCAGTTACCAGCGACTGGTCTCTCCTGTGCACTCCACTCTCACAAAGGGCTCACAGTGATTGATCTAAATAGAGGAAAATGAGGTGCATCTTACAATGGAGTGATTATGCCGTAATGATGGAGATAAACGAGCCGAACTGGCTTTTTAATTATGAAGCACCTTCTTTCGCTTCACTCTCTCATTGAGCCTATTTCCCTTACTGGATGAACCAACGTTGAAAATCTCACTTAGTATTCCTCATTAAAAGAGATGCCTGGGTTTACAACCTGCTTCAAGGACATGTAACGTGTTCACCTCCAAACTCAAGGATAATCACTCGCCTTCTTCAGGAAGAAAGTGCATAAGGATCCAGCTTTAAGCACGATGGTCTCCATTTATATCCGAACTGTCAAGGTGGCTGTCAGGCGGTAAAATTATGCTACATCGGAGTCAAACGTCTTTGCCTTTATTGTCACGTTAGCATAGCTTTTACAAACAAATGATGGCGACTCCAATACTTTAATAACCCCTAGAATTATTCAAAGCACATCTTAATTGGCAGAATTCTCAGAGCTGTGATCTCTTCTCTTTCCTGGCCGGTTGAGAAAGAACTCCCTGTGTGCTTAGCTCATGAAAGTAAGATGAGAAAACAGTGCAGCAGGTTTCATTCCCATCTTCCCATTTACCCACAACTGTCTCTCGAACTCTCCCTTTCTGATTCACTTGCGGCTAAAAATCAAGGGTGAAGTTGAAACGTAAGACTGGGGAGCAGGTGCGGTTTGGAAGGTTTTTAAAATTCAGTGACCTTTGCTAAACCACCTGGTCATTAGCCAATTTAATACACAGTCCCTTTTCTGCAGAGGAGAGTTGGGAAAATGGGTCTCTTTTTAAGGGCCCTGGGCGACACTCAGAGTTGACATCTGTGCCTGCTGAGGTCACTCGGGCTGCTCTTTGCTTTGCACAGGGCGATGTGAGAGCCAGACAAATTCACAAAGTCCACAAGAGAGATTTCTTCATTCATAATATGTGGTTAGAGGAACAGATATAGCCAGACAACTGCCTGGTGTACACAGACATTTGACTATTGGCACAAAGTCTTGTTTACTTTGCTGGAATGGGCACAATTCAGTATTAGCTCCCTTTCAATGTCCATCCATTCATCCCTCCAATCCCATCCCATCCATCCATCCATCCATCCATCCATCCATCCATCCATCCATCCATCCATCCATCCATCCCTCCATTCATCCCATCCCATCCCATCCCATCCCATCCATTCAATCCTATCCCATCCCTCCAATCCCATCCCATCCCTCCAATCCCATCCCATCCCATTCCAATTCAGTCCCATCCCATCCCATCCCATCCATCAATCCACCCATCCCATCCCATGGTTTTTCAGGTTAAGCATTGCAATTACAATAAAGAATATGAAAATATATCAAAAATTGAGAGAAAAAAAAAAAAAAAAAATCAGCAAAATGAACATTTGTGAACAGCAAGTTCTTAATTCTCCAATCCTATTTTTTACAAATAATATATATCAAAATATCTGATATATTATATCAAAAGCTGCGCAATCTGGAGGTCACATTTATCTGCTACATACTTCAGTGATGCTGTCTAAGACTGACTTTGCCTCAGCAGATGACGTGACTGGACAACTGAACTAACCAACATATCAATCTCATCACACAACATTTCAAATGTTGTTTAATAATTCTGAAATGCCTGAACCAAAGTCTGCATCAAAATGATTTGGTATAATCACCTACCAGAACTGTGACACACAACTACTTCACCAAACACCAGGCATCTGAATGCAAGATAACACAACAGTGTTTGTTATTGTGTTTCATCTGCATTCTCTGTGCATGTATATAATTTATTATATACAAAAAAGAACCACAGTGGCTTCTCCTCTTCCATTTTTCGATTTATGATTTTGTTCCCTTCAACTCACTGGATGAAAACAATGGTTTATTCACAAATGTTTTATGTGATATTCCAATTTTGCACATAAGTTAAATTTGCAAATTTGGATAGAAACTAGGAATGTGCGCGATGACTAATTTGACTGTCGTTTAAACGGAAGTTTTGTATCCGACTAGTTGACTAGTCTAAAAGCAAGAAACCCCCCAAAAGATGGTAATCTGTGCATGTATATAATAGCCTACATTTGAAATACTTAATCTATGAATCATACTGTCAAATCCCTCAATAAATTCCGTTAAAAATAGGTCACAATTATGCCGTACTTGCCTCCTCGTGTTATCATTTAATTTTAGGTGGTCGTTAAAAAGAACAGAAAAAAGAAGAGCACATACTCAACGTCAGCCAATGCTTATTTATTAAAATCAGCTGGGGAAATGCATATCAATGGAAAATCAATCAATAGCCTGACAGAATTCTTCATCTTCATATAACGTTAGCCAACATATTAAAACACAATCCAAAAACAATAGGACATTTGATCAAGGAATAGCAATAAAATGGCTTTTAAAAACGTACTTAATGTAGGCTATATCATCTAAAAACAAAACGAACAAAAAGAAAGACCTAAAGTGATTAACAATTATTCCTGCACTTGAAAAAATGCGCTCTGCAGGAACTGAAGTCGCAGGCACGCAGAGATAATGAAAAGCAAGCTGAAAGAGTTTCAGAGAGCGCCTGGACATCCCGCACCTCCGAAGTGGGTCTTCGTTTGGGGGAATAGACGGTGCGGACGTTATCGCAGTGAATGATGTGATTGAAATTTGCTGGCTTTGGCTAGTCTCTAAGCTAATGCCTATGTGCCTGTATTGAATATATTACGCATTGCTCCAGTAGAGTTATTGTAAGCCAATTTGACATTACACAGTTTACACAAAACTTTTCCATTTCCTTCTAATTCAAAATAATCCCACATCTTGCTCATCTTTCGCGTGGTCATTTTTGAGCTCGCCGCAACTGACACGAAGAAAACACATGCGAGGTCTGAGGTAAAAATGTTTACGCTCAGATACACTTTTAAAAATAATGTATTATTTTTCAAATGTTTTATTTTAACTTATTTAAAATGTTTTAAATGTAACAATGGTAATTTGATGGTAACATAAAATGTTGGTAACTTGAATGATAGTTTTTTTTTTCTTTTTCTTCTGTCGTGTAATCGACTATTGTTTTCAGTGTCGACTAGTAGGAGCTGTACCGTTTAGTCGACTAGACCCGCGCATGCCTCATAGAAACTTAGCTAATGTTGACTGCCGACAAATGTGACATCAGGAGAGTACAGACAAAAGACAAACAAAGACAGTAAATAATCTAGACGCAGAATGAGCACTCATGTGCATCGCCGCTCAGGTGCTTTGGTTCCCAGTGTTGTCCAAATAAAAGTACCACTCATTGGCCAAAAAGAAAAACTGTGCAAATTGTTAAATATCAGTCCATATATCAGCCTTGGCAATATTAACTTGAAAAACTGCTTATTTTCATTTGCTCTAATGACTGGTGTTGCTAAAGTTAAACTTGACATGTCACCAGACTTAATCAAATCATGGTGTTCATGTCGCTGTAAATCACTAGCTTCATTAAAAATTAAGTTGTTTTGTTGTTCCAAATCACTGGTGGCATGAATAGTGCAGATTGTTCTTAATAAGTTAACATTTAAAAAGGAAGCCACTGGGAATGAGTGTTCTAACTAGAATAGATTTCATACTCTTTTATTATGGAAATACACAGGTTCAGCAATGAAGTTTCAAGATAGTCTTTCTCTCTTAAAGATTAATGGTATCCTTCTGGTTCCTAATCACAAGATGTGAACCTGTTTGTTGACAAACGGAATTACCTTCTGTGCGTTTGTCTCAGCTCAGGATCAGCTTACCTTATTCTACCCCCAGAGCGTAGTGCAAACTCAGCAGGCTTTATTGCCGGCACATGAAAAATTTACAGGACCAATCTGCCAAATACTCCAGCATTTAAACCTTTAACAAATAAGTCCGAGCAGCAGGGGGAAAACCTTCTGCTAATTTATGGAATATCGGTTTCCTTGCTAGCTTGTCTGGGATATTTCCCACCCAATGTTTTATGTTTCAGGGGAAGTAACAAGATTGACTCTGACTCAACATAAATGGATGCAGAATGATCTGACATGAGGCTAAGCAACAATGTTTTGAGGGAAACACTCTTACTTTCTGGATTCCTGGTTTTCATTTGGTTTTTAGTAGGCTGGGTTTTGGATTGCTTGCCTTCTAATTGTTTGCATGATTTATTTCTAGTGATGGAGTACCTCAGGCTGCTTGTTTGTATATCCAAATAGTATGTATGTATTTGTTTGTTTGTTTATAGCACAAATACACTTTTGGAGCAAAATATTTCACAAAAATAAGTTTGTTTTTAATGATAGGTCATAATGATACACAGCTGATCTGTTTCTCTGACTCACTTTTTTATTTATTTATTTGCTTGTTTGTTTGTGAAACCTGGTGAGAACATCAAAAAGCTTGACTCGCTCACTTGTTTTTTAATTTGTTTTTGTTTGGTTATTCATTTACTCATTTGTTTGTTCACTTGTCAGATCATTCTTGCAATAGTATTTGTTTTGTTTGATTTGTTATGTAATTGTCATTTGTGCAGTCTGGTAAAAGGATCTGAAGACCTGGTAGGAGGAGAAGCTCTAATTTGAACTGACTGGTGCTTCGAACCTAGCTGAAGTTGCAGTACCTAACCTGACCTGCAAAAACAGATTTGTACACAGAAAATGGCAAAATCATATTATTTGTGTGTGTGTGTGTGTGTGTGTGTGTGTGTGTGTGTGTTTGAAGTCTGCTGCAAATAATTTGTGTAAAGACAAGACATAAGAGGTCAAAAGATCTCAAGGTGGAAACTGATTGATTGATTTAAACGTTTTTGCTGTTTTTAGAGAGTGAGAAAGAAGACAAAAAAATCCTGTGCATAATTCCTTTCATAAAAATTACGACATCTCTGACAACGTGCTTCTTCTAAGTTTTGAAAATGTTGTATTAAAACACTGTATGGTGCTGACACAAGTTACAAGTTAGTCCCAAGGACAGTTTGTTTCTGTCAGTAACATTACCTATTGTGTTTTATTTGACCCCCAAAAAAAAAAAAAAAAAAAAAAAAAAATTAGTAATTATCTTTAGCGTAAATCAAATGAGAACAATTTTAGAAACCTTGGGATATTTTGGATTATGACATTATATAAGCTACATGACAAATTAAGTCATCAAATTATTACTGTATTATAATATATTAAATTATTAGTTATTACTGACATTTTTAATTATAATTATAAAACTACATTATAAACTTTATAATGAAAAATTTTAGCATTATTTTTAACATAAATTGCTGCAATATGGCATCATTACTGTAATTTTAAATCATTAATTATTACTGCCTTTTTTAATTGTCATATTAATGTCAGTAGCTAATTTTATAATCAAAAATAGATCATTTTAAATAATTTAAAATAAATTACTGTAATATGTCAGTATAAAATGTCTAATTTCATATGTATAACAAAATGTTGTTTGTGTGTGTATGTGTCTACTTATACATACAAACATACATATTCTATTTATCATGGTAGTATTTCTATCTATCTATCTATCTATCTATCTATCTATCTATCTATCTATCTATCTATCTATCTATCTATATACAGTGCTAAAACGTTGTTTTCATGGCAGTTTTATGTAGATTCATCCATTTGCAGTGTTCCCTTGAAATAATCATGTCAAACTATATTTGCATAATAAATGTGTAAAAGTAGATGTATGCTAATTATATGTTTGCTGTGTATGAATGAATGTTTAAATGTTATGTTTCCATTCCTCATCTTTCAAAATGAGACACTTTGTGAATTATTTGGAATGTAGATGGTTAATTGTCGTTAGTGAGTAGAAGGAATTCTCCCTGCCAGCATGCTAATTTGGTTGCAGCCATCAATTTGTTGAGGCGATCTATACTCTGAAACACTAATCCGTTCAACAGCTGTGGATATTTTTCATTAGACCCCATTCATAGCTTGATGATGAATGCAAATATGTTAGCAATTTTGCAAGTTCTGTGTAAATTAATCAGTGGAAATGGATAATTGTTTGTGAATGCCAAGACAGTCCATTACCAGACAAAAACACACAGAGGCCTCAAGGTCCGCATTTCAGATTTATTGAAGTCATTGGATTACTGACTGAAACTCTGAGAAGTTTTTATTTAGAGGCATCCATGTAATGATTAAAGTAACCTGAAGGTTTCTTGTTTTCAGACCTCGACCGCTACGGTGAATATAGTGGTTACTGATGTCAATGATAATGACCCTGAGTTCGATCCTCTGCTGCCCCTTAATCTCACAGTTCAAGAGGAAGAGGCAAATGCTTTTGTGGGTCAAGTGAAGGTAAGACCGCAAACACATTCAAAATTCTTTCTACTTGTTCTCCTTGCTGTTTGATCTTTAAACTATTGGCTCTGCAGCTGCTTTCTGCCCTCTGGAGTCACCGCAGATGGAAATCTTGAAGTTTACACTTCAGAGTTTAAGAGTGTAACTTTGTGGTTATACTTTTCTGATCTCTCATTACTTATTGTTGATTTAAATGAGTCATTCAACCAGAAATGAAAATTCTAAGTCATGTTTCCACCCTTATGTCGCTTGCAAACCCACACGACTTTTTCTGCAACAGGTGAAAAATGAAGCTGAATTGCAAAGTCATCTTTTAAACCTGTTATAATTATTTTAAGTTTCAGAAGAGACACAAAAGCATCATAAAAGTTCCATAAACGTAATATTGTGCATAATATATTGTGCATAATATTTTGTGTCTTTTTTTTTTTTTTCTTCGCACAAAGCTATTATATGGCTTCAGAGAAATTTGGAGTTTAGGTGAAAAGTGAGCGATGAGAACACTAAACTGGGGACCTGAAGGCATAATCGAATTAACCAAATTAATGAACAAATGCAAGAGACAGGAGATATGTAAAACTTTCTGAATGGCAGCATTACAGTTCTCTGGAACTTTCTTTCCAGTTTTTGTGCGTCTTTCACCAGACTGAAGGTGTAGTCACATTAATGAAATTTTAGGATCATTTTGAGAGCAAAAACGTTGGAAAATATGTGGTGGGAAATATTTTTGCAAAATGTAAAATTCCCATTTGCATGGGTTCCTTTTGAAATGATTGGGTTTTGACCACAAAAATTTACCAAGCAATTGTAAATGTGACTGCAACTTAGGCAAGACATTATAGGTGAACAGGGTAAAAATATGAACTAATAACTAATAGATATCAGTTGATTAATCCCAGTACATGAAGACAATTAAAACAATTAAAACTGAAACTTTCCCCAGTTGATTAATCTGAAATATTATGTTTAAATATGCAAATAAGTCATTTTCTAATTAAATCTACACTAATTTGGATACATTTCCAGGACATAAGTTTTTACTCATTGTGAATGCCTCTTTTTCACTCCATAAATCAATAAATACTTTCAACAGGCAGGAAAAAAATATATATATATGTGTGTGTGTGTGAGTGTGTGTGTGTGTGTGTGTGTGTGTGTGTGTGTGTGTGTGTGTTTTCTTTCCTTGTTTTGGAAGCAAATTTAAAAATTTACCTGTGCATTAATAAAAACAATGGTTTTACCTGTAGTATCTCACCTTAAGATATGACCTGATCCAATATATGGAGCAACACAGTAAGTGATTGACCTGTTAAACCAATTCAAACCAATAAATCTTGAGTATTTTTAAATCTTACTGACTGATTCTTTAAAAAGAATCATCTCATAAGAGCCATTTGTTTCAAGAATCACTATTACTATTTCTCATATTTAAGGTTAGGGATTCAAAAAAGCCCCAAACCCTAAGTAATTCAGTTCTGCATGTGATTCCTCCCAAGCTATTTGCGTTACAGTTACAAAATCTCAAATCGTGTGCTTGCTCCTTTAAATCCATCATAGTTACTTGCGCTGAGCTTGACTGTTCTTTTGTACAGTTCTATTTGAGGATTTCAGTCCTTTCCATGGTTTCATATAACCGGTGTTAATCAGTGCCTGCTGGGGCATGGGCGTGATGCCAGCAGCTGGAGTGTCTTCCTCTGCCCTCTTGAGCCCTCATCTCACTCTCTCCCCATCTCTCACCCAGCTGTCATACACCCGCAGCATACCCGCCAAAGTCCCTGCCCGCTCCACTGTTTATGATTTTCCAATTAAAGAAATGTAATTTAAATAACTTGTTACCTTCGGGGACGTCCTGTAATGAGCTGCTTTGTTGGGCTCTGTTAAGCTGTGAAGAGTTGTAATTAGTGGTCTAGATTAATAGAGCCACATTTTGTCATCAGAATAATCACAGGCTAATGCTGGCAGACTGTTTATTAGCAGAGCGTTCCTTAAACATGCCTACTTTGCGTCAGAGAAATATACATCAGAACTCATTGGATGGGCAGGCATCATTTTCCAGGGCTTTTGATTCCTGCGGTCTAGGGGTATTATATCATGCTATGCATATTATATATATCATAGTATATTTGCTGGAAATCAGAAAGGTTAATTTTTGGATAATCTAGTGAAGTAAATGCTTTCTAAAAGATAGGTTTGCTTATGTAAAACTTAAGGTAAAAATAAACAAATAAATAAATAAAAAGAGACAAAACTAAGGGGCCCCTAAAGGGACATGGTGATGGTAAATAAAATGAGATGGGAGAAAAAATTATATGCTTTTGCATCCTCTCACAAAACTTTTGCTTTCCCCTGAGAAACTTTGTGTTCACTCACAAAAATTTAGTGGTGGAAATAATATGAGGTGGGACGAAAAACTATTTTGGTGCTCTTGTGAGCAAACACAGAGTTTCTCAGGGGAGTGCAATAAGTTTGCGAACGAATGCAAATGTTTTGCAAAAGAACGCAAAGTTTCACAGGAATACGCAATACTTTGCAAGACAGTTCAAAAGTATTTTTCCTCACATCTAATATTTTTTCCATGACCATGTCCACTTAGAGACTCTGTACAAAACACTGAAGCTAATATTTAAAACAGGCTGGATATTGATATAGATTCTGGTTTTGATTCAATTTGATTAGTTTGGCTATGTTTACACCGAAATGTCTATTTTGCTTGAACATATATTTTAAATGGATTCAAACTGACGGCATGTCTTTTGGAACTATTCAGTAAAAAATGGCTCTTAAGAGTCATTTGTTTCAGGAATCAGGTACAGTAACACTTCTTTCACTGTATTTTTTTGATTCACTAAAACAACTCGTATGAGTCATGGTCATTTTTATGAATTGAACTGTGTAGTTGAGCTGTATGTTTGACTCTTTGAAAAGAATTAGCTCATTAGAGCCATTTGTTTGTGAATCAGACTGCACTGCTTGTGTTGGTTTTTGCATGCAGCCTGCAAAATAACTCAATATAAAGATAGAATCTTTTTTTTGCTTCACATTCAGCAACTCTGAACTCACTTTCACATCTAGAATTGTGACACATCCCGCTCCATATTTTACTCGCTGTTTCTCACATGTAATTAAAGTCAAAAAGTCCTGCTCACCGACATTTGCACAAATATTTATATTGCGGTATAGCAAAATCCTTACACTTGTATGTATATAACACCATGTTACAACGCCAGTGCTTTGCTAATTGTTCACCTCTCGAAAAGGTGATATTTATGTTCGTGCTGCAGTACGACAAGCTTCATTTACAAACCCTCACTTGTTCTGAATTCATTTGGAGCTCCTGACAAGTCTACCAGCGAGGCACATTGGATATGGTCCAAAGCTTAACGCTAGCTAAACATCTCCTACGGCTAACCTGGAGCAGAAGAGGTTTCCATATCATTAGGGAAATGCCCACAGAGCTCTATCAGCACTATCACAGCAGAGCCTGCATCACTGCTGATATTACACCTGGCCGGCATACTCATTTCAAATGACTCCAAATACGCCACAGCATGGGAAATTTAAACTTGTTTGAAGTCAGTTAAGTTCAGGCCAGAGAGTCTCGTCTCATTGTCTGCGGTTGGAGAACTCGTCGATTGATATGCTGTCCATATTCTTGTGCTTGTTTTTCATCAGAAAGCTTTTTATGAACTCGTGTACTTGCCATTTTGATGTGGGCAGAAGCAGACACCTTAATTTTCTGCCGGCCTTCTCTTTGTCTGCGTTCCATCAATATGCCTCGTAACGATTTCAACTCAAAGCAGAAGTGAGACAAATAAGTAGGCAACTGTTGTTATCAGAGGCGCTACAAATTAGTGTGAAGTATATCTGCTAATTAGAAAAAAATAGTGAGAACTTGTCTTTCTGCCATTATTTGCCTGATAATGCAATAATCTTTCGTAAAGCCAATGTGAAATGCCTTTCACAACCCACTTATTTGCGTATTCTGAGAAAAACAGTATGTGCAAGAAAAATAGTATGTTCAGCTTGAAAAAAAAAGGGACTTAGGGGGTGTTTACATGACACAGTTTTCATCTAAAAACGGAAAACTTTTTATGTGTTTTGGCCTTTCATGTACACGACTATGGTGTTTTGGGAGCCTGAAAATGGGTTTCAAAGTGCAAGTTTCTGAAAACGAGACCATTATCGTCTCCGTGTCAAGTACAAAAGCATGAATTTGTGACAATGGTGATGCCATATGGATGTGTGTTACATGTTCAGTCTATTGGTATTTGTGCAGACATTTTTGCAAAGTGTTTTTTTTTTTTTTTTTACAAAGTGACATCGCCAACTACTGGCCTGTAATGCATAATACAGCATTTTTAGTCATTTTCTCAGATCCATGTGAACCAGGATCGTTTTGACAACATTGTCATCTGTACGCAAAACTTTTCAAAAACGCAAAGGAAAAACAATTCCATTTGTAGTACGGTCATTGTTGTGTAAGTGTACCCCTAGGCTGACAAAATTGATCGGATTGTGAAAAATTGAGTTAGATAGTTGAAAGGAAGAGAGTGAAAAGTAAGATGAATTTGTGTTATTTGAAAAGAAAGTTGTTTTAGAAGTAGTGCAAGTCATTACATTTCGATGATAGATTACGAAGACTCTGCGGAATCATTCACATTAAGACCAGAAAAGTGCATTACCATGTCAGAAGGGATTTTGATGCCATGTTAACTTTAAAGACAAAGCTTTAGTGTTCCCCATTTCATGATGCCTGATTTTGGATGCATTTGGAGTGAAATGCCTTGAAAAAAATCACTAACTTTTTGATAAGAGGCTAGTGGGCCCACAACCAGGTTAGTTTGCTTCACTAGTTTCATGTGGTTGTCACTGAAAAGTCTTCTGATTGGCTAAACATTAGTGGCATGTTGTCAGATTGTTTTTTTTTTTTTGTTTGTTTTGTTTTTTTGTTTTTTGTTTTTTTACAGAGTCTAGGGCTGTCACAGAGACAGGTGAGATATGTAAGAACACATTCCAGCATGCTACTCCATAAAAAAAAATAGCAACGTTAATTAAAAATTTGCATTCTTTATCACCTCCTACTGTGTTTTTACAAGACAAACATCACAACACGTGCCCAAACACGAGCAAGCATGGCGTGGCATTTCTGCTGTGCCCTATATTTAAGTTTAATTAACTTTTGATTGATTACTGAGAAGATGAATGCTTTCATTACCGGCTTTTGCTTACCTTAGCATGCGATAAAGAACGTACAGGAAGTTCTGCCATCTCCGTAATGCTATCATTATTTTATGTTTGTTTTCCAACCATTTTTTTCTGCAGCTAACCTAACAGAGGGCAGTTAACCTAAAGGTTTTCAAATAACCAAAATAATGATATTCATTTAGAGCAGCAAATGGGAAAAAAAAAAGTCTTGACCTTAAAGACAACATAGCTAACAGCCCATAAATAAAGGTACTGGGTTTCCGTGAAGTTCAGAAGTTCAGCTGTGCATCAATGATGTCTACTGATGAACTGTTTATTTATTTATTAAAATGTATGTTATGTATGTTTTTAAAATGTATTTAAAGCAATTTTAACACCAGCTGTTTTTTGAACTGCATTGCCCATATTGCTGCTGGGTAATTAAGTTATCAATTTCAACTTCCTACTTCAAAAAGTGCAACAGAATGACAACTGATGTTTAATGCAAGCTTGTGAAAATCGAGAACACTGTTTTCACAGAGATGCAGATGTATAATTTCATGCAAATGTGATGGAGATGTACACAGTTAATGAATAACATTTACTTTTATGCAAATAAAATGCATCAGTGACTCAAAGTGCTTATATTAAATGATAATAAAACCTGTTTATGAAAGCATTTGCAGAACCAGGTGTATAAAACACGGTAAATGATTTTCTCTCTTGATAATCACACACCTGCAAAACATATACTTTGTGCATTGTGTTTCATTATACATCATCTTCTGAATATTGGTTAATGGAATGCTATATGTGAAACCAGCCGATTCATGGTTTGCTTATAGTTGTCTTTGCATATTGAACTGGGTTTGGAGAACGTATTTTAATACAGAAAACATAACAGCAATTTTATTCATTGCAATCATCTCAGTTACGTATGTAACCCTTGTTCCCTGAAGGAGGGATCGGAGACGTCACGTCAGATGACCAATGAAATTGGGATCTCGCCAGAGAGACCAATCCACTTGGAGTGTAACTAAACGAGCCAATGGACACTGGCATGTGATTATTGCATTCAGCTGCCGCAGATCACAGCGTGAGTATAAGAGGCAGCAGGTGCACCGCATTAATTCATGCTTTCGCTGAGGAGCCGAGCCGGTGACCCGGCAGCTCAGCGGTGGTACAGCGACTGTGGCGACGGGACGTGACATCTCCATTCCCTCCTTCAGGGAACGAGGGTTACATACGTAACCGAGACTTTCCCCTTTCAGTCGGTCACTCAGAGTCACGTCGGATGACGGACGCAATTGGTATCCCTACCAAAGCGCCACAGGAGCTGTCCCTTCCAGTGCCCTGTGTAGGCCCCCTGATCCTTCCTATAAGGCAAATGATAGGACCGGGCTCTACACAGAGAAGGTCAACTACTGTTGTTCCTTGAGCAACCCAAACAGTAGGACTAGGATAACACTGGAAAGCGTGCCCTTCCGCTTGGAAGAGGCACACTGCAAAGTCACCTCCTCCCAGAGGGGGTTAAGTGACATTTAGACATGTGAAGTAACCCCGTAGGGCCCTATTGCACATGGAAGTCTCTGAGGTGGCTTAGTCTGCATCATTAGAGACGGCAGAACATGGTCTGCCAGGGGAAACACGGCTCTAATAAGCATACTGTGGAATACACATATGGGATCCCAGCAGGGTCTCTCATATGGGCACTAGCCTCACACCAGATTTCAAGAATTCATTGGCTGAATGGCCTGGCGCCGGACGCTCCACCACATCCGGACGCCGGAGTGCTGGAGGACTCGACAGGGTTTGCCTGGTTAAGGAACTCTCTGGAGAATTAGGCATAAGAACGTCGCAAGCCAACACTGAGCCGGGCCTCTCAGTGCCACTACCCGTTTGAGGTGAGAACACAGGAGGAAACCGGTTCGACACGTAGGCTATAAACCCGAGCGAACGTTTTGGGAGTCGCCCAACCCGCAGCTCTACAGATGTCTGCTAGCGAGGCACCACGAGCCAGTGCCCAGGACAATGCGACACCCCTAGTGGAGTGAGCACGCAACCTTAGCGGGCAGGGCACACCTTGTACTTCGTAGGCCAAGGTGATGGCATCCACTATCCAGTGGGCCATCCTCTGCTTGGAGACAGCCTTCCCCTTCTGCTGTCCTCCGTAACAGACAAAGAGTTGTTCTAAGGTCCTGAAGCTCTGAGTTCTAACCGCGTACTGTCAAAGTACACGTACAGGACAGAGCAAAGCTAGGGCTGGGTCTGCCTCCTCCATGGGCAGTGCTTGCAGGTTCACTACCTGGTCCCTGAAGGGAGTGGTAGGAACCTTGGGCACATAGCCGGGCCAGGGCCTCAGTGTTGCACTGGAGTCAGCCGGCCCAAACTCAAGGCACGACTCATCGACCAAAAATGCCTCCAGGTCCCCCACTATCTTGATCGAGGCCAATGCAGTCAGGAGTAGGGTTTTCATAGAGAGAAACTTCAACTCGACTGACTGCAACGGCTCAAAGGGGGCAGTTGGTAGGGCTCTTAGCACCAATGCCAAATCCCAAGAGGGTAGGGAGGGAGGCCTCGGAGGATTTAACCTCCTGGCCCCCCTAAGAATCCTGATGACCAGATCGTGCTTCCCCACCGACCTCCCCTCTATGGGGTCGTGGTGGGCGGAAATAGCAGCAACATACACCTTAAGGGTGTAGGGGGACAGCCTACACTCCAACCCTTGTTGCAAAAAGGAAACACAGCTCTTATCGAACATCTCCGGGGGTCCTCATGGTGAGAGGAACACCATTCGATGAACAGGTTCCACTTCAGCGCATAGGCCCGTCTTGTGGATGGTGCTCGTGCTGAAACGATAGTGAGAGCTACCTCCTGGGGCAGATGCAAACAGGTCTACCTGAGCAACTCCGAACCGACACCAAATCAGCTGGACCACCTGGGGATGGAGTCTCCACTTCCCAGGAAGTGCAGCTCGAGACAGCTCGTCAGCCACTTGATTGAACACTCCTGGGATGTGGATGGCATGAAGGGACCTCAGATGCTTCTGACTCCAGAGGAGGAGGTGGCGGGCGAGTTGCGACATCCGAGGGGAACGTAAACTGCCTTGCTGGTTGATATACGCAACGGTCACAGTGTTATCCGTACAGACCACCACGGACTGAAGGTCTTGCGGCAGGCTGGTGTAATCTGAACCCGATGAGTACCGCGTTTCCACGCCCACCTCGGGATTCGACCATGAAGCCAGTGCTGAAGCGGTCTCATATGGAGCAGACCGAGCGGAACTATCGCCGCAGCTGCAGCCATATGCCCCAAGAGCCTCTGAAAGTGTTTCAGTGGGACCACCATCCTGCCTGATAAAGTCTTGAGGCAGTTCAGCACCGACTGAGCACGTTCCTGGGTTAGGTGTGCTGTCTGGTTGACCGAGTCTGATGGTCCGCAGGAGCCACCGAGACAGACCAGGGAGCGCTAGCCAGGCTCCGAGAGACCGTGCCAGTGGGACCAACGGGGCCACCAATGTACCCGCGGTGGGGCAGCGAGGTGGAACACAGGGACCCTGCCCGGGGCCTGTGACGGCAGGGGGCAGGGTCTGGGTGTGCAGTGTAACACTAACCTGATTCCTCCTCGTGTGGGAGGAAACACAGGAACCCGGCTTGAGGCTTGTGACAGCCCGGCGTGTGACAACTTGAAGTGGGGACTCAAGTGCTACCGCCCTTACCTGTTTCCACAAACGGGCAGGAGGGGTGCTCTTGGGCAACCATCCGCTGCCTGCTGGTGAGAGAGGAGGAGGGAAGCGATCCCGTGGTGCACGGTTCAACACTCTCCTCCTCTTGAGACCCAGAGATTGAGGAAACCGCTCTTCTATTGATGTTTTGGGTACCGCTGGCTGCTGGGCCAGCGGCGGAACAAAAACAAAATGAAACAAAAGATTCTCCACCCGGCCCTCCTCTGGGGGAGGGAGTGGTGCAGTCACCATCTCCCGACGAGCAGTCTCCTCCATCTCTGGATCACCCGTCTCAGGGCCTCTTGCCCTTGTGTTTGCAGCCAGGTTTGGCGGGGGCCTGGACGGGCTGGGCGTCCTGCCTGCGACCGGTTCCGCGACATTGCCTGGTGGAAGTCTGCTGCGGTTGCTTGGGAGCGGGGGCGGCCGCAGGGGGGATGCTGGGCAAAGCTCTCGACAGCGTTGCCGAAAAGGCCAGTCTGCGACACGGGAGCATTCAGGAACTGTACCTTCTCCTGCTCCTTTATGTCAGCCAGACACAGCCAGAGATGGCGCTCCTGGACCACTAGCATGGACATCGCACGACCCAGAGACTATGCAGTCACCTTCATTGCTCGAAGCGCGAGGTCTGTCGCAGCAGTTCATGTAGAACCGCCAGGTCGTGGCCACCCTCGTGCTGGTCTTTCAGGGCTTTGGCCTGGTGGACCTGCAGTAACGCCATGGCATGGAGGGCAGAAGCTGCCTCCCCACAAGCTCTGTAAGCACTGCCAGTTAGACCTGACGAATACTTACAGGCCCGTGAGGGGAGACACAGAAATTTTACAGAAATTGCACTTTTAGTGCTGAAGCACGCAGGGGAGCTGGCCACCGCACAGTCCTGGTGTGGCTGTCTGCACGATCTTTGTTGAAGCCGTGAGACCGTGACCACTGCTGCTGTTGTTGTAACGCCCGCACTCGCTCGTTCTCTCTGCAACACCGAAGTAGAGAGCAGTAGTGATGCACCACCGCTCGGCTCCGAAGTGAAAGGATGAATTAATGTGGTGCACCTGCTGCCTCTTATACTCACGCTGCGATCAGCAGCAGCTGGATGCAATAATCGCATGCCAATGTCCATTGACTCGTTTAGTTACACTCGAAGTGGATTGGTCTCTCTGGCGAGATCCCAATTTCGTCGGTCATCTGACGTGACTCGGAGTGACCGACTGAAAGGGGAACACAGTGTTCATTGTTGATGATAGTGGCAACTACTGTGAGCTGTTAAAGGCTTTTCAATTACCATAATAAGTGTCTTATTTAGAATTATTTTGGACTTCTTTTTTTCTAATTGAAGAAACAGGCCACATCCCGAACTTTTCACTTTCACTGTTACTTTTGACAAGCTTGGTGGGCTTCAGAAAGCACACTGTCACCACCGCTTCAATTACTGTGTGCTGAAACTTTCTCTGAACCGTTTGTGTCACTGACATTTTCTTTAAGCATTTATCTTTTAATTATATATGAAACACCTCAAATTATAGAAGACATCACTGTAACTCACAGGAATAAAAGGAACATTTGAAGCAAGCTTTTAATCCTTCACTAATACATATCGTAGAGCTTGATTTTTCAGATTCTGTTCCTTTAAACATGGAAAATGTGGCTCTTCAAAGACCTGTCAAAGGGTCGAGTCTGTCATTGGGTTTCAGCTTTGGCGGTGGTAAAAGAGTTTAGTCCCGACCCTTTAGTGAAGGACAGCATTTGCTCTGTCTACGTCTGTACAATTTATAGCAACCAGTCTTGGAATGCTTTGTTTCAGGGCTTATCAGAAACAAAAGCACTTTGCCTGAGTGTCAATGAGGTGCTTTCATGCACAAGTGCTGAACGGATAAGAAGCGGATAAAACAGTTGGGAGTTTGCTTGATACCATTAAATCTGATATTTAAGGCCTGTCTAAATGGAATTGGGAGGCCACAAAGGGGAAGAGATGTTTCATTGATGGTCCATTTGTCATTCCTCAGGAAACTTTCTTTTTTCCATGAATCAGAAAAGAAGAGACTTTGAGGAAAATCCTAGCTGCTCTTTTCCATACAATGAAAGTGAAGGAGGACTCAAGCTGTCAAGCTCCAAAATAACAAAAAGGAGTCATATGGACTAATTTCATAGTTCCTTTGCATCCTTTTTGAACCTTAAAAGCTTGTCATATGGGTTTGGAATGACATGAGGGTGAATAAACAATGGCAATTTTCATTACTGGGTGAACTATTCCTGTACCGTTATGATTTAGTCTTTTTATTGGTGTCTGTGAGCTGAGTGGGGATAATTGCCATGAGAATGTCAAAGAACGACATCGGGCACCTGTCTGCACCACTGCAGGGAGTCACAAATCTTGCTGGTGTTTTTGTTGATTGTCTCATCACCCTGCTGATGAAGCAGGTGTCTCTAGGGGTGTGTGTGGTTCGGTGACTCCATGTGGTGACGTGTTGAAATTATAAACTAAGGTTATGTTTTCACAGCCATATGGGCAGGTTATTTCTCTCTGTGTGGGGCAGGGATCCCACAGTCACGGAAGACCTGAAAATATGATGGAATTTTGCTATGGGAATGCCATGGGAATTTTGATAACACTTTACAGTAAGGTTCAGTTCATGTTGATTAAAAAGTTTACATTAATTATTGAAGGTATCATGTACTAACAATGAACATTTTGCAGCTTTTATTAATCTGTCAATCTGTTATTAAAGGGATAGTTCACCCAAAAATGAAAATGACCAAACTGAACCTGAAGTGTTACCAAAATTTCTTTACCTAAATAAATAAATAAATAAATAAATAATGATAATAATAATAATCATGGGAACATTTTGGAAAATTCAGGCCAGTTTTAAAATTAAATGTCCAGCAAGCATTTGTTAGTGTAATTGTCAAGTATCCATATTCTTTTGTCTATGTAGTGTTTGTCTTCTTTTAGATATCTTTGTAAATGTATGTGTATGTTCTCATTCAGGCCACTGATCTAGACCTGGGCGTTAACGGGCAGGTCCGATACAGACTGGTCAGTCACACAGATCTCTTCAGGATCAGCACTGATGGCAGCATCTTCACAGCTGTGCCTCTGGACCATGAGGAAAGGGCTCAGTATGATTTGGTCGTGCAAGCTTTGGATGGGGCCAAGGACCCTCGCCGGACCACTGTTACACTCTCCATCAAAGTGGTGGATGTGGATGACAACAGCCCAGCCTTCTCACAGCCTGCATATCACGTCACTCTGCCAGAAAACAGCCCGGTGGGCATGATCATTCTCAATATCAGTGTAAGTTACACACATGCGCACACATACCACATGCATATTCAACACATCAATAACAGCCAGATCAAAAACATGACTCCATGAAATTAGCCTCTGGAAAACATTTCTTTGCTAATGTTATGTCTTAAGTTGACAAGTCAGACATGTTTTAGATTTGTAAAGGGGTTCTTGGCTGGTTAAGTTATTTGGAATATGTAGCTTGTTAACTTCACTTACTGAGTGATCCTAAGGGAAAATTTATAACATGTTTGCAACCTGCTTAAAATACATTCTTTAAAACATCTTTTTTTTTACAAGACTAATTATTGTTTAATTTTTTAACACTGGTTATTGCCTTATCATGGACTGACAGTGAACGATACTTGTACTGGTTCTTCATCAGAGTAGATTTGGAGATATTTAACGTTACACTTACTCACCAGTGGATCCTCTGCAGTGAATGGGTGTCGTCAGAATGACAGTCCAAACAGCTGATAAAAAAACATCACAATAATCCATAAGTAATCCACATGACTCTAGTCCATTAATTAACATCTTATGAAAAAAAAGTGTTTGTAAGAAACAAATCCATCAAGACTTTTTTAACTTTTAACTTTTAACCACCACTATCCATAAAATTGTTTTCTCCAGTGAAAAAAAATAAGTTTAACTAAATTCTTTTTAACTAAAATCTCATTCACACGAATGATCAAAATTCTGTCAAATAATGCATTTATGCATTCAACATCGTTGACCTCAATCCTTGACGTAACATGTTTTAATATATGACTAGCATATGCACAAGTGAGATTTGAGAGCTGTAGCAGTCTTCAATATGTTTCCTTGTGTTTTCCATGGAAGAAAACATTAAGATGAGAAAATGATGACAGAGCTCATTTTTGGATGAACTGTCACTTTAAGCTTGTTAAAAAATCTGGTGGGAACTCCAACACTCAAAGCACAACATATGTTGGTGACAGTTGTTCTGTTTTTTTTTTTTTTTCAGCAGAATATTTGCTAGTATCTACTAGCAGGTAATAGAAATGTGAATGTCTTTATATTCTGTTCTATCTTCAGCTGTTTTCTCCCTCTGATAATTGGCCATTGTAGCTACAGGCACTATAACAGCATCTCATACACGCATTTCTTCAGTAGTTCTCTGGATTTGCTTCAGGACCCAGATTTTACTTTGGACGTTTAGTAGCACAGTGCCAAAATTGTTTATTGTACAGAACAGAAATGCTCTTTTTTTTTTTTTTAACTTTTCAATGCAGCGAGTGGCAATGAGTGTAAGTTTCTCCTGCTAAGCAATAATCTACTCACTTGTGATCCAGCTGTGTTTTTTGAAAAAGACTTCTTTTTTTATGTATATAGTGCTGCAGCCAATAAATCACCATATTGTGTTCAAAACAAGCCATATTTAGTCACATTGATGTGATCTGGATGGTGTTTTCTTTTACCTTGTGTAGGTTTGTTCATGCTTTCCAAGCATGAGGACATACCATGCAACATGTCCATATTGGCATTGGTGAAATTTCCCAAACTTCTAGACAAAGTCACAGATGAATTTGCACCAAAAATAGTGCTGAATTTGAAAAATAACATGAAAAATAAGTCTTTTAAATGACTGGCTGCTCCTGTAGTCATAAACTGTTTAGAAACTGGAAGAAAAGTTGGTGTTTTACTGCCACATGTGCTCATTTCAGCTGGAAACTGCAATTAATTGTATAGATATCTATACAATTAATTGCAGTTTCCAGCTGAAATGAGCACGTGGCAGTAAAACACCAACTTTTCTTCCAGTTTCTAAACAGTTTATGACTACAGGAGCAGCCAGTCATTTAAAAGACTTATTTTTCATGTGGTTCCTGGCACAATACTATGACCTTAAAGCACTTTTACCATAGCACATGATTTGTAAACTAATACATTTTGACATTTGCATCTTATAATCTCTACATGTATGGCTTTTCTAATGTACACTTGCTCGGTAGCTCACCTGGTACACCATTACACTTGCAATGTAGAGCACTCACATACAAGTCCTGTCAAACATGAAAGAGATAAAAGACTTGTAGAAACAAGCTAAAATACCATGATTTCTTCAATAAATGCATTTGTATCTCACATTTGCCTTTGTTAGCACTATCTCTTAGGATTTGGTTAGGGTTAGATAATTAACCTTTCCAGCCACTAAATGGATGTTTCATTGGTGAACTGCCACAGTACGTACAACAACCAACTTAATAAAATGTTGCTAGATTCACCTTAATTTGTTTGGGATAAAAATTAATGCATTTTTAGGGCCACTCACAAGACATTTGACTTTGGAAGTGTCATGAAACATGCATGACGCAATGTAATGATTTGCAGAAATGTTGCCCAAGGCATGATTTTCCAATAAGCATTGTTTGGATTATATGATCATTTGCATTTAGCATTGTTTTTTTGCTGCTGGCCATGACTCAATCAGAAAAGACCTGCGGCCCATTTTTGAGATTGTGACCCACCAGTTGAGAACCACTGTATTACAAGACCAATTTTATCCTCAGGAGCTACACTCAGCCTTACAGAACCACCAAAAGGCCTGTGTCCTCTTGGGATGTTGTTTAGTTTGCCATAATGGTTAATTTTTGAGCTCCCACAGCTTAGTGCTTGGCTGCCAGTGAAGCATCTTTCTAATTTACTCATCGCTTCAGGGTCACTACAGGATTCGTTTCAATCATTAATGTAACCCGGTCATTTGGTTTATTCAGAAAAAGTTTAAGAGTTTGATTAATGGCAAGATTAGAATTACTCATCCAAAGTGTTTTGGTCGCTATGATTGTCTCACACAGGCGCTGGACCCTGATCTGGATGCGAACATCACGTACTGTATCAGGACCGAGGAGGCCAGAAAGCTGTTTGCAGTGAATCCTCTCACTGGGGAGCTGAGGGTACTTCACTCATTTGATTTTGAGAAACTCTTACCAAATGGGACGACATGGACCTTCGTGGTGGAGGCTGTAGATGGCGGAAGTGGCAAAATGCCACCGGGGTTGGCCTCTGTTACCGTCACTGTATTGGTAAGAGAGTCTCAATTATGTTCCTCTATGTTCATTGACTAATCTATCTGTACTCAACCAAACTCTTTAAAATCAAGTCTTTTCAGACGACTGCCTTCTTGGTAATACCCCCGGGCAGCTAGTATGTACTAACTCGGCCAGCATGTGGTTTCCTACTGGTCTAAGCTGGTCTTTTCAGCAAGGGATATCCTGAAACTGTTGCATCCTGTGATTTCTCGGTAGCCGCTTGTTAATTAATTAACCCCGTTATCTCTCGTCGCCACCTCAACACTCTCAGTTCCTTTTCATTCATGAAGACATGGGCCCATGGAAAGAGTTATGAACAAGAAGCCAATTGTCTGTTCACAAACTTCTTCCTCTTTATTATTACATCCATACATTATATAGTTCCATTGTAAGGGGTGGTGCAGTGGTATATCCAATGAGAATTATACACCACATCTGTGTGGTACACAGGCCAAGAAATATACGTTATATAAAATGGAAGTCTGGCCAGGAAGTTCTGGAGATATTAGGGATACACTTGGACGGAGAGAACTACATCGATATGCCAAGTGTCGATAGTACAGACTAAACTCAGTCACCTCTGAGCTAGGAGGCCCTCGTCCTCAGTTGAACATTTGAACTCCATTTAAGATGTGTATATGTGAGGATAAGAGAGATACAGTCAAACAGAAGAGAGAGAGAGAGCACAGACGGGAGGAGGGAGTAAGACATAGAGAGAACGGGGAAAAAACACGTATGGGAGGGGGGAGCGAGACAGAAGAAAAGGAGTGAGAAGGGAGGAGGGATTGCATAGAGGCAAACTCACAGAAACATCTGGCAGAGAGCATGATATAATTTAACACCGCTCTTAAGCCCTGTGGACATTGACAGCTAGAGACTGTATTATGTCTGAAATGGTCATTAGGTCCACAAGACCTTAGTTGTGTAACCAGCTGATTTGTAAGTTCTCAGAAGATTGAGTTCCACACACTGGATGAATGTCAATTAGCGCTCACTGGAAATGCTGCTGTTGGTTAAGTGGGTAAAGAAGTGGGTAGAGATCGTTGCGGGGGTGCAGTATTTCTGTGGTGGTTAAGGTCACTGTGACCATTTTCCAATGAAATGCTGCTGTTATTTGTTCGGGGGACCTGTGAAGCATTTCTTACAATGGAAAATTGAACCAAAACATAACTGAATTCATATATGACCTGCCCTCAAACAAATATGCATGGTTATTTTTTTTTTAATGTAGTTTTGAGAGCATATTTCAACATTCAAAGTAATTTAATGTCTTTATGCTATCAAAAATGTGGTATCACATTTACCATTGTTCAACAAATTTTCACAAGCGGAATTTCCAAACAAGATTGGGAATTTCATGTGAGTTTGAAAGATTGCTTGCCCACACGGCAGTTGGTCGCATGGATTAATTAAACTTTATTTTTGGTTTCAGTCTTCGTTAAATTAAAACATTATTTTTGCTTTTCAGTTCACACATAATATTTGTAAAAATAAATAAATAAATAACCAAACAAAAATATTTTATTACAGTTTTATTTTTATTTATTTTTTTCCCAATACATAACAGTGTATTTTTTTTATTATTATTTTGGTCACAATCTGTTGCAAACTCAGCATTATGGTAAAGGTACCTGATGCAAATAATCAAATATGCTCTCCTTAATTATCCTCTCTCTCATATAACACATTGTAGGTCTGATTCATTTTAGTGAATGGAAGTGAAATGTATAGTTTATTTGCGACTGTTAAAGTCATTGCACACTGAGTCCGAAATTTTCACACGTTAAAAAATAAATACGACCTCATGTTGTGTCAATCAAGTTTACATACTGCCTCCGAAATTTTCATCCGTCATAAAAAAAATTTGCATCGGGTTCAATTTTCTGCATTTTTCGAATCCATAGCAAGCATTTTGAGAGGTGTTTTGACGACTCAGAGCCACCATACAAGCGAACACCAAAATCCAGAATGGCGTCTGACAAGTTAATCCACTTCGTCTCGCAGCACAAAGCACTGTAAAGGTCCTTGCACACTGAGTTCACAGAAACTGGTGGTCTTTTTAATATGTGGCTCCAGTATCGCTAGCAAAGCATCAAACTGAGCCACTGACATCCTGAAGTAAACTTTGAATCGCCCGTGATAATCCCGCAGCTCCTTAATAAGGAGGTGGAACTCTTCTTCCTCTCTATATCTCAGGATTGGATGGACCCAATATTTCCTTTCTTTTTTTCTTTTTAAGAAGAGAGAGGACAACAAAATCATCTTCACTGCTTGAAGACTCCATTTTGTATTGCTTTGCAAATTCTTTCACAACGGATTAATTAATACACATCGAACTCAGTGTGCAAGGTTTCTGTGCATGACAAATTTTTAGGATGACGAATGCGAAAAAACGCATATGAAAATTTCAGACTCAATGTGCAAGGACCTTTATTCACAGTGTTTAACTAAGTTATATAAATGGTCAAATAAATAGTTGTAGTTTCGTTAGTTGCATTTAGTGTAAATGTATCAGTTCAAACACTGTCACCCTATTTGAGATCCTTTATGTGCCAGATAGTACAGCTCTGATTGCTACATTTATATAATTTAGTTTTACATTTAATAAGATATTGCTTCAGTGTGTTTATCTACTTATTGCTAAAATGCTTAATGTAGGTAACTACTTATTTAAAAGGGTAATTTAACTAATTAAACTACATTATGAGTAACTTATAGCTTGTAAACCCATATGAATGTTATTTTCTTCTCTGGTCAAGCTTCGACAAGAGCCAGGGCACTGTTAGACATTTAACCAGTTGTTTGGGATTACATTTATTTTTTATGTTTATTTCATTTACCAAACCGCCTGCATTTTGATAGGTTTCAGCTTTAAAGAAAAAGAGTTTAAACAAAAGCATTTTCATGCAAGGAAACACACAGTTTATTACGTCCTCTACAGTCTCCCAAGAACCCCTAATTGTTTCTGTGTTGGGATTATTTATTAATTTTCCTTCTGTGCACGGTGTGGCTAATTGATAATTAGTTGCTGTGGAAAATGAAAAAGTGAACGGTGGAAATGAATGTGCTACCTGATGCATGGAGACTCGGGATATCAGAGTGATTATGATGGGATAGAGGCCCCAAGTCACCGTCATGATGGAGAAAATGGTCCCAGTGCGACCAAGAGCACCATCGTGAACTCACTACACTTTGCAGATTTACTTTAAGGCTTGACGGATTTTATTTTTCATCTGGGGAGGGAGAAGACACACAGAGATGTGTGGGATTGGAAAATAAGAGAAAAAAAATACCAATTTCACTCCAAAGTACTTTCCTTGGGACCTTTTATTTTGGGGATGTGAGCAATAGCAAAGTTTTATTAGTCGGTACTGAGGACTCAAGGACATCCTTGAATAAGCGCATTCTCACAGGAAGGATGAAGGGTGGGGGATTGACAGGGGAGGGAGGTGTAATTTGGAGACCTGAACCCGCATGGCCTCTCCTTGGACTCGGAGATGGCTGCTCTGTTGAGTGTATTAGGTCGCATTGCGTCTCCTGCTTCTCCTAGAATCACCTGTATCATCAGCATTCATTGGAGCCACCTGTACTTTTCCGCTTTGCTGTGTCTTTCACATATATAACTTTGTGGAAAAAGTTAAGGTCCTGCATAAAGTGAGCATCCACTTTTTCAGCAGCGTTGCATCCGGAAGTTTCTATACAGAGGTAAAAAATTATTGTATAAAAAGTTATAAACCATGAACCAAACAGCTCTTCAACATTACAAACATGGATTTATTTGATTTAACTTTAGCATCATGATGGTGGGTTGTATCAATATTGCAATATTGAGTCTATTGTATGAAAATGATGGTGCAATATAAAACTATTCACTTATAGTCAAGAAAATACTATATAAAAACCGTTTATTTTTATGTTACACCAACATATTGAAATATTTACAAATATATTAGTTATTTTAGAGAGTTGTAAGACTTGAGTGGGTGGTTGCTGCTGAGCTTTTTTGCAGTGATTGTCATTTCTAGAAAAGCACCTTCTCTCATTGGTGGATATCGGTTTAGAATTATGGGTAATGTAGTTCTTCATTGGAATTTTGCCATTAAACAATTTTAATGAAGTTGAAATCACATTGAGAAGCATATATCACTTTTTGTCTATTGTGAAACATTGACAATAGACTTTTTTTTTTTAAATAAAAAAATAAAATAAAAATGCACAGCAATTTCTGCAAAATATTCAGCCAAAATAGCCAAAAAATTTAATTTTTGGTCGAAATAGATTTAGAGGGCTGAAATCATTGACAGAAACATTATCCATTATTCTCCCATATACCACTTTTTTTCAAACTTCTGAGGGCATAGTTGTATCTATTTTGAAATGTTTATATGTCATTGTTAAAAATGAATTTCTATATGGAGAAAATAAATCAAACTTTTTACCCAAGAAGCACTCTATTGCATTATATTAGCACCCCATTTTCAGCTTTGCCTCTATATTCTCTCTTGTAACCTTTTCATCTGCCTTTAGCGCTCTCTCAGTGGCTATAATTATGTCTCACCCAACTTTTCCCCCCAAAAGTCCCCAGGGACCTAGCACTGTGACACATCCTTAATGCACTGCATGATCTACTATTGAATAAATGCCATTTTTGCTTAGTGTTTTAGTGTTCGAAGCTAGCTAATGGGGCCTGAACTAGCACACAGTCTGACAGTTGCAAAAGAGTAGAGGCAGGCAAAGAAAGTAGTAGCCGAGGCACTAATCAGAGTTTGATGTTCTGTGTCTGGACAGGACATGAATGACTTCCCACCAGTGTTCAGTCAAACGCTGTACCGGGGAATGGTGGCGCCCAATGCAATCAAGGGGACCATAGTGACCACGGTACATGCTGAGGACCTGGACCCACCGGTGAGTTGGCTTGATTATGTGTGTTCCTTCATCACTGAGATATTTCATTCATTAATTTGCAGAAAATGTACTCACCCTCATGCTATCCAAGATATAGATGAGTTTTTTTCTTAATCACAAAAGATTTGGAGAAATTTGATACTACATCACTTGCACACCAGTGGAGTCGTCTGCAGTGAATGGGTGCCATCAGAATGAGAGTCTATAACATACAATAATCCGCTAATAATACACATGACTCTAGTCCATCAATTAACATCTTGTGAAGTGAAAAGCTGAGTGTTCATAAGAAATAAATCCATCATGAATGCATTTTAACTTAAAGTCATTGCTTCTGGCCAAAATATGAGTCCATAACCCATAATAACATTTTCTCCAGTGACAAAGTCCATCTCACATCAAAATCCACCAACATATACTGTTTGGACTGTTTTCGTTTGTAAATGGTGCTTGATCTGTACATATTTCTCTCCTGATTTAGACAACGTTGGTTTTTTTTTTTGTGTGTGTGTGTGTTTTTTTTACTGGAGTAAGCAATATTATGGATAGAGGACTCATATTTTAGCTGGAAGCAACAGTTTGAAGTTAAAAATGTCTTAATGATGGATTTGCAATTTTTCATTTAAAAAGATGCTAAATGATGTACTGGAGTGGTGTGGATTACTTGTGGATTATTGTGATGTTCTTATCAGCTGTTTGGACTCTCAGTCTGACGGCACCCATTCACTGCAGAGGATCCACTGGTGAGTAATTGATGTAATACTGAATTTCCACTGCAACGAAGAAACAAACTCATTTACATCTTGGATGGCCTGGTAGTGAGTACATTTTCTGCAAATAACTATTCCTAGCAACAAACTATTCCTTTAAGGAATAAAAGTTTGAAAATCAAAGCTCTTCGTTTATACACACATCATATGCAAATGTTTCATAGCAAAAAGAACACATGAGATTTTACGCCAATAGTCAAACGTCATGCTTCACAAGAAAAAAGTCGCCTTCATCTTTTTTCTACAAAATGTCACTGAAGATATATCGAGTGTAGCATCAAGTCTCTAATGATTAAACTTGAGTGTCATCGACAGTCTCTATTGGTTGTGCCTGATGTGACTGTGAATAGGTCTGACTGCGTTGTGCAATGAGCAAATGTGTACTGTGTGGCATGACTTCAAAGGGCTAAGCACAATAAAACAAAGATAAGAGGAGAAAAAATCAGCAGCAAAAGACTCAAAACTGTGTGTGTGTTTAACTGAAGAGGCAGCTACACCAGCCCAACCAGTGAGTTACAACCTGGCACGTCTCCAGTGTAAAGCCCCAGAGCCCTACCTACCCTCCACAGGCACAATCGCACACAAACACAACCAGCTTCACACAACAGCATGTATTTTACACAACCATGATCCTGGGCTACTACAGTGTTGAAAATGTGTTTTTGTGTACAGGTTTGGTTTATGAGGACACAAATGTGCATAATGACAGGTGATACAACGTGAACATGCTTTATGAGGACACTACCTGTGTCCTCGTAAACCAAATGGCTTAATAAAAAACATACTAAAAGGTGTTTTTTGAAAATCTAAAAAAAAATTCTGTGATGGGTAGGCTTAGGGGTAGGGTCAGGGTAAGTGGATAGAAAATAGTCTATACAGTATAAAAACCATTACACCTATGGAGAGTCCCTGTAAACCACATATACCAACATATATGTGTGTTGGTATATGTGGTTTACATTACAATATATTTTGTATTTTGGTTTTTAATTTCAGTTTAGTTTTAGCATTGTTTTGTGTTTTGTTTGTTTTGTTTTTCCCCCTTTGCTTTGATTTTTTTTTGTTGCGTTTTGTGGTGTTGTTGTTGTTGTGTTTTGTGTTGTTGTTTTTGTTTGTTTGTTTTTTGCTTTGACTTTTGTTTGTTTAGAATTTTTTGTTTTGTTTTGTTTTGATTCGTTTTGCTTTCTTTGTTTTGCTTTTGTCAGGATCTTGCCCTCTCTGCCTTGCCTGTTTTGTCTTTGTTTATTTTGTGTCTGAGCACATGGCTCTGTCTTTGTTGTTGTCTGCCATGTGCTCCGTTCGTCCAGCCTCCTTGTTTCCCGTTGCCACACCCTCTTGTTTAGTCCTTGTTTGTCTGAGTGTTGTCACCTGTCCCTCTCGTTCTCCCCTTGTTCAGTCCTCGTTTGTCTGAATGTTGTCACCTGCTCCTCACGTCTCTGATCCATGTTTGTCTGAGTCTTCTTACCTGTTCCTCATGTTCTCTGCTCCTTTATATTGTGCTCCCTTTCTCTCTTGTGTTGTCAGTTTGTTATTCTAACCTGTTGTGCTTATGTCAGTGTATGCTAACTCTGTCCTACCAGTCCTGTGATACTACGTATTCCCTGCCTAGTTGTTTTGTTTTAGTCTCTCGTCAGTCCCCAGTCTCGTCTCGCCCTGTCGTGCAGGCTGAGCTACTGGTCCTCTCCCTTGGTCTGCTAGGCCCATGCAGTGCCTGTGTCATCACGAGTGTGAAGTGATAGGCCACTGCTGCTAATCTCCAGCTTTGCTACCTTCACAGCCCTCTAGCGGTCTGCCATCCTGGACTGGACTCTGTGGCCGTTCACTCATGCCTGCCTGTCTACAAGTCTTTCCCTGCCTATTGTTTGGACTGTGTTCACCCCCCTCCTTACCTTCTCTCGTCTAGTCAGCAAGTTTGTCTAATAAATCTGTTAACACTCACTCTGCATTTGAGTCCTCCTTCCAGATCCTTGACAGCTTTTTGTTTTTTGCTTTCAAATGGCTTTTTTATTTACAAGATTATTATTATTTTTTGTTTTTTTTGTCAATCCCAGGTGGTCTCCACCAGAGAACAGTTAGAGGCTGGATTTGAATCAACTAAATGAGACAAATATTTCTATTACATTGTACAATGTGACTATTTTTTATTCTTATAAAGATCTAGAACCCCCCATAGTAATGGGCGATAAATTTTATTATTATATATTATTTTGATTTTAGTTAACAAAATATATATTAAATACAGTTTGTTTTCATTAAAGATAATAATTTTACCACAAATCTCATGTAGCAACCACACAACCTTTCTTATTATTGTAAATTTGGCTTTACTCTTTCCCTCTTTCCCTCTCTCTTGCTCTTTCATGCTTTGTTTTTCTTTCTTTCTCGTTCAATCCAAATGCATATTCTTGTGGAGGTGCACAGATGTAATGCATCTCTGTGCCCTCACCTTCTCAGTAACCTCAACCTCAATAAAGATCAATTGTGCTTCTCGATTCAGCCCATAACTCAGCACACATGCCAAGACTGGTCAGGGGCAAAGCAGGCCAGCAGCCCCAGCTGCGACTGGAAATTGAATTTAGCCTGACAGTCATGCTAGCACGTCATCAGTTGCAGTATAAAACACTGCTTGAGGTTTCTAGTTCGCCACATCCATACGAGAATAAGCACTTGTCACATTGTACTGTACATTGCTATTATACAGTAGGATAATGGAAAGATTTCTGTTTTCATAAGTGAACTGTAAACTACTAGCACTTGCTAAGCTAAAAGCTGCTCATAATTACAGAATGAAGTCAAGCTGAAAACAAAAATAGTTGAATTGCAGCTGTTTATTGGAGCTAATATATATTATACTTTTAAGTATTGCATTTTTATTTTATAATAATAGAAGTAGCGCATTGATAAAGAACAATATCTGGAAAAAAAAACAATATTGATTTAAATTCAATTTAAAATCAGGGACTTTTAGGTAACATGATAACGAAACCAAATAGCTCATTATTTTTATTTTTTTATTATTATTATTTTTTTTTTACTTGAGAGCAGTTGCATTGCTCTTATATGCCTCTGCTTGCTCAACAACAGCATGTGGAAAAAATGTGGCTCTGAATTGATGCCATATAATGTGATATTTTGTCACCCTGAACTGCTGTCACACTACCGAAAAATTAAGTTAGGTTAGTAGCATTGCTGCTTGTGGTTAGCTACTTAACACTGGGACTACATGAGTGATTTGAACAAATAATTATTTGAGCATACATCTGTTGTGGCGCTAAACCTAAATTGAATTTCTGACTCCGACGTCAAGTTGAGCGATACATGAGGTCTTTATTAGTGAACGCTCTGATAAATGGTACAGTGGCGAAATGTCAGCTCATTGCATTCACAGGAGCAAGGTAAATTTGTGCAAGCGACACTGTTTATCTGTCTTTGAAACTGAGGGATACTTATCCTCTTCACTGTATCAGATCATGCAGAAAGCTGTTATCATTCATAGGAGCTGGAGCATTTTGTTGCAGATGGTGGTTGTTGAATGCCAGTTATTTTTTTAGCATGAGTCAGAGTCTAGACGCTACAAAACCTCTCAGTTCCTGCCATAAATGACATTTCAATGGGTCAATTTTGGCAGGAAAGCACTACTAAGGAATATAGGGCACGGTTTTGAATTGCTTTGCACTTGTAATGCATTTTTATACATTTTTAGAATATTCTTTGCTACTTGAAAGCAGTCATTTGAACTGTAACTTCTGGTATCTTAACACTTCTGTGTTGTCGCAGGCCATCCTGATGTATTTTTGACTATAACACAGATTTAATACAATTTAACATAAGCTTTTCAGTCTGAAACTTCATGACATGATCCACAGTTTAATTTGACGATGTGCATTTACCGTCATCTTTTCTCTTACACACATTCAGTCACAATTGTTGAATTGTGATTTTGAGTTGTTTTTCGCAAGGTTTCAATTGTCCTGGAAAACCAGGAAATATCAGGGAATTTCATAAATTACATTTCCAGTGCTGGAAAAGTCATGGAAATTAGTCAAATCTGTAAAGATAATGGAAAAGTCATGGGATTGTATAGTCAACATCAATGTTTCCTGTAATTTTCAGTATTTCTTGGCCAAAAAATTACAGTTTTTTAAGTGATTGTTATAAAATACTTATCACAAAATAATGGGAAAGTCATAGAAGGAAATTAAATGGTCAGAAATTGAGGGGAACTGAAGTTGGATCGGATTGGAGCAGCAAAATGAAAACCCGATCAAAAAGTTTCTAAGACTTGTATCAGGAAGTGTCCTTTTCCCTTTTTAAATTGTGTTTCTTTTTTCTTTTGTTTCTTTTTTTGTAAATCAAGGCTTATGCTGTTTGTGATTACTCGTTACGCATTCAGAAATGTTGGTATCATTAGAAAGTTGCATTTCTTAATGAGGGCAGGGTAATCATAGTCTACTGGGCTTTCAGTATCAAGAGTTCAATTACTATTCTAATTTACCATCTTGCCTAATAATGTTTCGATGTGATGCGCAATTAACAAAATCCTATAAACAGCTTGTGCAGTAATCATTCACTGAAGTGGTATGAAACTGTGCATCCCAGAGTGAATGACATTTCCCCATTAAAATGACTGATTTGCTCTACAGATAGTCACGTGTTGTTGTGGACCGTTTTAATTGCAATTCCCTTCATAAGCCTCGGAGTATACATACTCCTCAGTGGATTGTGTCTGCTTATAGGATGTTCTGTGTGTATTTTTCACTGTTGTGGTAGTGTGAGCCTGGATTTGTAACTGTGTTGGCACTCATTGGTCCAGATGCAGGTGTATTTGTGTGTCCCTTGTCCCTGAGGCCTTCTGTAGCAGATGGTGATTGAGTTAGTTTGTTTCTCACAGTTGCCATGTTTTTCAAGACATATGCCACCTCTACACCTTTCTGAGATTGCAGGCTAGCTTGAAAGAGCACTCTCATATTCAAGTGATGGGCATTTGTCAAGGCTGGATCATAGTCCCAGGAGGGCCCTGAGCTTTCGACAGCTTACACCATAACCCCTTCGACTTCCTATACAATGTGCCAATCCTATTCAATGTGTCAATAGCAATTTGGCTAAACAAATTAGGGAATGTATATTTTGACAGATTTGTATTAGAGATGTAAAAAATAATAGGGTTCCTGGTGGTCCAGGTTGCATTGTATATGCTAAGGGGCCCAGGGACCCTAGAGATACAGTAAGCTCACACTGTTTACACCAAAGGGGCCAAGGACCTTCCTGGTCAGTTCACACTATGTATTCTGAGGGGCCCACGGACCCTAGTGGTTTGCTTGTACTGTATACTCTCAGCCCTATAGGAGCCCTAGTGGTTAGCTCATATTTTATATGCTGAAGGGCTCTAGAGCTCTAGTGATCAGTTCACTCTGTATAGGCAGAAAGATCCAGGGGCCCTAGAGCCCTATCAGTCAACACACTCTGTATGGTCAGCTCGAGGTGTATATTTAGAAGGTTCCAGTGGCCCAGAAGCCATAGTAGTCAGCTCACTGAGGGGCCCAGGGCCCCTGTAACTCTACTCATCAACTCACGCTGTAAAGGCAGAAGTGCCCAGGTGCACTTAAGCCCTATTGGTCAGCACTAACTCTATATTCTGAGGGGTCCAGAAGCCCTAGAGGTCTGCTCAAACTTTATATCTTGAACTGTATTTGCAAAAGGGTCCAGGGCCCCAGGAGCCTTAGCAGTCAGCTTACATTGTATGCGCTGAGGGGCCCAGTGACCCTCAAGCCCTAGTGGTCAACACATGCTGTATACACTGAAGGTCCCTACTGATCAGCTCATGCTGTAAAAGCAGAAGCCTTATTTGGTCAGCTCGCATGATATATTTTGAGGTGCCTGAAGGGGCCCTAATTGTTAGCCTGCAGTTTATGAGCCAAGGGCCCTGGTTCAGTTTTCTTTGGCAGTCTCAGGCTATGCACCCTGAGGCTTTGGAGGCCTCTGGCTAGTCCCTACCCATAGTTCAGCCCTGCCATTTGTTTGCTCAAAACATACAGATTGCATCTGTGAGATTCTCAGTAAGTTAGATAGTTACATACTAAAATACTGCCGTATTTTATCTCATGTGAAGCACTTTGTTATCCTCTTGCACATTAAGCAATTAACAGTAGCACTGTTAATATTATACATGATGATCTTTGAGTGAGCAAATGTTTTAAAGCTAATTTGACAGCATATTACTTCCCAGCCAGTTAATACATGGCTGATAGAGCCTTTTGCACATATTCAGGCAGAAGTCATCACTCTGACCACATCCAAAGCAGTGCATTACCGTAAATTACTTCAATCTTGTTGATGGCTTTTTGCATATTCTCTTGGCAAATTAAATACATGGATTCAACCCTTTTTTTTTTTTATCCCGCTAAGCAATCATTCTGTGAACACCGTTTTCAAGGGTTATTTCGTACTGGCACATAATGGTTTTGTTTTTCGCAAACAGACGCTCTTATTTATAACATCTCTTCAGGCCGCTGGTGACCAGGTGTGTTTTGCTGTCTATCAATGTGGTTCTGGCAACTCTCTCCACTTTTCCCTATTCTCTGAGCATCTGTCAGATGGCTCTTCATACTGGCATCTGATATCTCCTCATGCCCATCAGCGTGTTTTATTCATTAGCCATCCTCACCCACACAGAAATAAATCAGAATTAAATACATCTTTGCCACGCCTTCCTTAATACATTGTTAAAAATAAAAAGCGCTGATTCTTTCTGGGCATGATGCAATCATATCTGCAATTATAGAGTGTCTTCAAACTGAAAAGACATAAAATATTAAAGCAAAGTGACTGGAGAATAAAAGGAGGAAATGAGAATGATTATAATCAAACTCCTCAGGATTTTAAAAGAGTAGTGAGGAAATGTAAATGATCTGCTAGTTTGATAAAACACAGTGTGGCATAACTCCTCGTGCTTTCGAACACCCCATGACCCCAATCCTCTCCATACACCCTGAAGACACAGGAGTGAGCTGAAAAATCATTTGTAGTCTGATTTCACACCAAAACGCATGCCCCGACCGGCACTATGTGTGGTGCTGTCCCACCCGTGGGTGGATGGATGGGTTTTTCAGCACATTCTCACGAGGACAGGCCCACCCGCAGGCTCCATTTCTCACCCGACGTCACCCTCGTAATTACTTCCATCACAGCGGGGTTGCCAACCCTTCTGTCCCAAGGCCAACGATACACATCGGATCTCACAGACTCATAACTTATGAAACTCACAGCGGGAGGTGGGACTTTAGAAGAACAAAAGAAAATGAGCAAATTGGATCTGTCATATTCATTTGAATCCTGCTAAGAGTGCTCAGCGGAAGAATTTAAGTTGACCATTGCTTGAAAGATTTTGGTTTAAACATGCCAGGAACTTAACACCTAGTAGACTTGACTTGAGATCTTTATTTATACTGCTAAAGGATTGAATTCTTCATTCTGATTGGTTACCAAAAATTCCATGCTAATTTTCTACTGCGTAACTGTAGGTAATTCCAGGTTTAACTCCATTAGAGTGCCATATTACTTGTCCATGTTGATTCCAAATTGTTACAATGTTTCAAAGTTTTACACTTTTACACAGATTTTTGCTTCGATTCATAGTCTGGGCGAGTCGACTGTAGTTACCCAAAGTCAGAGCTGGTCTAAACCAGTCTGAGTTGAAAGATTTCACAGAAAACTGTGATTTTTTTTTTGTTGTTGTTGTTGTTGGTTTTTTTTTTTGTTTTCCATAACTTTGGACTATGATTCCATCCAGACAGAGGATATCAAACATGTTTGATATTTTCAGCCGATTTTAGAACACATATTGTTTTCATTTGTCACGTGTCTCCTAAAAAATAGGTGCATATTTCTAAATGAGTTTGTTGTGTTCAGCGCGACTTCAAGTCCGTGTGTGAACAGATGATGCTTAATTCTTCTCTGTAACTATATATGGTTATGATTCCTAGTTTTCTAAAATCTGTTTTGCATAAAAGTTATGTAGTGTAGCCTTAACAGAAAAGAATACACAAAAATACAATTTGCATTATTAAATTAATGCTTTGCATCTCCTCAAGTTTGCATCAAATATTTCAGCAGTCTTTGTGAATTATGTATATAATGACCACATTCTATCTTTTCGAAAACCTTTTTATTTTGTATTTTTTGATATTTATACAAAATATTGATATAGTTGGGGCAGAAAGGGTATTTTTGTTTTCTTTTTGTAAGCTTTTTTTATTATCTTTCAGGGTACCGTGGCCAGTCGAGTTCACTATAAAGTGGACCTGGAGCAGTTTCCTTACAGCACTAGTATCTTTGACGTGGAGGAGAACTCTGGCAATGTTCTCACCAGGGTCAATCTGAATGAGGAGCCCAACACTAAATTCAGTGTAAGTGCACAACAATCTTTTCTTAATACAGGGCTTGTCAACTAGCAATCCGCATGCCATAACTGGCCCATCAATCATTTTTTATGCATCTCACAGATTTATTTAGATGCAATCGCCTCACTGCCTGATACATTAGAGTGCTTTCTGAGCAAAACTCAGTGGTGAGTTCAGAAACAGTCGTTCTTAATAATGGTCTGAATTCAGGTAGGTTTTAAGCTTTTCTGACTATAGGTTCCCCACACATGATTTCTCAACACATTGATCTTGTCTTATCAGATGTTTATACACACATTTATGAAAACAGATGAGACACAACAGTTGATGCAGCAGCACATCAGTCCATGTGCACAATCTTGGACATTGAACATCTGCTCCTATCATCTGTCAATTGTATGGCTCCATTTCTGCCCAAGTTCAAAATGCTTTTGAGATCTTAAAAGACTCACTTTTTTCATTGAATTGGAGGTTTACAAGGAAAGCATAAGATTAGACAGTTTCCTTTGTTCAGTTTTAAATGTGTTAATTATATCAAATGATTTATATTATGTTTTGCGTTATACTGTAGCTTCATTTTTGCCTTTTATGGGATGATGTTGGCATACAAAAAGAAAACAGATTTAAAATTGATTATTAACATCATTTAAATCATTTTATTATCAACAAAAATATTATTTTAATCAGTATTTTTGACTTGTTTTCCAGTCAAAATATTAACATCCTTATAATTAGGAAAAAAAAATAAATAAATACTTGATACTTTTTTCCTCTTTCCATTTTATTGGTAAACACAATAGTAGTATGACAGGAAATCAATGGAAGAGAGAAAGAGAGGACCAGGATGAGAACATGGGCCTGACAGCTCAATAATTTGGTGCATTTGCTTTTTTTATGTACAGACATAAGATTTGTGTCAAGTATATGGCATGTAAATGTCTCATTCAGAATATACTGAATGAAGTTTAATTTTCTTGCCCCATTCCCAAGATTCCCCCCCCCCTTTATTTAAGCATAAACAAGAAAAAAGCTTTGCAAACAATAATCTTAAAAGTCTTCTCATGCAAGTTTATAAAAATGCATTTATCTAATTTAAAGATAAAATAAAAATTGATTTTGGTTACACTTTATTTTAAGGTGTCCTTGTTACAGTGTAATTACACATTTTAGTACTGAGTAATATTAATTAACTGCATATACCGACTATATGGTTAGGGTTAGGATTAGGGTTTGGCTTAGGGTTACTTGCATGTAATTATGCATATTTTATTGTTTTTATAATAGTAAGTACATGTAACATGTAACAAGGACACCCTAGAATAAAGTGTTACCTTGTTTATATATATATATATATATATATATATATATATATATATATATGGAATGTTCTTTTTTATATATATCTATAGCTCTCACTGGCTTTCAAAACACTTGAGGCTTGTCCATTAAAATAAAGAGAGTGCGGACAAAACTTGACCCAGTGCTGATTCATAGTCCTCCTTGTTTTATCTTATAATTGATTTTCTCGTGTTCCCAAACAGTTGGCAGTTATTGCCTACGATGGTGGGGAGCCGGTGAAGTTCAATAAGACTCTGGTGGAGATCACTGTCCTGCAGCCGTCCATCATTCCTGTGTTCACGCAGGAGGAGTACAGGTGAGCAAACACCTGAAAACGTGATTGCCCTCTCTTCCCCATCTGCTGTCCTTTCAAGCTGTGATATATTGTTCTGCACCTGCGGTAGACTTCCAGAACATCATCAGTGTGAGTACTGTCGCCTGGAAACAGTGCTTGAAATCAAAAAGGTAGATTCTGGAGAACAGCAATGCAAATATAGCAGTTTATTTGTGAATTTTGTAATATGTGTATATTTATGGTCCTGTGAGGCACGACATTTCATTCCTTTTTATGTGGAATGACCAGAAACCTCACTTGACTTGACTTGATTTGAAATCAGACAGATGTAGTTTTATGCTCTATTGAGGGATTCATGTCTTGAGCCATAAATGAGAGTTTCAGAGGTGGAGCAAGTTCAAAATTGATCCGGTTTTGTTTGAGGATTATGACAAAAAACAAGCTTTTTTCATATTTGGATTGACATTCACCTGTAGATCATGCACAATAAGACCATGAACGTGTATTTTGAAAGTAAATAGGGTCAATATCATCAAAGCACCACAGAAAGAGCCAGTTTCAGGTAGTTTTATATAAAACCATCAGCATAGATTTAATCATAGACTTTATGAATATGTATAATAGCTGCAAGGTAAAGTGTTTTATACACACTGTTGTTTCCTCAGAGGACATTTGCACTCCATTCGAATGCATTACGGCTGCTTTATTAAATTACATATTTAATATATTTGACACAAGGGGTAATCTGTTCAATTCGCATGGCTTCCGAGGCAAATAACACTTGCACTGGTTTGCCCAAATTGATTTAAAGCTAAAAACATCGAAGCTTATTTTACTGAATACAGCCTATTCATCTGTACGGTGCATTCAAAAGATGACAGCACTGCCTGTGTGAATGGATCTGTGATCAAAAACGAGTTTATTAACAGCTTTATAGTGAAGTGCCAGTAATACGCAGGCTTTGATGAGCTACAAGGACCAATGGGGTTAAAAATGGCCTTGATAACATCCTTATCCATTGATTAATCAGAGCTACAGAGACAGAAACATAGAGATGAAATGACTTGGCTGAAGGTCTGAATTAATGTTGTGTCCTACAGAGCTGCAGAAAGGTCATAGTTGATAGTAGCTCTGCAGCACAGTGAGAATAACAATAGCTTTCAGACGCAGCCCTCCGCGAGCTCTTGATTGCTGCCTGCGGACACATGTCTGTTGCCCCTGTCTGGTGAACATAAGCTTGGTTAGAGCTCCTCTGATCTGCCCGGCTTTGGTTGTATAGGAAACTGGTCTTGGGGGATCATCTAGGTGGACTTGAGATAACCCTGTGTCAATAATTACCTGTTCACAATTTCTGTTGTAAAACAATTTTCAAATATAGCATATTTAGCTGTTTACATTAGGGATGCACCGATACTAATTTTTTCTAGCGATGCCAATAACCGATTATTCAGAATGATATCTGCTGATACGAGTGCCGATACCGATAGTTTAGTTTTCTTAAGGAACTTGTCTCCCTCAATATCTATGGTGGTTACGGCCCTGGTTTATGATACAAATGTTACCTTAAATCATTCAACATGTTCAGCTATTTATTGGTTAGAAATAGCTTTTTTTTAATTTTACTTTAAAATGGGGAAAAAAGCAATAGACATTGGGTGACAAGTGGCCAACAATCTAGTTTGCAACACTCTAATTCAATGGTTTTACATTTATGCATTTGACAGACACTTTTATCCAAAGCAACATACAGTACATTGCATTGAAGGTATAATCAATGTATGCATTCCCTAGTAATCGAACCCATGACTTTGGCATTGTTAGCACCATTCTCTAATGTTTCAGCTGGGTCATTCTGGAAAAATGACTGGTCAGCCAATTGCACATTAGCTTGTCCAGATTAAACAGGCTGTGAGACCAGATAAACCAGTTTACAAGAACACTTTAACAGCTTTATAGCAAACATTTTGCACAGGCAAAAAGCACAATTTCTTTAGAAAATAAGGAAAGTATACAAATGTAGTCTGTCAGTTTCACTGTAATGTTTTGTTTTAATATTTTGTCTTTTTTGCATTGCATTCAGTTATAATGAGGGTGGCACTCCAAAATGTTTCCCTTCACTGCATGAAAAACAAAGCATATTTGATAATGGCTAAAGAAGAGTGAAATTATGGCATAAAAGGGTAATTAGACAAAAACAAAGCATTGTATTTTTGTGGCATTCTTGTTAGCAGCCATAGAGTTTTTCTGATGTTTTCTCACTAAAATGTGCAGGCTGTGCATTTTAGCATGGCTTGTCTCATAAAAATGCTTAATGAATCTCTGTGACTCTGCTAAATCACCAGCCGAGCACCCTGCCACTTCTGTTTTTCATTTTGACGATCACACCCATCACTGTCTCATTTTTTACGCTTTGCTTTGTGAATGTTTTTGTATCAATTCTGTTTCCTCTTCAGTTATGCAGTAGGAAAAAAAAAAAAGCTCAGAATAAACTTTTCTGCACTGAATATGCAAAACAAATATTGTTGCGACCCGTTGGTGCGAATTACAGAACATCAGAGATGTCTGATTTATTCTACTTTTTATTCACTTTCTTAATGCACTTTTCTTTTTTCTTGAAAAAAATTAATACAAAGTTAAATTAAATGCAAAGATGTATTTCATTGATCTTTTTAACTTTATATTAAAGAATTTAGAAAAAAGTATAACTGTTCCCAGAAAAATATAAAGCAGAACAACTGTTTTTAACATTGATAAAAATAAGAAATGTTTCTTGAGCAGCAAATCAGCATATTAGAATGATTTCTGAAGGATCATGTGACACTGAAGACTGAACTAATGATGCTGAAAATTCAGCTTTGTCATCATAGAAATAAATTACATTTTAATGTATATTGAAATCAAAAACATTTATTTTAAATTGTAATAATATGTCATAATATATCTGTTTTTACTGTATTTTTAATTAAATAAATGGAGTCTTGGTGATCATTTTTTGAACTTTTTTTTTTTTTTTTCAAAATATGAAGAAATCTTACCAACCCCAAACTTTACCTACTCTGCCTCTGAAATATCTTTCACTTTGCCCACCAAACATCTAGCTCCATTCTGAATGATGATCCAGTCATTTCATTTCATCCAATCAAGTCCACTTGTTCATTATTGATTGTCCTGTTTCACTTTAAAGTACATCAGATTATAAAAGTAAAACTGGTTGCGGGAGGCATCTCACACTTCTTTACAAAAAGGGTTTTAAAAACATTCATGTTTAAATGGTGCAGTGCATTCACCTTTATTGATTGAATCTTAAAACAATGATTTCACATCAACGCTACTCAAGATAAACCTGAGACTAATAAAACATCTGTCCTTCATCCACCTATAGCTAATAGTCTGAATGATAGAAGCTGTGTTTGACATTGAGTAACATGGACATGTATGGCAGAAGAGTACAGGTTGTTCCAGCACAGAAATTGGAAATAATTACTAATTATGTGAAATCATGAAAGCACCCTTCAGGCCAAGGGGTCCGCAAAAAATTAGTTTAATTAGTATGTATTGTTCAGTGGTGCAGAATGGCTATGGATAATTACAGGTTGGTTTGCAAATGTTTAAATTAAATGTTGCGTGTCCTGAGTGTCATGCTTTCGATTCTGAGCTCAAATCGGTGAATCGCACATGCATGAAAGTTTATAACGGATGTGAGGCTGACAGAAACAGTGTAATTTGGGTCAATCTGCAACCCTGTTTTATGTTTACTGTTATTTTGCCTATTACTTAACTCTATAAAGCCAAATGTATCATATTTTATGTGCATATTTCTAAGACCTCTGAATTATTAACAAGACCAAAACTTTGTCTTCTGTCATCTGATTGATAGTTTATACTTTTTTAACAAGTAAAAAGCCTTTTAATGTCTAAAAAAAACTTTAAAAATGTATTTTTACTGTGAAAATTTTACTGATTTACTGAATAACTTTTATATTGTTAGCAGTATTTCAAGATGAACACTTACTAGACTGAAGCAACTTAGGTTTACTTGATTATCCATACATCACTTTGTAGAAAAAATTGTTAAAATGTGAGTATCAAATGTTGGCTCAGTTTGAACCTCTGAATAACATATTCTCACTATATCATACTATATGAGCCATAAAAGCCTGATGTATCAAATATAATCCTCAACAAAAAAAACAATGGAAGGTTTGATAAACTGTTCAGTTTTCAATTTTTACAAAATTGTACTTTCAGCTTTCTGGTTTTGTGTCATTTGTGCTAACCTGACACAAACTTTGACATGTTTCTGTCTGCTTTGTGTTAGAATCAATGTTTATTTTTCAAGTGCGTGATGAATTGTTCCCACAACAGTGATTCCAGTGCAAATGTATTTAGAAATGCAGAATTTATTTGACCTCTGCAAAAATTTGGGGTCCTGTACACTAGTAGGTGTCTTTCTGTGTGGATATGTGATGAGACCATCGATCATGCTGCTGCGGTTCTCCCTCCATCACCTCCAATGCTGGAGTGCAGATTGGGATCCTCTTTACGCGGCTTCATTTGGCAGTGAATGAGTAGCATTTGAGTCGCCGCTGAACCGAAGTATGATTAGTTTCTGTGGGTAAAGTCATGTGGACAGCACTAGAGACCGCCAAGCTCCTCTCTCGACAGAAACAAATTACTTTGATGTTCTTCTTCGAGTATTTTTTTTTTTTGAAGATTTGCGAACAATAACCTGCTCCTCACCGCAGTTCAAAAGCGTTTGGCTTGCAGGTGGAGAGCAGCAAGTTTTGAGATGAGTTTAGTTTGGAGTGCCGGCTGACGATTGCGTCCCTTGATCTGAAGTGCCGTTACACTGTCAGGTCGCTGTACAGTGTGTTGCTTTCATGTTAGCTGAAGCGTCGCATTGCCGAAATGTAATCTGCCATGAATTGCTGCGTCGGGACTCCAAATAGTCACATGTGGAGCTCCTTTCTGACGCTCCTGTTGCCTCCACCTCCAGTCTTGCGGAGGTAATGGAAGCGCTTGGCCTCCGCGGGACTCCCTGTCTCTGCTGCACCTGCAGGATTAGTATGCAGACACTGGTGGTCCCTTTGTGCCGTCCCACCAGCTCAGAGTCAGACAAACAACCACACCATTAGCACAGCACTGCTTATTAACATGTAAAGCCCCGCCGCCTCTGGCATGCTGGCGTTAGACTTGAAAATGAAAGTAACTGAAATGTTTTTTTTTTAGATTCTGTGGTATGTATCATATACATCTACTAACATGTAATTTAGGACTATGCAATATGACATTTCATTTGGTAAGATGTGGTTGTGCTTGTGCTGGATAATTTATCACCATCTCAAAACATTAATTTTGATGCTTGGGCATTTTGAATTGCTTTTGTGGATATGGTATTTACATGGGGGAATCCTGGATGCATTTCTTTCAGGTGTTGTTGAGATACAGTATGCTATAGCCTGTGTGCTAACTAACAACTAAAAGAAAGTTTTCATTACTTTTATTAAAGTATGCAAAATGTTAATAATTTGAACAAAATAGAGGAATAAAAAATGGCAGTAATACAAAGGCAGTATTATTATCTATTACTGCCTTGAATAAGCTATTTCACATGGCAGATGTTTACATATAGTCTACAAGACAAAATTACTGCTGAATTTATAAAAATAACCCTGATAAAAAAAAGTTTACATAAGCTGGATTCTTAATATTGTGGTTTGTGACCTGTAGGATCCATGAGTTTTTATGCTAAAGGGACTAATATGCAACTATTACAAAAGATGCAATCATTCACTGATGAACAAGATGAAAAAAAAAAAAAACTATGCTTTAAAATATGTTTAAATATATATTTAAAATTTTAAATATGTATATAAAAATACCTACATAAAATCTTTTTTTTTTTTTTCTTTTAAGTCTTGAAAATAATCATTAATAGTCATTGAGTTATGGAAGTAAGACTTACAGAAGTTGGTATTGTAACAAGTCTGTATTTTGAAAAAGCTTTTTTTGATATACCATTTCATCTCTGTAGAACTTTAGCCATCAGGTTTTCAGACTTTCGTGCTCAAATGAGAAAAGAAATGTTCATTACAAAACTAAACTTGAAGTCACAATGAAATCAAAATATTGCAGTGTTTATTATAGATGATTATTGAAAATGATTTATCCATGCACATCATTTAAATAAATAAGTAAACAAATAAAATAATGTACCATTATAATCTTTAATCACTCACATGAACAGTTAGCCAATGACAATGATCCGATCAATTCCTAATGGACAAAATCAAGTCGCAAGCCGATTTACTTTACGTCACAACAGGGGAAAAAATATGACCATAATTTCCATTTCATGCCAGCAAACAATACAAGTACAACCATCTGTCAGACAGAACACATCATTCGAAGTTTCCAAAAAATGGTCAGGCTCACAAAATGACAAAAGTTTCTGTAACTTATAGTTACTATTTTGTCAGTATGTATGTATGTATGTATTGAGGATTCTTAAAACTATAAAATAGTCTGCTTTTGACATCATAGCTCAGGATAGTCTAGTGAATGAACTTCCTTGTGGTGCCATAATCCAATCTCTATTGTTATGATGTCATTTTCTGGTGTCTATGATAAATCACATGACATTTACAGTTCAGATGATTGGCCCAAAAAGTTCTGCGGTTGAAGATGGCTGAATTCAGACTGTCTGCAGTGGGAGGCAGCCGAGCACCTGCCATTGAGATGAATGTGAATGCTAATGATAGTTTTCTCCAGCAGGTATTATAAACCTACTTATTTATAATGTGGTGCCATCCCTCCGAATTATAGTTTGGTGCAGATATATAAATTATCAACACCTATTGTCGACAAAAAATGATTTACTTTTCAAAGTCAGCATCCCCACAATGCAACACTTAACTATATCATCTCCCTTAATTAAAAGTAATGCTTCCATTATGGCCATAAAACAGCTAAAAGGTGCATTCGTATTGACTCTGAAAAGTTTGTGACCTTGCAGCACTTAAAGTCATATAAACAAAGCTATTTAATGTCTTTAATATACAACCCTTCAAGATGTTCTGTTCTGGCTAATCTCATCTCCTTGTGCTCACCCCGCACCCTTGTTTCCGGTTGCAGTGTAGTTTAGAGCGCTCGCTGTGTTTGTCCGTCACCCGTTTGAGAGAGAATAGAAGGCGGCCACGAGGCCTGCTTCCCATTAATCATCTCAATGAGCTTTTGTTACTTTTATCCCAGAACGGGTCAATCAAACCGAGATGCTTTACCGCATTTTCTTTTGTCTGTGTCTTTCACCAGGGCCTCTCATCAAATATTCATAGCTTTTTCAATAATTTATCTCTCGCACACCCTTATCTTGTTTTAGGACACTCGTGCATGTGATTAGTAAACTTCTGAAAGTGTGCTATGTATGTAAATGAGGCCGACATTTTCAACGAGACCAGCTGAGAGTTTATAGCTACTCGAGCTTTCAAGTGGAGCTATTCATCTCTCTTTGCCTTTTATGTCATTTGCACATCATCTCGAAGCGCCATCCCTCATTATTATTCACCTCTCATGGCTTCAGCTGTCAGTTTTTGCCATTGACCCTCAAGCCTAATATCCTTATTAAGGTTGTGGCGATACTAAAATTTCAGTAGTCGATACCAATGTCAGTGAAATTTCACGATTCCCAAAACCAATTTTAATACCACAGCTAAAACTAATATGTTATTGAACACGCTCTTCAAATGAAATATTAATATAACAGGGGTGTTATCTCAGAGAAGGAAAGGGCGGCACTGCCCTCCAAAATAAATTGAATGAGAATATAAAAATGTTTAAAAATGCATAACTTGATGAGGATTTAAAGTATCTTGGTTTTAATGCATAAATGTTTATAAAAATGTGCATATAAATATAATTTTGGTTGCTTATTGATAGTTCCAAATGTAAGGTAAAATGCTGTTTTATATGGCATTAAGAAATGTTTGAATATTAAGTGGACCATAAAGTGGACCATATATTTTTGTAATAATTTAATTTAATTTAATTTAATTTAATTTAATTTAACCCTTGAAAAACAAGACAAACATGCTTAGTGAGATACTAGTTTTTGGAAACCTATTTTTAGACCAATAAAATAAAGCATCATTTTGCTGCAGGGCCTAATGGAAATATAAATTTTTTCACACTTTTTATGTTTGGTTTCACCCTTTTTGCATGTACATTTACTGAATCCCCTTCCATTGATATCTTGCCAAGACAGACAAAGAAATGCATTTAACTGCTTATGCAGCAGCATGAGTGCTGAAAAAACCTGTCTGTCAGTCAGATAGTCGGTACCAAATTGAGTTGAATCTCAGTACTACACTGCTATTCGTATTTATTTATTTATTTATTTAACATTTGTATTGACTTGGTACCAAATTACCACCACTTTTGACATCCCTAATCCATACTTAGGCTCACTGAGGGTGTCTAGATCTCCTTAGTGAAGTACAAAACTCTGGAGGAAGATAGATTTGCCCTTTGTAAACCCATCCAGGAGCAAACAAACCCATTTGTCGTACACTGGCTGTGCATGTAATCCGCGGCTATCTCAGTATTCATGTATTCTGCCTGAGTGAAAGTTGTTTTTGAATGAAGGAAGATGAGCAAACCTCCCTACCCTAAGTTCAGCTGAAGGAAATTTGCCCTTTACCTCTTGTTTGGAAAGGACAGACGCAGTATGCCACACGGTTGCCAAACGCACTGATCGCAAATAGTTTGAAAATGGCTTATCCGCAGGCGGAACCTTTGAAAGCGGCAGAAAGGCTCTTTCATTTGAAGAGAGGCTGGTAGTTTTGCAGTGTCATGATGCCGGCTTGTTTTGTCCAGTGTTAAGTGCTGATTTTTGGAGTCTAGAGGGAGCAAGTCATGCTGAGCTGGACGCCTGGAGCAGGGTGCAGTACCGTGATGGTGATGATGTTCAGTGATGTTCAGTGGTGAGTAAAAAAATACTGGGTTGGGTAAAAAAATCGAGGCCGAAACAGGAAGATTGAATAGACTAAACCTTTGAAGATGGTGTAAAAAAAGTATTAAAAAAAAAACATAAAAATGGCTTGACGAAAGCAATTTTCTTTACATGTCCTGATGTACATGGTGAAACCATGCAGAGTGTCCACAGAAAATGAATGAATGAATGAATGAATATTACTTGACAGTCATAATTTTATTTGTTTTATTTATTGTTTTATTTTATTTTTTTTTTTCATTTTTTAATTCTAACAGTTTTCTTAATGGTGGGTAAAAAGATAACTTAATGGAAAATATGTATGTATTCATTATTTAATTTCACAGTGTAAATGGGTTTTATACATAAAATATATTGCTGACTTTATAGTTCAGGAAGGGGATCATTTGCATATAGATATTAGCCTCAAATCTAACAGACATGGGTTAGAAGCCTTTCATGGAGCCTTTCATGTTGATATAACATGATATGAAAGAACACATCCTTGTTTCTCAACCAAGAACTGCACATTTTTCCTGATACCCAACACTCAAAAGACACAGATTTGCTGTTTATGTATAAGCCTTGTTGCTTTAGGGATGTTCTGGTTAACCTTCTAAATTGAAATAATCAGTGGCCGATACAGTAGTTCTCTAATCGTAGGCCAAAACAAAAATGCCTGAAGAAATCAGAGGCATTTCAAATAAAACTGTAGCCATGCCACATATACAGTGGGTACGGAAAGTATTCAGACCCCCTTCACTTTTTTCAATTTTGTTATGTTGCAGCCTGATACTACAATTGTTTAAATTCATTTTTTTTCTCATTAATCTACACTCTGTACCTCATAATGATGAAGTGAAAACAGAATTTTAGAAATGTCTGTAAATTTATTAAAAAGAAAAAACTGAAATATCACATTTACATAAGTATTCAGACCCTTTGCAACAACACTTGAAATTTCGCTCAGGTGCCTCCCATGTCTCTTGATCATTGCAGAGATGTTTCTACACCTTGACTGGAGTCCGGCTGTGGTAAATTAAATTGATTGGAACATGATTTGGAAAGGCACACACCTCTCTGTAAAAGGCCTCACAGCTGATAATGCATATCAGAGCGAAAACCAAGCCACGAGGTCAAAGGAACTGCCTGCAGAGCTCAGACACAGGATTGTATTGAGGCACAGATCTGAGGAAGGCTACAAAAAAAATTCTGCTGCACTGAAGGTTCCCAAGAGCACAGTGGCTTCCATAATTCTCAAATGGAAGAAGTTTGGCACAACCAGGACTCTTCCAAGAGCTGGTCCCCAGCCAAACTGAGCAATTGATGGAGAAGGGGCTTGTCTAGAGTGGTGACCAAGAACCTGGTGGTCACTCTAGTTGAGCTCCATGATCATATATGCAGATGGGAGAAACCTACAGAAGGACAAACATCACTGCAACACTCCACCGATCTGGGCTTTATGGCAGTGTGGCCAAACTCAATCCTCTCCTCAGTGAAGACACATGAAAACACACTTGGAATTTGCAATAAAGCACCTAAAGGACCCTCAGACTCTGAGAAACAAGATTACCTGGTCTGATGAACCTCAGTTCTAAGCATCATGTTTGAAGGAAACCGGCTCTTCTCATCACCTGCAGAGTACCATCCCAAAAGTAAAGTGTGCTGGTAGCAGCCTCATGCTGGGGGGCTGTTTTTCAGCGGCAGGGACTGAGGAACTCATCAGAGTAGAAGAAAAGCTCAATGCACCAAAATATTGAGATAGCCTTAATGAAAACCCAGTCCAGGGCATTCAAAACCTCAGACTGGGCCGAAGGTTCACCTTCTAACATGACAATGACCCTAAGCACACAGCCAAGGCAACACAGGAGTGGCTTAGGGACAACTCTGTGAATGTCCTAGAGTGACCCAGCCAGAGCCCTGACTTGAACCCTATCGAACATCTCTGGAGAGACCTGAAAAAGGCTGTCAACAGACGGTCCCCATCCAACCTGACCGAGCTTGAGAGGATTTGCAAAGAAGAATGGCAGAAATTCCCCCAATCCAGTTGTGCAAAGCTTGTTGCGTCATACCCAAAAAGACTCGAGGCTGTAATTGCTGCCAAAGGTGCTTCAACTAAGTACTGAGTAAAGGGTCTGAATACTTATGTAAATGTGATATTTCAGTTTTTTCTTTTTAATAAATTTACAAGCATTTCTAAAATTTTGTTTTCACTTTGTCATTATAAAGGACAGAGTGTAGAGTAATGACAAAAAAAAAGAATTTAAACAATTGTAGTATCAGACTGCAACATAACAAAATTGAAAAAAGTGAAGGGGGTCTGAATACTTTCCGTACCCACTGTATAAGCAAGGATATTTCTATTCAGATAAGTCTATACGGTATTCCAAAATGTCATGCAATTAAAATCAGATCCATTTGTGTTGCCAGAGCTCCTATGTTTGGGAATTCAACAGAAGATGGTTGGCTTTGATTCATAAAGAACCCTATTACCTTCTAAATGAATTTGTATTCGTGCAGATTGATGTAGATACTCTGAATAACAAGTGCATTGTGTTTTATTAAATAGCAGGATTATCGATAGCTGTTATGTATTGCCTTTGGAGGCCTGTGGTTTTTACTCATTTTATAAAGACCGACATCAAAGAACATGATACAGGGATTAGACTTCGACCATTTCCAGCATCTCACGTCATCAAAGTAAAACAGCAAATCTACATGAAAAAGCCTGTGATCTATTGTTGAGTAACACAATCGCTATGTCTCGATGGGAAGAGGCCAAAGGTTCCGAAATGCTATTTTGATATCACATCTTAATCTAACAAACAGAAAAGCTAACATGAAGCAAACTGAAAAGTAGTTAGAAGCTGCCCCGTGGCCCATCCTCAGTTTTTGGATTAAACACAGTTCAGTCCCGATTGAATGCCATGGGCGAGTCCCGGTTACAAAAAAATTGGTCGGATAAAATAATGACATTGGAATGGAGGTTGCAGGGATGTGTTTGCTGGCTCAGTGGACCTCATTAGTGTCGAACACTTGAGCATGTGCTTGTGTGGAGCAACCATTAGAGCGCTGTCAGAACAGAGAGCGTACAAGAGCGTTTTTTTCCTCTATTATCTGCAAGCACAGCACACCGTGCACCGAGCAATACGGCGATGCCATACAGGAAGAACATGTCGAAGTGCATATGCAGAGATTATATAGAAGGTACTCTGTCATCTTTCTGAATAAAAAAAAGGCTGTGTATCTTCCACGCCGCAGCCCAGAGGAGACAAATCGCCCTGTAAGCCTGTGTACTGCAAACTCTAAGTACTCCAAACCCTGGATGAAGGTTGCCTTGTCACCAAGCCGAGTGTTAGCATCACAGTGTACGAAAAAGAAAACCATTGAACAACCGATTCTGTGACAGGAATATTAGCTTTTGTATTCAAAGTGTCCTTGAGGGTGCTTTGTCCCTATTGTTGGATTCGACAGGACTTGGAGTTTTTCACCTTTCTCTTTATATGCTCTTGATTTTGAAAAGCAGCAGTTGTTCAATTGTTAAAGGGATAGTTCACCCAAAAATGAAAATGACCCCCTGATTTACTCACCCTTAAGCCATCCTAGGTCTATACGACTTTCTTCTTTCAGACGAATACAATCTGAGTTATATTAAAAAATGTCCTAGCTCTTCCAAGCTTTATAATGGCAGTGAATGGTGGTCCAGATTTTGAAGCAAAATAAAGTGCATCCGTCCATCATAAAAAGTGCTCCACACGGCTCTGGGGGATTAATAAAAGCCTTCTGAAGTGAATCGATGCATTTGTGTAAGAATAATATCCATATTTAAAACTTTATAAACTGTAATCTCTAGCTTCTGCTAACTGTCGTACGCGCATTCAAGAGAAAGTGGCGTTCCAGCTGATGACGTAGGACATAGGTGAAGCGTAAGCTCCAATGAGAATATGCTAGTCTCACGAGAACCAAGTTTTGTTTACAGCAAAGGAAAACCAATCTCCTCTTGGATTTATTAACCCCCCAGAGCCGTGTGGATAACTTTTTATGATGGATGGATGGACTTTTTTGGCCTTCAAAATCTTGACCGCTATTAACTGCCATTATAAACCTTACAAAAGCCAGGACATTTGTTTAATGTTACTCTGATTGTATTCGTCTGAAAGAAGAAAGCCATATACACCTAGAGGGTGAGTAAATCATTGGGTAATTTTCATTTGTGGGTGAACTATCCCTTTATTTTTTGTCCTACAGAGGTATAAGCAGAATGACAGCAGAAGTTTGTTCTCATCAGTGCATAAAGTCAAATTTACAGAACCTATGACCTTGGAAGGCTGAATATGTCAACAACATTTTAGGTTTCCATAAGACAATGTGAGCTGAACTCATTTTCCATATCATGCAATAAAAAAAAAAATTAAAAATTAAAAATTGTGGAGAAACATTCCAGTTCAGTTATACACTGAAAAAAATTCCCCACAATAGTCAGGTACATTTGGCAAAAGTGTAGGCTAGCTGTTATAACTGTTAATCATCATTCCTCAATTATTCACCAACATGCGCCTTTCTGGAGCTAATAACGTCCAAAATCTAATTTATGCTGCTTTAATAACTAATATTGGTTTAAAACAAAAGGCAGGCAGGAATTTACTAATTACATTCACCAGAGGCCTTTTAGATTGCACACATACAAAATTGGTAATTAAGGAATATTAACAACAATATTGACATGAAAAAGAATTTTAAAAACCCTAGCTGCCTTTGGCTGGTTAACTTTAGTAGTTTTAATAAGCTATTTAAAAACAAACATTAACATGAAGTTCAACAAGGCTGCATTTATGTGATGCAGTAATATTGAGAAATATTAATACAATTTAAAATAGCTTGTTTGCTATTTTTAATATATTTTCAAATATATTTTTTTTCCTGTGATGACCAAGTTGAATTTTCAGAATCATGTCTTCAGTGACACTTGATCAATATGCTGATTCTTATATGTTCAAAGAAACATTTCTTCTTATTATCAGTGTTGAATTTTTTTTTTTTGCTGCTTAATACTTTGTGGTAACTGTGATACTGTCACGGTGCACACACAAGGAGACATAGGTAAACTCAAAATACAGTCTTTAATTAAATCCAAATGACAGACAAGACAAGACAAGGCAAGGCACGGCACGGCACGGCACGGCACGGCACGGCACGGCACGGCACGGCACGGCAGGAATGACACACAGGAACACCGGGGGTAACGAGTAGACCAGACCAAAATGAACTGAACGGGCAAGAACTAAATACACATAATAATTAACACACACACACCTGAAATAAATGACAAACAATCAACTAGACGAGGACAGGAACAGGAAGGACCAAATAAGGGCATGACATGGGAAACACAAGACAAGACAGACACAATACTGACAGATACATTTTCTTCAAGATTTTTTGTTGGTGAATAGAAATAGAAAACAAGGTCTTTTTATTGTCACTTTTGATCAATTTAATGCATCGTTGCTGAACAAAAGTGTTAATTTCTTAAAAAAAAAAAAAATAAAATAAAATAAATTTGTGATATAATTGCATGAAATGAATGTTAATACCAGAAGGAAACAGGGTCACACTGTCTCTGAAAGCCACACTGACTCCTAAATCTTTCAAAATGATCATTTGTCAATAGTCCAAATCATGCTTTTCTCACTCACTGGCTACAAAATATGATTTGAAGTGTTGTATATTGTGCTTGGAAAGCGACAGGTGATTTCGAACATATGTTTCATCATGGATCAGTTCTGCTGTTGGGTTTATCTGAGGTAAAGATCTGCTCACTCCCACGCTCGCTTTCCATTAACACTCTTTATTCTGCTTAGTTTAGCAAGTGTGTAGGATGCCCAATTAACACTGTGATCCTGTTAACTTCTTGATTGATTAAATTCCTGTGAATTTTGTCTTGGTAATTATGAACTGGAATCCTTAACAGCTCAAATTAATAGAATTTGTTTTATAAAATAAAAAAATAAAAAAATAAGCTGACCACCTGATTTCAGAATGCAAAATAATCGTGCTGTCTGTCCATCGATTCTCTGTCTGACCTATATGTGTACATTTAATTCAGTTTGATAGTGCTGAATAGCATACTGGGCATTTATATCGAGGAGCAAAAGTGCAGCATTTAGATTGTCAATTCATTTACATGCAGTTTTGTAGTTTCAACGGTTCTTGTAATGCACAGTTTTGAATGCCCATTTCCAACCTTTCCTTTCCTTTTATACTGTACTTTTAAACAAGGTCATGGGTTCGATTCGAGGAAATGCTAAAAAATGCATATACAGAAATTACAGAGTTTATACAGCAGTTTGAATGTACTCAATACTTTTTATACACAATTTACTTAAATACTGTGCATTTTTATCAAGAAGCAACAGTACACCATTTAGATTGTCAGTCGTTTCTTTTATATGCGGTTTTGCACTTCCAGTAGTTCTTGTAATGTATGGTTTTGAATGCCCTTTTTCTGACCTGTCTTGCACTCAGGCTTTTGTACTGTACATTTAAACATTGCCTGTAACCTAACAGTAAAGTGCTAGCAATACCAAGGTCATGGGTTTGATTCCCAGGAAATACTAAGAAAAGATGCATATACAATTTATACAGAAGAGTTAACACAGCAGTTTGAATGTACTCATTCAATTCAGTTAAATTCAATTCAATAAAATTGTATTTAATTACTTATTTTTCTTCATACAATACACTAATGCAGTTTGAATAGGTACAAGTTTGGGATTAAGATTTTTAATTGTTTTTGAAAAGTCTTTAATGCTCACAAGGGCTGCATTTATTTGATAAAAAAAAAATACAGTAAAAAAAGAAATATTGTGAAATATGATTACAATTTAAAATACCTGTTTTCTGTTTTAATATATTTTAAAATATAATTTATTCCTGTGATGGCACAGCTGAATTTTCAGCAGTCATTATTTTAGTCTTCAGAAACCTGCAGAAATCAATTTAATACGCTGATTTTCTGTCTTTACTGTCACTTTTGGTCAACATAATGCATCTTTGCTGAATAAATATATAAATTTTGTTCAAACAAACAAGCAAATAATTAAATAAATACTTAATTTCTTACTTACTGACCCTAAAGTTTTAAAAGTACAATGGAACTGTTTTACTTTTGCTTTTACTTTCCCAGTAAAGTTGGTATATATTTGTGGCATGACCCAGAACTGTTTTATTGTGTGTGATTTGTGATTTATCATTAATGCAGTGCACTTTGTATGTGCAGGTTCTCTCCGGTCAGCGAAAATGCCCCTGTGGGAACGGTCGCAGGAGTCATCTTAGCGGCTGCCATAAACCAGACCATCGTCTACTCCATCATCGAAGGAAATAAAGGCGGTGAGCACTAACCAGAACGCATAATTTGTTTAGAGAATAAGGTGCTAAAATGATGCAGAAAGTGCATGCAATTAAACCGTCACTGGCAGTTCACATACATACAAGAATTTACTTCAACCAGACTATGGTTTATTCCCTCCTCAGAAACCTCAGTGAAAAAAACAAAAGACAAGATTGCGGGAAATGTCACACTGGTCTTTTATGAGCTGGATATTATTGTATTGTAATAAATTATAGTTTGTAAGACATCAAGCACTGGGTAATGACAGCCCGCAGACTCCTAGACGATGTTTCTTAGGTGGCTGTCAGCTGCAAGTTATCAAAAGCTTAGTGAGAGAGAATGTTTTGTTTGAAGGAGCGCACTTCCCGTTGCCGTGTGTCTTCGGAGAGCGTGCGTGAGCAGGAAGAGGGAGGTGTGCGTGATTAAATCCTCTCTGTTCAGAATGTGTTCAGCCAAAATCACATTTGAATACATCTGGCGCTGGTTTAAAGCGATGGGTAAATCGTTTCGGTACATTCTCATTAGGCGGAATCAAGAAGCGTATAGATAGGTAATCAAAGGGCTGTTTTCATTAGCGCAAACTAGAAAAAGCCAGGAAGAATAAGGTAATCATTCCACCCTTCAAACTGCCTGGATCCAAGGCGTTTAATGTGATGACATCACCCGAGATCAGAGCTAATTCTTTATGAATGTTAATGAGACTCAAGAGGTGGGTAGTGCACTCTGGACCTGAAATCCCAATATAGCTAAGTGCATTAGTGATACGCTACACGGAAGTGGGGAAAGGATGAGTTGTAAGACCTAGACTTAGCCGGGCCAAGAATTACTGATTAAGTAATGTCATATTATGGTAAAGGTATAGATGACAATATAGTTTATTTTTCCCCCTGTAAATGCAATGGGGAAAATTGTTTATATAACCATGTGGCAATCCCTGTTTTGGCTAATCCAGTGAATAAAATCCAGTGAATGCTTTAAAAATGAAAGGTACTTCATCTCATTCCTTTTGAAAAAGAAGTGCGCTTAATTCTAATGAATGTGTACTTCTTAAAATAATATTTTTAAAAACCTGCATTTGCAGGTAATAAAATATTTATTAAATAAAAGGCCACTTCAGTGTACTTAAAGTAAATTTCAATGACTATATATTTTCTTAACACACTTAAGTATACCTTTAAAAAGTGCACTTTTTAATAATGTCAAAATAAAAGTTTAAACTACATTTTAAAACATTGTTTTAATCTTTTGTTGTGCTTTAAAGAAGTCCACTTATATTAATATGTTGACTGACGTGCTAAAGCACATGTAAAGTACTTTTAACTGTAGTGTTTTTTATTACATTTAGTTTTATCATATCAACTCTCAGAAGATTTTAGCATGGTAATGGATATGACAGTGTTAATGTACAGTATTTGGTCTTGGCGGAATCTGCTACGCTGCTGCTGCTGCTGCTGTTGGTTATTGCTGTTGTTGTAGATTATTGCTGCTGCTACTGCAAAGCAAGTACAGGAACTAGCTACTGCCAATACATTCGCCAATATGGTCCTGGCAGTATTTAAGACATACTGCTGCTGCACAGGTAGCATAATAATAACCCATAGCAGATCTATACAGGTGGAGCTGGGGAAGATGGAGGGTTTCAGAAGAACTCTGAAAGCGCGCTGCGAAATGCTCTAGTGAATGCTAACCAGCCATTTAAATGTAAAGCAGTAAGCTCATTGGCTGCGTATGCAACATGAACCAATCAGCTTGTGCTAAGTTGTTTAATGCTGTGAATACCATCAGTTTACATTAACAACCCATCAGCCTGCGCCATCTACAGTAGACTTTCATGACAGAACTTGGCATTTAATACAAATTAAAAACAAGTTAATGTGTTTTAAATGTACTAAATTGCGACTTCGTCATTACAGAAGTGTAATTTGTAACATACAAAAGTATATTTTAGTCTTTTATAAATGCCTGTCAGTACATTCGGCAGCACACTTTTTCCATATTTCAAAAACAAGTAATTATGAAAATACATATAGAGATGTACTTAAGTCCTACTTAAGTTGGTTAGAAAGCACTCTTAAATTCAACTAATTGCATTTAAGACAAATTTAAACTATAAAACATTTTAAATTAATTGTAAATAACATGCAATTAAGCATCCAAAGACTAAATTCAATTTACACTTAAGTAGGCCTGTATGTTATTTTAAAGTATATTATTTCTGTAATGTGTACTCTTTTTTAAAAGTATGCTAATGTGTACTTTTTCCACAAGGGATTTTTATTTATTTATTTCGTTTTGTTGGGAAATTTACACTTAAGTCTCACACTGTATAATAAACATCTAAGATTACAAATGTGTAATTTCAACTCTGTGTGTATCTCAATGTGAAGCTGTTGTAAAATAGCAATGAAACACACCTGCTGTCTTTCTCCTGTTGCCATAGGTGAATTCGTTGTGAACAACATCACTGGAGTTATCAGCACTGCCAAGCCACTGGACTACGAGAGCAACAGCAGTTACATCCTCCGTGTGGAAGCCGACTCCATGAGGGTGGTGTCTTCCAACCTACGAGCCCCATCCAAAAGTGAGGCGTCTTTTAATGCCCGTTCACACCATGGACAATAACTATGAAGTTTCAAAAATTGTCTGATTATATTATAAGTTAACACTACAACTAGAACATCAACGAAACAGAGCTACGATATCAATGGAATCCATTTCAAAATGATTTTTTCAGCTGATCAGTGATTAGACATTGACAGCCAATCAGAGTACAAACAGTACAATCATTTAAATTGGCAGACGACAAAACTGCAGCTCAAGTTTATAATAAACTTTACTGAACTTTACCTTCTGTTGGTGTGGACACTAATATAGTTATAGTTATCTTTACATTTATCGTTCTTGGTGTGAACTGGCCTTTTACTTTAAAATGCTGAATAAACTCAGATTCAGAACGGATTTAAACTGTCAAATGTGTTAAAAAGAATTTTAGAACACATTTCTGAACACATCAGTCAAATTATCCAAAATAAGGAACCTTCCGTATGGGTCTGCTTTTGACCCTGGGAGATTTTATGTGGCTTGTTTGGAGTGTTTTTGCCTTTTATTTTGGAGTGAATAAAACACCTCCTTTCCAGCATGCCAGAGCAGAACATCTTTATGTAATAAAAATATAATTGCAAATGACTTCCTGTCATCTTGTGTTCCGTTAACATAGGGGGATGGGCGGCTGCTTGTCCATCTTTTCCACGTGGAGTTGATTATGGAAAATCATTATTTGAGAAAAGCATTCATGATTAACCAGATTAGACAGCTATGGATATTGATTTCTTTTTTCTCATTTAATATTCCAAGTACGTAAACCTGGTGATAAAATCAAAAGATTAGTTGCGTCCAGTCAGTCCGTCAGCTTAGTGGATTTAATTGATTGTTTAATGCAAGTTTTAATTAATTATATCTTGTCAGTGTTCTTGCGAGAGCTGCCAGGTCCTTGTTTTAAATAAGACCTCATAGGTCTTATGAATATCTAGATGGAGTAGTCATACCAATAGGAGGGATGTGAATTGATTTAAAATTGTAATTAAATTAATTGCATCATATGCAGGTTAATTAATCTAATTAATCATAATTGTTTCATAGATCAATGTCTTGCTAAGAAAAGCCTCCAAATTAAGAGATTTTAAAGACTTTACATTATAGTAGCAGACTAAAGCATTTACAGAAAGTCAATATATCATTTAAAATACTTCCTTTATGTTTTCACATGGTTCATTTCCTATTTTTATCCATTGTTGTTAGTTTTCATTGCTGTCCAGTGGCTGTCTTGTGATGCTTCAGCGCTCCACTCGGAGTGACTGTGCAGAAATGAGCAGAAGGTTCTGGAAACCCCTTGGCATGAGCGCTGAAGTCTGTCAGATGATAAATCGTGTTGTTGCTCTCATCCCCCTACAAAATTTGACTCTGCCTTTTACTTTGAGAAGTGACAGATGATAGTCTTGAAAAACTTGATGAAGAAATGCTGTGCTCAATATAGAAATGTACTTCAGCAGCTTAGATGTGCAAGACTGAGTGTGAAGAGCAGAGTTTTGATTATCTCCTGAATTTGATTGTAATTGCTTCGAGGCATGTTTTGAGAGCTAGCATGAAAAATGAGTAGTTTTAAACATGAATTGTTTAAAACTTTTAATGCTAGTTTTATTACCTCTGAATTATAAAATCTTATAAAAATATCTTCATTTTTGACATTTGTTGAATTGATATTTACATTGTTGTAGTTAAAAGCTATGTTTTAGTTGAGACATTTAAAAAAAAATCAAATTAGTATTCTGTTGATTACACTGTAATCAGCACAAACTGGGCTACAATAATATGTGAGCAGCATGAATGTACATGTTTGTGTTTTTGAGAAAACAACGATGACTTACTCTTATCTGTATGATCAAAAATTATGGAGTATTTTTAGTTCTTTTCGCGGTCATCAAGCCGCACCGGTGTGGTCTTTGACCCCAAAGGGTTAAACTGTGTTTTTGTCTTTTGATCAAAATATTATTTTGATGTTTATTAAATGTCTATCAAAATTCAAAACCACAAAAATTGGAGTTTCGTTGATCATTTTTTGACAAGGAAAGCTCTATACAAGCCAGAGCCGTGCTATAACATGTTCTTGGATGTTCTGTATGCCTTATACTTCCTCACTTCATTTTATCATCATTTTTTATTTTGTGATTTTTTATTTTTCTCAGGCAACACAGCAAAGGTCTTTATCGATGTGCAAGATGAGAACGACCATCCTCCTGAGTTCACTAAGCCCTTTTACCTCGGTGGGGTTGCAGAGGATGCCAAGACCTTCACCTCTGTTTTACAGGTCCAGGTAAAGTGTCTTCTCCCGCGGGATTGTCACTCTATCCATGAGGCTTCAGACAGCACTCCCACAGATAAGCCATGGATCTGTTCACTTACTGATGCATATTGCATCAGAATGTCAGGAGCAGGCTAAATTGCAAATTGTAATTTAATTGTCTGGTTCCTACACATGATAAAATGTCAGTCCAGCACCAATGGAAGCATTTCAGAGAACAAAGCTGCACAGCAATGAATAAAAATTCAGTTCTTCAACAGGAGGAAATCAACCATTTTCATGGTCATGGGAGACCTGAAATATCAGTGAGTTTTAAAAGTGTTTTCCTGGTCTGGAAAAGTCATGGATATTAATCAAATTGTAAAAGTCATGGGCATGTCTTTGGTGAATATACATTTTTCTGACATTTCAGTGGTTTGCTATTGTTCATGCTTAGAGAAAAACTGTTCGCAAACCTTAATGATGTTAGAAATGTGAGAAAATAATTATTTTCAATCAAACCGGTTACCAAATTGGCCTGAATCAGAATGATTTTTAAATGACTGGAATGAAAAAAAAAAACTATTCATCATCGAAAAGTGGATGTGTTATGCTAGTTTTCCTCTGTGCTGGTGGTTGAAGTGAGTTTGTTCCTGCGTCCGTGTGAGGTGTTGTTCTCTGGTTGATCAGATTGCTGATCTTGACTGAGTAGCTTAAGTCTGCCCAGCTGGGGTCTGAAAGATTGGATCATCTTGAGACAGCTTGTAAAATGCCATGGCTGCGGTGGCCCGCTGATACAGATCTCAACACAACTGTCAAAACCATGGACAAGGGCACCGCATTCTCTGGAAAAGAAAATGAATCAAACATCCTCATAAATCAGCCAGGCTTTCTCTCAGAGCACGGACTGTGTCCTTTTCCAGACGCTGTTCCTCTATCTTAATTTTCTTTGTCTGCACTAGTACTTTTCTGCCTAACAATGACTTTGTCTTTCTGTGTTCTCAGACTAACTCTATCTCTTACTCATATCATTTTTCAAGCCTTTATTCTAACCTGAAACATACACTATGCAAGTACGTAAACAGACACTTCTAGCATCTCAAACTTGATTTTATACATTTTTGCATTTTGATTTACAATACACAGCTTTCATTCTCAGTGTTGCAGTGTTGCACTAGCAGGCATTTGCAAAAAAAAGTGTTCATCAGGTCAATTCCTGTCATGGCAGTGTAAAAGTTTCATGAGTTTCACGTTTATGGCTAACTGCCTAAATAATAACTGGTAATCCGGTTTAATGGCACAGATTTGAAGGTAACTCTGTCACCCCCTTGAGTACGGGAGTGCTAGGGATTTCAAAAGTAGCAGTATAGTATAAAGTTGATTCTAAAATGTAAGTAATGTAATGCCAACATATCATCAGTAATACTGATGTGGTTACTGTTGCTAACTCAGATGAGCTTTACAAAACATAAACTGGATATTTTAGCGATCAGCACGTTTTTCAATAAAATTTGCATGGACTTATGTGAATTGTGACATTGCAAGGCATTTTTCTGCCATTTTTTCCTAGTAAAAACAGTGAACAGAACCATTCCTAATGTTTCTACAATAGACCTGTCACTTTCTATTACGCCAGTAATATTAATCACACAACAGTATTGACAAGATAAATAGAAAAATACTTATAGCTCCTGCCTGGATAACTTTTTAATAGGTTTTTCATTCTTGAACATAGCTAGGCCGAAATTAAAAAAGAAACTTTTTTATTCATTTTAATTACAAACCCCCTTTGCCAGTAATTTAAGTATTTGTGTATAATTTTATTTTTCATTTAATTACTTTTTTTCCGTTTCAGACTGTTTATTTATGTTAAATACCCAGCAAACTCTTAAGAACTGTTGATTTCAGTCTTTTGAGACTCTTTGATTGAGTCTTTTTTTTTTCTTTTTTTTTTTCTTCAGATAATTGAAGGCTAATTTACTTTAATATTTACACTAATTTTTTCACTTCAAAGAAGTGTGTTTAATAGTATACTAGTTTTTACTGTAGTATTAAAATTGAAGTCTACATTTACGTACTTGCTTAAGTATGTTTCTGGCCTCAGAACTACAACCTGTAAAAGTCATCCATTTAATTATCTCAGTGTTACTCTAATCAGACATGCAGGCCACATGCTGTCCCTAAGATAGGGGTTCACCTCATATGGCTTCACCCTGCCTTAAGTTCATGTGCAGACTAAAAGAACAGCGACAGCGATGCTATCAGGTGCCCGGCGTCCTGCGTTCGTTCAAGGAGACCTTATTAGCCAAGACCCCAGACTGAGTTAAGCCACGCAGCAGGAGTCCAGGGTTTTATAGGGTCACATTCACTGCGAATACAGATTACCATCATCAGTCTCTTCTGTTTACTTGAAGAAACGTCTGAGATATGAAGTTCAGCAGGCAAAACTCCAAATATGCTGTCTTGACATACACGGTCATGCATTTTGTCCATTTTTCAGGTGTCGCAGAAATCGCTTACTATGGATTTTTGTTCAAGCAGCTCAGGGGTTCATAGATTAGACTAATCTACTTTGAAATCCCTCTTTAAATAGTTTTGAGGAGAAAAAGGTGAGAAAATTGAAACCGTTCCTTGCTCCGCCAACCCTAAGGACAGGGATGTTGGTGAAAGAACTGCTTTGCATTGTGGAAGTGCTTTCTCTGATTAGCCCTGCATCCATTGTTCCGTCCTGATCTGATAATTAGTTTAGGTAGAAACACGAAGAAAGAAAAGAAAAAGAGACTTTTGTGGAAATACAAATTCAATTTTACAGTTTCAACACAAGATCTGCAACACAGAGGCCATCAAAGGATTCTGCCGCGAGTTGTGCATTCTGTCCATGCTCAGCTTTGCTAAATGATCAATTAAAAGAAAGATCTTTTGTTTGCAAGGACCTTAATACACACTTAACATATTTAATGAGATGGGTCTCATAGTGATATTGGAGAAAACATTGGCCTTCTAAGAAAACATTGCCTTTCTGATGTTCCTCCAGTTTAATCTGAGGTAGAAACATTAAGAAAGGAGAAAAGAGACTTTTGTGGAAATACAAATTCAGTTTCACAGTTTCAATCTGTGCCACAGCAACAATCAAAGTTTTTTGTCAGTTGTGCATTTTGTCTCCACTCAGCTTTACTAAATGATAACTAAAAGACCTTTTGTTTGTTAGGGACTTTAATAGACACTTTCCGTGTCTCTAATGGGTCTCCAAGGCATATTGGAAAAATATTGGCCTTCTATAAGAAATCATTACTTTTCTGATGTTGCTCGAGTTTAATCTGAGGTAGAAATGTGAAGAAAAGAGAAATAGACTTTTTGTGGAAATATGAATTCAATTTCACAGTTTCCACTCAAGATCTGTCACTGTGATAATCAAAAGTTTTGTCAATTTTGCGTTTTGTCCACACTCAGCTTTGCTAAATTACCAACTAAAAGATGGACCTTTTGTTTGTAAGGGTCTTTACTAGACACTTTCTGTATTATTTGAAATGTGACTCAAAGGAATATTGAAAAAATATTGGCCTTATGAGAAAACATTGCCTTTCTGATGTTTCTAGAGTTTAATCTGAGGTAGAAACGTGAAGAAAGAAAATAGAAAGAGACTTTTGTGAAAATATGAATTAATTTTTACAGTTTCGACTCAAGATCTGTGTGCAGCGACAATCGAAGGTTACCAGCTTCGTTGTACATTGTGTCCACACTCAGCCTCACTAAATGACCAATTAAAAGACTGACCTTTTATTAGCATGAGCTTTTAATACACACTTACTATATCTATTGAATAAATTGGAAAAATGTCGGCCTTCTGAAAAATCATTGCCTTTTTGATGTTCCTTGAGTTTAATCTAAGGTAAAAAAAACATGAAAAAAAGAAAAGAAAAAAAATATGAATTTTGTGGCTATATGAATTAATTTTCACAGTTTTGACAGTTACCATCTGTGCAGCAGCAGTGACCGAAGGTTTCTGCCACGAGTTGCACATTGTGTGCACGCTGAGCCTCAGTAAATGACCAATTTAAAGATGGACCTTTATTTGCAAGGGCATTTAATACACACTTGTTGTATTTATTGAAACAGGTCTTCCAGGTATATTGAAAAAATATTGGCCTGCTAAGAAAACATTGCTTAATCTGGGATAGAGACGCAAATAAAGAAAAGAAAATGAGACTATTGTGGAAACACAAATTCAATTTCACAGTTTCAACTCAAGATCTGCAGCACAGAGGCGATCAAAAGTTTCCGTCGCTGAGTTGTGCGTTCTGTCCACACTCAGCCTCACTAAATGACCGATTAAAAGACGGACCTTTTGTTTGCAAGGGCCTTTAATACACACTTACTGTATTTATTGAAACAGGTCTCACAGGCATATTGGAAAAACTCTCATTTGTGTTAATGACTCTGCCTGGTCCAGGGCACCCTGCTGTCCGTGGAGCCGCCTGTTCCCCTCTCTTGTAAAAAGCCATTATAAATCATTGTCACCGCAGTGGAGTGCTATAATGTTCAGCTGAGACGGAGCCAAAGTGACGTCGGTGCTATGAAATCGGAGCTCCCCCTAAATGCCAGAGGTGGAAGTGTGTGTGACGGCAGAGGTTGAGCAGCTCTGTGTTGTAGGTGATAAGTAGCTCGTGGCTATTCCTCTCTTTGACATGTCTGTGCTCTATTGTATCTGACAGGCTGTGGATAAGGACACAGGGAATTACAGTGCCATGCTGTACAGGCTGATTATCCCCCCAACTACTGACGGCAAAGATGGCTTTGTTATTGAGCCCTTCACAGGAGTAATTAAGACAGCCATCATGTATAGAAACATGCGGCGCTCCTACTTCAAATTTGACGTGGTTGCTACCGATGACTACGGGGAGGGACTCAGCAGCAGCGCTCAAGTTGTGGTACGTATGTGATCAAGAAGCATAATGTTGAGTGTTTTTGCATTGTTTCCCATTCAAAAGTCTCTTTTGAGCAGGATCTTGTTAATGAATCAGTCAAAAAGACTCACTGAGCGATCATGAGCTACCAGTTTGATCACTTATTAACTGAATTAGTCATAAATACAACATCTGACTCACTTTAACAGAACTTTCAAGTCATATCTTCACTTTCATTCACATCGTTTTATATGACAACATGTAGTTAAAGGCATTTTCAATATTGTAGATGCCACAGACCCAAAATATGATTATCCTTATGCGAGGGACCCTCACCCTAAACTTTAAAAGGCAGCTATATGTTTTCATGTGTAAAGACCCAATTTATGCTTTGAAAAATGTATGCATATTATTATAAATATGTGTAAAATATTATTTGGGAACTAATTAGTTTCTATTACATTACATTATTATGTTTTTTTTTTTTTTTTGTATTTCTACTCACTGTAGTCCTGTACTGTTAGATGTATTATTTATTAATAACTGTTTGTTTGTTTTTTGTGTGCAAGTATTTAAATCCAAATTCATTATTTTATTTTATTTCAACATTTTTTGCACTGTTTTTCTCTGAACTTTTCCGTGGACCCCCTTGTACTCCCTTGTGGCCCTTTCTGGATTCAAATCCAGAGATTTTGTTTAAATAAATGGTACTTGAATTAAGGAAATATATTGCCAAACATTACCAAAAAAAAAAAAAAATGCCAAAAGCATATATTTTCCTCAAAAGTATAAAATAATCATTAATGGAATCATAAAGGAACCAGAATCATTAAAGGGGTCACAATATGTGGAAACACAGATATGTGGAAAAATTATTATTTCCAACCCTCATTCTGACCCTCTGTCTAAAACAACCTGTTTTAAGGGGCAGGTCCTTTAAGACTTGTCAGTAATCGGCCACTGTTGTGATTGGCTAACATCATTGCATAGGAAACAGTATCAGTGCCCCACCCCCTCACTATTGCATGTGAGTGTTTTGACAACATGATCAAAATAAAACTGTAATTTCCAGACATCATTATTAAATCATTTACTTACAGTTTGTGATGCAGCTGCAGTCAGATATAGTACCGCTTCATCTTTCAACAAATGTTTCAGTGAACTCTCCATGACATTGTGCCTTGTTTAGAAAACAAAACGCTTCGGACATTCCTCTGACACGATCCAGGATAAAAATAAACTATCCACTTGTTCCATATCCTCGGATCCTTCTAATATCTGTACAAAGACGCGAATGAGCTGTTTAAACCAAATGCGTCAAAGTGAACGTTCTTTCACTCCATTTGTCCAATTGACGACAGACTCAAGCGCATGGTCTGTGTCAGAAAGTGAACGCGCATCTGTATACTGTATCCAGTGTAGACAAGATAGCGGCAGTGATTGTAATTTCTATTTGCTTTTGACACGACGCGACACTTATATTCAGCGTAATCAAGTGTCAGCCGTTAAGTGACTGAACGCCAGTGGGCGGGGCCTATGGTGAGAAGGACACTATTCATCTATGTCTTGTTCTGGAGGCATTGTTTATGCAAACGACTGCACCCGGGTGACGTCATCTTGCACCTCAGATCCAAACGAGCCATTTTTGGAGCTTGATGAAATAAATGCTTTGTTTATAATGAGGAGGAGGTTTTAAGCTATGAAACTTGCAGGATGTTTTAATGGTACAAAAACCTCTTATATGCCAAAAGACTTCTTTATGTGGCATCAGAATCAGGGCAGTTGTGGATGAGGTGCAATTCTAGCATTGCAAGAAGGGTAGAAATTACGCACTTCACCTTTAAAAATTGATTAAAGTTTAAAGCAGTAATCTTTCTTGAGATGCAATCCATCATATGATTTTACAGCAGAAGCAACTCCGTTAGCTGATTTTGATTAGAAAAATACAGTCCCTGTAAGCTTTCTTGAAGAACGTCCAAAGCTAATGCAAAAGAGGCATTGATTTTTTGGTGGGCTGAGGGGCTCCAGCAGTATTTAAACCTGTAAATCTATCTCTCAATAGAACTTAATATCTTCAACCTGCACTTGGCCTGTGAATTGTAGAGTTAGGGGCATCTAGTTAATGCCAGCTAGACTGCTCTTAATATACAGAGCTTGATTTAAATACAGACTTTCTTTCTTCGGTTTAACAAAAACCACAAGATTTTTAGGAAAAAAAAGGAATATAAATATATTTCTGTGAGTTAGTATAATGCAAGTGTATGAACCCCTCAAAGATGTTGCTTCAAAAACCACAGAAAATGAACACAAATAGTAATTTGTTTCACACACACCTGATGGTTCACTGCAGAAGACAATGATCCAACAACTGGTGTCGTATGGATTACCATTGAGTTCATGTTGCATGGTTTTTGAAGTCAACTTTGAGTGTTCCATATGCTTGCATTATATGGGCTTGCAGAAATTGATTATTTGTCTGAAAATCTTGGTTTGTGTTCCATAAAAGAAAGAAAGTCATATGCATCTGGGACGGCAGGATAAGGAAATGATGAGAGAATTTACATTGCATTGCACTGCATTTTCATTGCATTACATTTAAAATATCCAATAAAGTGGCACTGCAAACAAGTGATGCTAGAGATTATTTTATTGCAGTATAACAGCACAAGTGTATATAAACAAATCTATAAATTACTGGTTGATATATGCTTTTGCATTTCTTTATTTATAATGTACAGTAAGCACAGATGTACCATTAATTGAGTTTCCTTTTTAACTCATTTTTGCCTCCCAGTTTCATCAATCACAGAAACAGCATATATTTAAAATGTTACACAGTTCAGAGCCTTCATTCTACGCTATCATTTCTCTTTTATAACCAGAGATTATTTTTGTCTTATCTCCCAGGTGTCAGTGGTTAACCAGCTGGACATGCAGGTGGTCGTCTCCAATGTGCCGCCCACTGTAGTTGAACAGAACAAAGAGCAGCTGATTGGGTAATGCGTTCTGTACAAACACACTCTTCACCCAGACATACTCCTCAACATAACATTCCTGGCAGCCGGAGAAGCCGCTTGAAGTTGTAATGTATGCATGAGTTCTTGACTACTGCGGGTGCAGATGGTTATGTTGGGGATAAATCAGTGGGCTGCTTGATTCTGTCAACCCCTCTTAGATAGAAGCAGGACCCACACTGTGTAACATCTGCAGCAAGATCAGAATAACCAGAAACCCCCTTTCCTCTGTCAACTATGGGATAGCACTGAACCGTGCCTCTCTCAATCAAAATGCTTAAATAATGTTTACTAAAAATTGTCATAATTTACTTGCTTCGTACTGTTACAAACCTAAATTACTTAATTTTTAATTGAACATATAAGTGTTTTTCATATATATATATATATATATATATATATATATATATATATATATATATATGTGTATGTATAGTTTTGCTTCAATAAACTCCTAATTTGATGCTTATTAATAGTTAGTAAGGTAGTTAAGTTATGTTAGGTATGGGGTAGATTTAGGGAATCTAAAACATGGTTATGCAGAATAAGGCATTAATATGTGTTTTAGAAGTACTAATAAACAGGCGATATGCTAGTAATATGCATGCTAACAATCAAGTAGTTCATAGTAAGAATTGGTGAGAAAAGTGTTACCATAAAAACATAGCGCATAAGTCATATGGACCACTTTTATCATGCTTTTAGGATGTTTTATGGCATTTTTTGGTGCTCAGCATACCCATACTCATTTATTTCCATCATTTGGAAAAGAGCAGCATGAACATTTTTTTCAGTATTTCTCCTTTTGTGTTCCATAGAAGAAGTAAATTAATTCAGTTTTGGAACAACATATTTAAATGATGACAAAATATTCATTTTCTCAGACATCCCTGTTGAGATATTACAGTGCAAATATGACGACATAAACACATTTAAATTCCTAGTATATACACAGACAGGAACACACTCAGATAACAGAACTCACAGCCCGAGTTTTCCCAAACCACCTAATTCTCTCTTGTCAGGCTATTTCCCCAGCAAACCTGTTCCTTGTTCCTTTCCTCCAAGTAGAGTCATCATTCTAGCCTCTGTTCTTTTTTGTCCCATGTTCTTATTTCACCTCGGCAGCTGTGAAGGGGGGATATCTGAGGCACTGCAGGTAATTGGCTGAGGAGGGCTGGCTGCTCTGAGATGTGAGCTGAGGGGTAATGAAGACACCTACAGGGAGACAAGGACACCAGCTTTGAAGTGACGCTGTCTTACACAGCTCATTTTAGCCTTGCTTTGTATTTGTCCTTCTTGTACCTCTGCATTCAAAACAGTTTCCGTTCCGTGCAGCCGAACAAACATGGTTAACATAGGGGTTTGCAGCACTTGTGGTATATTTAGGCAGAGTAATTGTTGCTCTTGTGTAATTTTTTCTGGTTTATGTCTCTGGCTATGGTGATTACTGCAATTAGTGTTTGTTGTGCATGTTTGCGATCGAGTGGAAGTTGATTGTCAGTTTATTTCCTCTGATATGTGCCCACCAATTAATGACTTAGGGGCTCTCAAATTAGCACAGAAATTATTTGATGCAGCATCCCTCTAACTTTCCCACAATGAGTTGTATTCAGTGTTTTGACATGAATTGTTTGTTTTGGTATTTAAGAATTTAGTTTGGTTTTATTTTGATTTTTGAGTTTAGTTTTGTTTTGTTTTGTTTTGTGTTTTGTTTTAAAACCCATGTCCGTTTCCCTGAATAAAAAACAAAAAGGTAATTGTGACTTTTTTCTTGCAATTGCAAGTTTGTAACTCCGAGTTATTATAACTCACAATTTTGACTTTTTTCTCAGAATTGTGAGAAATAAATTAGCAATTATGAAATCAAATTCTAAGAGAAAAAAGTCAAACTTTTTCTGACTTTATAACTCGCAATTGCTTGTTATAAAATCAGAATTGCGAGATATAAACTTGAAATTGCGAGAAAAAGTCTGAATTGTGAGGAAAAAGTCGCATGTGTTGAGAATGTGCCCTGTGTGAAAATAAGATTCATTAAAAGGGTGTTTGTATATAATTTTAGAAATTTAAAAAATGGTAAATAGAATGTCTTCAGAATGTCAGAAGATTCTGTTGTCAATCTGTCATTTTCTGTCTCTCAATGCAGGATTTTAGAGCGCTACGTCCAGGACCAGATCCCAGGAGCTAAAGTTGTTGTGGAGTCGATCGGGCCGCGTCGTTTTGGCGAGGGTTATGAACAGGAGGACTACTCAAAATCTGACCTGATGGTTTATGCAATCGACCCTCTGACCAACAGAGCTCTCTCAAGACAGGAGCTCTTCAAGTGAGTGCTTTCCCTCATCCAGTTTACCCTTCCAAACTCTATTCTGCAGTGCTCTTTCTCTTAACCTCCTGACCTTTCCATCAAACCTAAGCAACTAACCACTAGATATACATATCTACCCTTCACACTGGAGTATAGTAAATGGAAAGAACTGTTTTATATTATTTATACGAGTAATGCAAAAATGCAGAGCGCTACACGTCTCAAAAATGTCAAAGCAAGGATGTTGTTGGTGCATCAAGTGGACAGGATTTGCGATTGAAAAATCCACCACCAAGCAGAAAAAAACTCCCCAAACTGTGTCCCAAAATTGTGTTTGTCATTGCTGTAAATAGAAATATGATTCTTTTTTACCAGCTAAAGATGATAGATGTTGGATTTCTTGGCTTGTTTTTGGCTAAACATCAGCTTGTACTGATGTCTAATTTATTCATAATTTGTTTTGTGTCCATTAGGTTCATAAATAAATAATAAATGATAAAAAATTATATATCAATTATCTTTCATTCACTTTCATTTAATTCACTGGATTATGCCAAAAAAATTATATATTATAATTGTATATTATATAAATCATAGCATTATTTAAGATACCACCCACTCTATCCATTAGTTAGTCTGTTATTCATAGTGTAATTTTTGTTTGCCCATTTTTCAGATGGAGTGTATGTTTGTATGTTTAGACATTTTCTCATTTTTCATAAAAATGAGACTTGTGTTTAAATCTGTAGCCAGATTGTCTGTTTTGTCACAGTAATTAACCTGCTCAGACAGCACGGTTTCTAATGCTTGTACGGGCAAATCATGAATTGTAGGCTGTCGTATGTGCTTCCAAACTCTTTAGTTCTAATATAGACAACATTCAGTCTTCTGTTTTATATAACTCTCAGCAGGGTGAATGGTACTTAGAAATTGTGCTTTATAGTAGCCAATGTAAGATCAGCACATTACTTTTACATTACACTAAAAAGTGAGAAGACACATTTTATACTTTATTGTAAAAGTTTGGCTCATGAATTTTAACTCATTCGCTCAGTTGTTCACTGGCTGGAAGGCAAATGAGATCTTTATTGCCAGATTTACGTGGCTTGCACTGCAGAATTAGTCGAAAAGCATATGCAAGGCCACATATGTGACTGTTCCTGTGGTTTTTACAGGTTTTTAGATGGGAAGTTATTAGACATCAATAAGGAGTTCCAGCCCTATCTAGGTCGCGGCGGACGCATTCTGGAGATCCGCACACCAGATGTGGTGGAGAGCGTGAAGAAGGCGGTTCAGTCTGTTGGATACACCGAAGGAGCCCTGCTGGCTCTGGCTGTTATCATCATCATGTGCTGTATCCCAGCCATCCTCATTGTCATCATCACTTACCGACAGTGAGTGTTGCCACCATAGTCCAGTGTAGCCTAAAATTTCATGATCTATTCAAATCAAATGGCATTTAATATTAATTAGTGCTGTCAAACGATTAATCGCAATTAATCGCATCCAAAATAAAAGTTTTTGTTTACATTATATATGTATGTGTACTGTGTATATTTATTATGTATAAATAAATACACACACACAGTATATATTTTGAAAATATTTACACGTTTATATATTCATATTCTTATATTTTAAATTATATATATATATATTTAATATATAAACATAACATATTTTTCTTAAATATATACATGCATGTGTTTGTATTTATATATATATTTATATATACATAATAAATATACACAGTATACACACATATGTTATGTAAACAAAAACTTTTATTTTGGATGCAATTAATCGCGATTAATCGTTTGACAGCACTAATATTAATATTTAGTAGGGGTGCGCGATATTGACAAAAAAAAAAAAAAAGAAATATATATATACATACATATATATATATATATATATATATATATATATATATATATATATATATATATATATATATATATATATATATTTGATTTTTCCGATAACAATAATTCGCTGAGTGTGTTTTTCTGCTGGTACCTTGGCTGGTTTAGGCCTATCATGAATAAATAAATATAACACTAAAACCCCCAGTAGGTGGCAGCAAGCCCCTCTCTTAATGAGTGATTCATTGAATCATTCATTCAAACAATTTGTTCAAAACAGCTGATTCATTTAGAAACAAAGCAATCAGCTTTCTTTATGAATGGACCATTGAATCATTGACTCAAATGATTCATTCAAAAACAGATTTATTCAGGAACGAATCTGGCTTTATTTGGAACTATTTTCACAGGTGAAATAGATTTATTGTCTACAATAATATTGAAATATTGTAAATATTGTTTTAACAATGGTGCCAGCTGACGTTACTGAGTATGTAGCAAAAAAAAAAAAAAGAGATAGACATAATTGTGTCTAAAATAACTCACTATTAGTTTCTTGTTTGTTGAACTGTTGAATAGAATCAATACAACATTCGCGATCGTGCTCACACACACTGATATTCGGGAAAATGGCACTCTTGCTTGTGTGATATTGCCATATCATATATAACTATATCATGTTATAAATATAAAAATCTTTTTTTTTTTGGCTACATACTTAATAATGTCAGCTGACACATTGTTAAAACAACAATTATGATATTATCGTAGAGGATAAATATTGCACACCCCTAATATTTAGCAAAATTGGCCATTAACCAATTGTCTGTTGTGATTCTTTGCATATTTTCCAGTTAGTTTTTAATAGAAATGTTATGTCACAGTGTTGCTTTCATGCCCTGTGTGGGAATGAGGTTGAATCAGTGGGAAGACTACTCAGACTGCAGATTTCTCCACTTAGCAACCAAATAAATAAATAAATACATGTAAAGTTCATTAAGGTTGAAACATCCAGTTAAGAAGGCAGCTTCCCTCAGCTGGGGTTTCAAAGGAACATACACAGATTCTTTCTTTTCACATTGGTAACACCTTTGAGAATTGTCTGTTCTTGTGTTTATTCAGTGTGAAAGAAGATTAATTAAGGCCGTGAGAAGTAAATATGAGAAACTGTCTGTGGTTAAGGGCTGAGTTTTACATGTGGTGCCAGCTGAGCCAGTGCCATATGGCAAACCTGAGGAATAAAATGGCATGATCTGTGCTGGAGATATAAGGATCATTCTGGAATCATTGAGGGTTTAGTTTGGGGTGAAGATATTTCATACTTGTGGGGAGTAGATAACAGATTTATACATTTTGGGGCTGAATTCCAATATGTATTTTTGCAATATACTTTTTTTTATTTTTATTTTTTTTTGCTGTTACTGATTCTTACTGCTGTGCAGTAAATCCATGTTGTTATGAGTCATTATCTAATATATATTTTTTCTTCTCTTTTTACAATGCACCAACTTCAGATTCAAAGAGTAAGTATCGTATTGAGACATGCATGTGTAATGATGTATTGGTTATATATCCCAACCATTTCCCTCTCTCTAGCAATATTTAATTCAGTGGTTCTCAAATGTTTGTCTTCAAGGCCCAGATTATTTATATATATAGATATTTTTTTTTTTTTTTTTTTTTCCTTGTATTTTCCATAATTTTGTTTATTTACCTGTCCATGTTGGCATTTGCCAAAATATGACTAGCTTCTACCAAGTGACAGATAAATTTGAGCCAAAGTACCATTTAATTTGGCGTTAACAACAACAAAAAATATGAGAAGCGGTCTCCCCCTTTTAGAAATGCCTCTTTATTGTGCACTCCTAACTGTGAAAGATTATATGGTTAGTTGCATTTTATTATTATTCCAATTTATGCAGACCATTTTTTTCTTGCTGTCTGCGACCCACCAGTTGAGAACCACTCCAAAATAGCTAAATGTCCAGAGAAAGAAAACGGCTTGTTGATTGCCCAGGACCAGAAAAGAAATGCTTAGAACACAACTTATGTAAAGAATAGCTTTTGTTCCCTAAGCTGTCAGATCCCCCGAGGATATAAAGCTTATTCCAACATCCTTGTAAAATTGCACTTTGAAAGGAAAGATCAAAACCAAATTATTCAAAAACATTAGAAGGGTTCTTTAAGGACAGCATGCTATGAAATTACAAACTCAAACCACTTCACAGGCACTCATTACATAAACATAACCATCAAATTCTCAAATATTACCTTAGAATGTAATACATAAAAAATAAAATATATGCAATAAAGCAAATGATATGCTTTCAAAATTTTATTTCTGTAAACATATTGTTTTTGATCTGTGAGTGCATGTATAATTTATGAATCTTTCATAATATAAGATATTGCTTTTATTTTGCTCCACTTGTTAACTTCATCATCTACAGACGACAGGCAGAGTGTGCAAAAACAGCCAGGATCCAAATGGCGCTTCCCACTGGCAAATCCGGAGGTGCTGCCACCAACAATCTGTATGAAGAACTCGGCGACAGCTCCATGTAAGTTTTATACCTTATGCACTTTATACTGTACTTGTCAAGGTCTTAAAACACTGACTGATACAGAATATTAATATGTAATGGGTTTTACAAGATATATTTACTTGAAGTAAAATTGCCATTCATGCCTATGAATTAAGTCTATATTTCTAACCATGTTGGCATTTTTTCTTTCTTGCTTAATAAATCTAACAAAATTTGTTAGACATGAGTTGTATGATTGGAGCAAGTGTGTGTGGAAAATTAATATATGTAAATGTAAAGTAAATGAAAATTTTAGTTTGATTATTAAGATGCTAATTTGATTCTAATTGATTCTAGGTGGAGTGTTTCTGTTAACATACAGATACGATTTAATGTAACCTAATTTTATGTCTTAGCAAAGCTAGGGCTTCTATTCGTGGTGTTAAAATTCCACCCAATGACGATAACGTACTCGGTTACTGCGACGAGTACTGCGTCACTAGATGCATATGGGGAAAAACTCCTTTTTCTCCAAGGACTGAAGACTTATTCAATCATGCAGTGTAACTGCACGGCCATTGGTTCGTGCAGTGATTATAAAACGAACCAATGGCTCGTCAGCAGTGCTGCACGAGCCTATGGCGGTGAAGCCTGCCAGAGCCCACCAGAATGGGCGGGGCCATCTGGCTATATAAGCGGGCATTTCGCCATAGGGTCTCAGGTCAATTCGACTGAAGTGACGACACTGAGTCATGCAGCGTCATGGCACAGAACGGAACGCAGTACTCGTTCCCGTATCTAAGGGAACCGAGGTTATGAAAGTAACTGAGTACGTTCCCTGCCGATACTTCACTCGTACTGCGTTGCTAGATGCATATGGGGAACCAATATAATCCTGCCGTGCCATGAAAGAGTAACGACTGATAAGAACTGGCCTTGAGCAAAAAGGCTCAGAGGGACCAATTATGCGCAGGGTGAGCCCTGCAGGAGGCAAGAGGGCTGAGCTCATAGAGGTCAGCCCAGCCTAGATAATCGTTCCAATGGTCGTATATACAGCCTTGGCACTAATAATAGGGCCAAGAGCGTTCCTGAAGAATCAGGCAGAGCCTGATACTTAGACTGCCTTAGACAGGCGTGTGCCACTTTAAGCAGATAAAATCCGGGCCTGCAAGCCCGGAACATCCCAGTTGTAGAACCTGTCAAAGGTGGACTGCGAGGCCCAGCCGGCCGCCGCACAGATGTCTGCTATGGACACACCACTAGACCATGCCCAAGAAGAGGCCACGCCTCGAGTAGAATGGGCTCTCACTCCTATGAGACTCAGAAGGCCCAGGGAGTAAGCTAGTGTGATAGCATCAACCAACCATCGAGAGATCCTCTGCTTTGTGGCCGGAGAACCCTTGGTGTGGCCGCCAAAGCATACGAAGAGTTGTTCCGACTGCCTGAAGGGAGCGGAGCACTCAATGTAAATTCTCAGTGCCCTGACTGGGCAGAGAGGGTTAAACTCCTGGTCCTCCTCAGAAGGAGGAAGCGCAGAGAGTGTAATAACCTGGGCCCTAAACGGAGTGCAGAGCACTTTAGGGACATACCCATGTCTTGGCTTTAGAACGACCTTGGAGTTGTTAGGCCCAAACTCAAGACAGACAGGGCTTATCGAGAGAGCCTGCAAGTCACCTATTCGCTTAACTGATGCTAGCGCCAGCAGCAGAGCGGTTTTCAGTGACAGTGCCTTTAAGCTCACAGACTGAAGTGGCTCAAAGGGGGAGCCTTTGAGGGCTCTCAGGACCGTGGGCAGATCCCATGCAGGGACCGTGAGGGGCCGGAGTAGATGGAGCCTCCTGGATCCCTTCAGAAAACAGACAACTAGGTTGTTCCAGCCCACCGACTGTCCGACTATAGGAGCGTGAGAAGCTGCTATAGCTGCCACATAGACTTTGAGCATGGAAGGAGAGCAGCCCTTGTCCAACAGCTCTTGTAATATCACCGATATGTCACATATTATTGGGTTCTCGCCATGGGTTTTTCACCAGGCGGTGAAAATCGATCACTTAAGGGCGTAGAGGCATCTCCTAGACGGGGCTCTAGCCTGTGAGATGGTGTTCAGAACGCTCTCTGGGAGATCTACTGATTCCCATTGAGAGCCCATAGTTGTAATGCCCACAGCTCGGGCTGGGGGTGCCAAATCGTTCTGTTTGCCTGAGAGTGGAGGTCTCACCTCAGGGGAATGGGCCATGGAGCTGCTGTCAGCAGCTGAGACATCTTTGAGATGCAGAGATGGTTCTTCCAAAGCGGGGCCACCAGAAGCACTCTGTGCCTGCGCTCCCTGATTTTCCTAACTACCTGGGGGATCAGGGCGATCGGGGGAAAATCATACAGGAGGAGGTTGGGCCATTCGTGGCCCAACACGTCCTGGTTCTTCGAAAAATAAGTTTGGCAATGAGAGTTGTCTTTTGAGGCGAAGAGTTCGACCTCTGCCTTGCCAAAGATCTCCCAGATTTTCTGAACTGTCTGTAGGTGGAGCATTCACTCTTCTGAGGAGACGTTGCTCCGAGATAGCATGTCTGCTCCTTGGTTCAGTAGGCCGGTCACATGTGCTGCCCTAAATGAACGCAGGTTGAGATGTGCCCACTCCAAGAGGCGTTTTACCATCTCGAAAAGGCATTTTGAGATGAGCCCGCCTTGGCGATTTATATATGACACCACCGTCATGCTGTCTGACCGGATTAGCACGTGATGTCCCTTCAGGACTGGCAAGAAGGTCTGAAGAGCTCAATATACTGCTGTCAGTTCGAGGCAGTTGATGTGTAGCTGGCCTTCCGCGTTCGTCCAGGAGCTGAAGGTCGGTCTGCCATCGCACAGAGCTCCCCAGCCTGTGTTGGATGCGTCTGTCGAGACAACTTTCCTTCTGTAAACCAATCCCATAGTCATGCCTTGCACGAACCACTGTAGGTTCTTCCAGGGGGCCAGGGCTGTCACGCAGGCGTGGTCCACCCTGATGCGGATGTGTCCATGATGCCATGCATGGGGCTGAATTAGTAGTAGAATTAGACTACTGAAGGGGTCTCATTCTGAGAAAGCCCAACTGAAGTACCTGATGGTGCTGCAGAGTCCATGAGGCCCAGCATCCTTTGAAAACTCTTGAGAGGGTAGGAGGCTGTGATTCTGAAGGAAACCACGAGCTGTTATATAGCCAGCGCACGATCTGGCACGACTATCACCCTCATGTGGACTGAGTTGAAAATTGCCCCCAGGAACGAGGTTCATTGGCTGGGGAACAGAGAGCTCTTGGCAAAATTGATCCTGAGTCCCAGGCGCTCTAAGTGGCTGAGGAGGAGGGACTTGTGGGCTATTAGCTTGGCCTCCAACTGTGCTAAAACGAACCAGTCATCGAGGTAATTCAGGATACGGATTCCCATCTGTCTCAGAGGGGAGAGGGCCACGTCCATGCACTTCGAAAAAGTGCGGGGAGCCAGAGACAGCCCGAAGGGCAGGACCGTGTATTGATAAGCCACTCCCTTGAAGGTGAATCTCAAGAATCGTCTGTGATGGGGGGCTATTTGGATGTGAAAATAAGCATCTTTCAGATCCAACGAAAAGAACCAGTCTCCTGGGCGGATTTGTGAGAGGATCTGCTTCAGTGTAGTCATTCTGAACGGCCGTTTCATGAGGGCACGGTTCTGAGATCGAGGATGGGCCGCAGGCCGCAGGCCGCCATCCTTTTTGGGGATGAGGAAGTAACGGCTGTAGAAGCCTGACTCGCTCTGAGCTGGTGGAACTGTTTCTACGCCTCCTTTTGCCAGCAAATTCTTTTCCTCAGCTTGCAGAACGTGAACGTTCTTGCTGTGCATTGAGGTAGAGACCACGCCGCTGAACCCTGGGGGTTTTCGAGCATATTGAAGTGAATAATCTCATTCTATAATCCCCAGAACCCACTGAGACACTCCGGGGATGGCCCGCCAGGCCTCGGCCCATGTGACAAGGGGTTGAATTAATTTGGGTGGTGAGTCGCCATGCAGGGACTCGACACTCATTATAACTGGAAGAAGAAATTTGCTCTCTTTTTGAAAATTTCTTTTTCGGAAAGGTGTAGCGTCTAGCCGAGCGGGAGCGCTTTCGGGGCTCAGGCTTTTAAGCAGGCTGAGCGGGCGACGGCGCAGCTTTAGCTGGCTGCTGCGCTGGAGCAGGCTTGGGGCGACTGGTGGTCGTTGCAGAGATGGAGCGTTTCGGCAAGAAGTGTCGCATGGCCTGGGACAACTTCTGAGCTGCAGTGAATTGCTCTGCAAACCCCTCGACGGCAGGTCCAAACACGCCCGCAGGGGAGACCGGGGAGTCGAGGAAGGTAACCTTGTCAGCCTCCTTGATCTCAGTAAGGTTTAGCCATAAGTGGCGCTCCAGCACCACTAGATTGGCCATTGACCTCCCTATGGCCTGTACTGTGGCCTTGGTAGCCCTTAGAGTCAGGTCTGTAGCGCTGCGCAGCTCCCTGAAAGCTGCGGCATCAGGTCCTGACTCATCCATAGCCTGGAGGAGTTTTCCATCCGATAGCAGTGGGCGGGCAAAGGTGCGCAGCCACTGCCTCGTAGAGAGGAGGCATCCTCTCATAACCCTTTTCTTCAGCGCCATCCACTGAGGAGAGAGCAGAAGAAGATTTAGAGCGAAGGCGAGCCGAGTATGGAGCGCGCGCCACGACTTTGTAAACTCGTCATGGACCTCTGGGAAAAACGGAGAGGCTCGCTGACGAGGAGCCTGGCGGCGCCCCGGCAAGAACCATTCGTCCAGACGGCTACGAGTGGGCTCCCCCGGCATAGACCACTCCAGTCCCAGCTCCACAACTGCCTTAGAGAGGATGCAGAAAAGCTCGGCATCCATCCCTGGCTTAGAGTAGCTGGGCTCGGCAGACGATGAAGGGGCGGGGTCAGCAATCGAGCCCGACAACTCCTCCACATCTGATGCTATTAGAGATATGCCATCGTCTAATAGCTCGCTTTCGTCGGCACCGAACGAGACCATGTTGCTCGCATCAGGCGAGGGACGGTGGTCTGTATGCTCAAAGAGAACGGGAGAATACTCTCTGCTTGGCGGAGGCAAGGCGCACGGGATCTGGGCCAGCGCGAGCTCGCTCGTGGCCGAGCACTTAGTCCCTTTGCCCCGCTGTTTTTTCCTCACAGGTCCCTGGGAGGAAAAAAATGGGAGGGTGCAAGGGGCGGATTTGCTCTCTAAAAAGAAAGTGATCCGAGCGCAGAGTGGCGAGACTCATGTTCACACAATGTGAACAATCCATCTCGGTCAGAGCGGCATCCGTGTGGGGCTTGCCCAGGCAGGAAACGCACTCTGAGTGGCCGTCACCATCGTGCAGTGCAATACTGCACAACGTGCAATGACGGCGTGGCATTTGAACCAACGCCGCTGCTCTTTTAGAGAAATTTGCTATTTTAGGCTTTGCCAGATGGCAGCAGGGAACAAGTTGGCTTCTGCGCTGGTCGCCGAGCAGCTCGAAGAGCAGGCGGAAGCGGCGAGAACGTGCAGAGAAAAAGGCAGCTTCAATCCGAAGTGAGGCGTTTCAACGGCGAGTGTCTTCAAATCCTGAAGGTCAGCGAAGGGAAGATCGTCGTCGCTGAAGGAGAATTGATCTGAGACCCTATGGCGAAATGCCTGCTTATATAGCCAGATGGCCCGGCCCATTCTGGCAGGCTCTGGCGGGCTTCACCACCATAGGCTCATGCAGCACCGCTGACGAGCCATTGGTTCGTTTTATAATCGCTGCACGAACCAATGGCCATGCAGTTACTGCGTGATTGAAGAAGTCTTCAGTCCTCGGAGAAAAAGGAGTTTTTCCCCATATGTGTCTAGCGACACAGTACGAGTGAAATATCGACAGGGAACGCTTTTTTGTGACAGTGGTTTCCATTTATTCTTTTACCTGTGCCAGTTTTTCACACATTAGGGTTAATGCAAAATTACAGGCCTTCGCTAAAAAGATCTCAGGTTGAGGTGATCACCAAACTCTTTTGTTACCCTCAGGGTATGGTCCCAACATCACAAGGTTTCAAAGTACAAAGCAGTGACAACACACAGCTTATCACAGTTATCATTTTATAGCATGTTATAAGATTTTTGTGGAATATCAAAGGAATTTATCAGGAATGGTCTAATGATCATCTAACCCAAATTTGATGAAGACTGGACTAATTTATATAAGAAGTTGCAGGTACCCCTGAGGCATATAGCAGGCATGGCGATTAACAAGTTTTTGTTTACATTTAAATCTGAACATTGCCAAGATACAGCCTGAAATCCTATGTGGCTTTATCATTGTCATATTCATATTGAATTGCATCCCAGTGGTTTTGGTATATCAAAAAGTGTTTTGTTATTGTTGTTGTTGTTGTTTTTTGGCCAACTCTTCAATAACTTTTGACCCCAAAACTGTCATGATAGAAAACAATTTATCTTCTATGAGTAATTTTATTACTTTTTTTGACCATACAATTCCCAGTGGGGAGAAAACAATCTGATATAATAGATTCCTAGACAGTTTCAGTGCACAACCTGTAATTTAGTATTATGTGAGCATTTTCTACCCTCTTTCTGACCCTTAAAATTAAACTGGCTTATTTTCCACTGTACCCATCTTATCAAGATGATCGTTACCAATTGGAATAACATTTTCTTTTTGTTCTAAAATAATAGTACCTGTCCTACTTCTATTGTCTTAATCATGACTGAACAGGCCAAGTTTCTCAACACTGAAGTTTAAATGTGGACAGTTTAGTTTAATATGCAAATTGTTGTGATGTCACATCTTATTTCAAAAGATCAATTAAAGTTATTCATTATCATCATTTAAACTGATTTCTCTGGAATGGTTGTGTCTAATTTTAGACAGGTTTCCCTTTTAAAGGACTAGCACTTACCCATTAACCTTTATTACACTTATCTGGTTTTAACATCTTGCTAATTTCACTCATACAATTTGTCTTTTCCTCCTGTCTCTCTTTTTCATTTATTGGATATCAGATCTAAGTAAGTAGGCAATCATTTTTGTTTCAACTAGTAGACAACTAAGTAGTTTGAAGTAGACAGTATACTGTAAGTAAGGTATAGTTGTATTTGTGATGGTTTCTCGGAAAGATGTTGAATGTCCTTTCTTTCCAATTGCCTAGCACTGTTATCAGTTGCCTTTCTGTTGATCAGTAATGATATTAGCAGTATTGATATTATATATTGGCACTGTGTAAGCGCTGTTCGGTGAAAACTTCTTGTTTTGGGTGTTTGCCTAGGATTTTGTTAGCATTTTGTTCTTAGTACTATAGTCAATCCAAGCAAGTGCTTTTCATAGCTGGCTTCCCTCCCACCTCCCCCTCTATCTTGCTGTTCACGTCCTCTGCTAAGTCAATCTTTGTCTCTTTTTGCGGTTATGCTGAAAGCAGGACTAAGAGGTGTGTTCTGAAGGACGGCGATCGGCAGCGTCTCATTAGCTCATTTGCCTCCCATGCCATTACTGCTCACAAGCTGTCCACCGCTAATGGAATTCTGCTCAACAACTTGCCTAAGTCAGAAAGCAACATTACCTTCCTTTCTGACGAGAACCCTCTTACTACAACCAACCCCCTGTACCATGATGACGGCACCCTAAGCAGCCCTGAGCACCAAAACCAAAGGTACCACCTGGGCACATATTCACCTGACATGAGAGGTTTGAGAAAGTCCATCCTGCGCTTCCCATCTACAGGCTCAGGACATGCCTGGACTTTACCCTCTAGGTTGCACAAGTGGGAGACCAATGAAGCCCTATGGAGTAGGAAGGTGGTGATGGATCCAGTTCAGTGGGAGCTGCAACTGCTGAAGTCCGACCTTAAGGACAGTAGGGAGATGATTGATGGGTTTGATGGGCTCGTAGATGAAGATCCAGAGCCCAAATTGACAGTAAAAGAGCAGGCACGGCAGTTTGAGCAGCAGGCCTTGCAGGATATAAGGCAGAGGCAAGGCCAGGACTCTCGTGGGTCACTCTCTTCCGAAATTATTCTCTCTGTTTTTGAGACCCCGCAGTCTTCAATCATGGGATATAACAGCAGACCCCCATCAATAATCATTACCCAGAGTGACGGAACACCTCCACCTAGTCACAAGCCCACTCCACCAGTGCTACGGAAGTTCAGCAGAATGACTACCTATCCTGATGTGGAGTCTTACGAGGTCAATGTGGAGATCATCCCAGACCCTCCAGATGTACCTGCTCCACAACCACCTCCACCTCTCTCCAGTTCCCCACCACCTCCACCTCCTTCCAGTCACCCACCACCTCCACCTCCTTCCAGTCCCCCACCACCACCTCCTTCCAGTCCCCCACCCCAGTCAATTCCTGTCCCTCCATCCCCACCAGATCCTCCCCATCCAACCCCTCCACCTCCTCCTCCTCTCCCCCCTCCCTTATCACCAGCCTTTTCCCGTTCTATGCCTCCTTCTCCATTTGTCCTTCCTCCTCTTCCCTCGGTCACATCCCTCCGACCGGTATCCTTACGCCCCACACCACCTCCACCGCCGTCCGAGCCGGAGCCTCCCAAGAAAGAACTCAAAGGGATCCTTAAGAACATCCAGAACATAGCAGACATAGAAAAATCCATTGCCAACATGTACAGTCAAATAGATAAAAAGCAGCGCCCACCAAAGATTGGCTCCAAACCACAAGTGTCTGTCGAACCAGAGGCTGGTGTGTCAGAGGCAGAGCCTGTACAAGAAATAACAGCACCAGAGCCCAATCCAAACATGAACTCACTAGTGGAGGAGCTGGAGAAACGCTTTCCTTCTCAGTCCACTATCCTGTGACACTCTCTTTGTCCATACTGCTATTACTCTCTTAGAGGCAGTTCACACGGGATGCATTCTAGCATTACAGCATTTTGCCAGAGCACTGCAGAACTGACAACAGGCAAGGCGTTCCTGTTACTCAAACAGTAGAGTATGGCGCCAGCAACACCAGCACAATAATGTGTCCTGTGTGAACGGACCCTTAGACTATAGCCACTTTTCCACTGCGTGGTATGACTTGGCTCTGCACAACTTGGCTCGCTTTATTCGGTTTGCTTTTCCACTGCAGTTTAGTAATGCTTCAAAGTGGGTGTGATTATAGAGTGACCATTATAGTTGTGCTGTCTACTGACCATGATACAACTTTTTTGCGTGCGACTTTCATTTAAAGCAAGTCATTTAAAAAAGTTGTGCAAACAAATGATACTGTAGTGACTATTTAAATGTAGCGGGTCTGGTTTCTTGTGTCACAAAACCAGTGATGCTGGTAGTGACGATTCTCTCTGACCAATCAGTGTTCTGCAGTGTTCACACGTCACATTTTAATATCGGTACAGTTCACTTGGAACCTCAACCAAGGTGGTATTAAAAAAAAGTACCAGGTACTAGGTAGTGTACACAGTGGAAAACCCCCCAAAAGTGACCCGTACCGAGCCGTACCAATCTGTATCATGCAGTGGAAAAGTGCCATATCACTACATTCTTGTCATCTTTTTGTCTTATCATTGTGTTTCATCTTACTGTATAACAAAATCAAGTTTTTGTGCTTTTACAGTTTTTGTATTTTTATTAAGTTTTGCAAGAGTGTTTTATTATTTAGTTCAGTTAAACCATTCATACAGGCATTTTATTGTATCCCTTCAAACTGTTTTAGTACACAAAACACTATTACTTATAGAAATTATCCTATTCATATGACCTGATGTTGGGCTGTATGTTACTGTCACTTGATGGGATAAATGTCCTCTATAAAGCTTTTTTTCTGAGATACACTGCATGTGCTCACCTCTCATTTTTCTTTCTTTCTTTTTTCTCCCATTTTCTTTATTTAATTGTATTAGCACAGCCTCTGTGACCACATTTACACTGTATACCAGTTTTGAGCAATATCTGGCACAGGATATTCATATGAGCACAGTCGGTTATGTGAATGTAAGCAGACTGAATTAAAAAATGGATGTGTGTAAAAATGGATCAGATCTGTGCATTAGGCCTCACAGTGTAAATGCTGTGTGACACTAGGGTACATCAAGAGTCCCATGTAGCTCAAATACAGTCAAGCCATATAGCTTTGATTTAACATAAAAGAGGGTTGTGAGGAATTTTTTTAGTGCAGAAGTGGCAAAACACTGCACTTCAAAAAGTGTCCGTCTTCATTGTATGAAATCTGTATCACTATGATCAATTTATTTTTTAAGTACAGCTTTTATAGGACAGTGTGTCTCTCAGTACAAGCATTTGCATCAAACTGTTTGTGCTAGATGTGCAAATTGTCTGTGCTAGAAAGGACTAGAAAAGCACTGGAAGAGAATCAAGTTTGTTGTAATGCTAAATGGCTCTATGGTACGTGACTGTGCACACTTTAGGAGTTTGAGAGGCAACTGAGTCATCAAGTTGCTTGTAATTACCGGCTAAATCAATTTAGTGTCCACGTTTTTGTGTGTGAGAGAGAGAGCTTGTCTGATTGGCGATATGTCCTCCATTTACTCTTTTAAACTGAAACACACTGCATTCGATTTAGCAAATGTCCTCCTAATCCCAGCTTTAATTGTTATGATACTTATGGATGGATGCTGCACAATTGCATCCGATTATTGTTGACTCGCAGCAGTACACAACTATACCATATTGTTTTTGTTCTTGTGCTGTCGCGCATTCTAAAGTATCTCAATGACCTTTTGAAAATTGATCATGTTCTGTTTCTGTAATGATTGCACCTTGTATTTACAGTGGGCAGCACTGTAGCCGACTCCAATATTCTGGTTAGGCTTTGTTTTAAACCTCTTACCCTACTAAATTTCTGCAATAAATTCAGCCACTTAATATAGACACCATTCAAACTTTTTGTAGATCACCTCAATGTTATGTGTGCTATGTATTTTTGGTTTTACTAGATGAAAGAAATATAAGAGTGAAGACAGAAAAATCTCCCATTGATTTACAATTAATGTGCAGGATTCAAAAACCAACGTCAATATTTGCCTTTTGAATTCTGATTTGGTCTTCACACTAAATGTTGTCATTTTTCATATGTATTAAACCATTTAGAGCTTCGTTTGTGATGGTGATGATTTACTAAAACTAGTAAATACCTAAACGTTTTTACTTTACTATCATTCAAGCACTGTTGTTTCTTTCGAATTTTCTTTACAGATAACCCACATCATGCCATACTTTCCCATCTCATATCATGATTTGTTTTTCTAATCTGTAGCGCCATGTTCCATTAGGACTAGCAGCGCCATCATGACATATTAACAGTGTTAGGGAACAAACAAACATCTTTATGGCAATCAGAGGGAGGAGGGAAGCTCTCTGTGCGATAAAATTAGCACAATCAAACAAGATTCATCTGTCACTAATACTGTGTTTAGTCAACGTTTCAAACACTGGCAAAGCAGATGGCAAAAGTCAAACTGCAGAAAAAGATGCATGTCTAAAACTTGTGCTGTCAACAAATTAATTCATTAAATGTGATTACAAAAGAATAACGTGATAACATGTTTAATCACATATTGATGTATGTGATTATATGTAATTAATCTGCATATTGTAATTGTGTTTTTTGTGCAGCCCTATTAACATTTTAACTACTTATATTGTAGTAAATTTTAATACATAACTTAAGGAAACAGAAGCTTAAAGAAAAAGACATATTAGCAGTGCTTATCCTGTTAAGTAGTTTATGATTCATAATTAATCAAAATCTTTTTTGATTTATTTTTTAAGTGATGTTGAAAACAATGGTAGCTTTTTAGCCTTCGTAATATCTTCCTCTATATGCTGTCAGTGGTGGTGTTGGCTCCCATTACTTTTAATTAACATAAACTCCACATAGAATAGAATAGAACATGCCAGCTAATGGTAAATTATTTTTAATCTCATAATTATTTTGTGTGACCTTGAAGGAGTTGAGAAAGATGATCAAATAATTAATATAGCACAGTAGGTTTAATTCAGCTTTGGTAAGTTTCCTTTTTTGGGAAAAACGATGGAAATGCCAATGCAGTTGTACCTTGACCTTGTTATAACTATATAACATAATTAGTGTTTAATTATATACTTCAATTATAATTACATATCATGTAATATATCATATTTCATTCGTGGACTGACACATCATTACACCTGCAAACACACTCACATAGAGAGAGAAAAGTCAACAAAACAAAAGTCCCTTGAAAGTCGCATATTATCGTTAAGAGATAAATCTTCATTGGAATCCCTCATTATGCCCACATCAGGGAAAAACTGCTGTAATTTGCTCTCGCTGATCTGCTGCCTGGAGAGAATTTTAATTTGCTACGCTTTCAGTGAAATGGTCCTGCCACTTAGGAAACACTGGTCCGTTTCCATATAAACTCTGTGTACCCCTAACACACACCTGATAAAGTGTAAATCGAATGGGTTTTTTAGGTTGTCTTTGCGTGCCAAGCATTGCCACACATGATAATGTCTAATGTCATTAGAGGCTTGAGGGTGTTAACATTCATCTGAGTGATAAACAAACAGTGTGCCACTTGTCCTTGCAGTAAACCATTGTCTAGCTTTTCTCCTCTATGTGCATGTCATTGTCTTATTGTCTTCTTTTGAATCAGTGGTGTTAACACAGATTCATTATGCGATGAGGCCTGTGAGCTTCATTGCCATTTAGTGCTCACCAATGACCCCTAGACCAATGTCCCCTAAACTAAAATATCATAATTAATAATAGAATCCATAAAGAAAGAAAGAAATAGTTCGCCCAAAAAATAATTAAAAATATGCTGAAAATGTAGTTTGTTTGTTCGTTGGAACAGATTTGGAGAAATTTAGCTTTACACCAGTGCTTACCAATGGATCCTCTGCAGTGAATGGGTGCCGTCAAAATGAGAGTCCAAACAGCTGACAAAAACATCACAATAATCCACAAGTAATAACAATAATCCACAGTCCATCAATTAAAGTCTTGTTAAGTGAAAAGCTGCATCTTTGTAATAAACAATTCATCAAGACATTTTTAACCAGCTAAAATATGAGTTCTTTATCCATAATATTGCTTTCTCCAGTGAAAAAGTCATCTTATCTGAATCAGGAGGGAAATATGCAAAGATCAAGCACTATTTACAAGCAAAAAACATCCAAAAATGTTCTAAAAAAAATGTCTTGTGGATTATTGTAATGTTTTTATCAGCTGTTTGGACTCTTATTCTGGCGGCACCCATTCACTGCAGAGGATCCATTGATGAGCAAGTTTTCGGGTGAACTCACTGAAAGTTTTGTTTCAGACTACGGTATATCTGCATATTTATTCACACACACACACTCAGTTCTTCACAGTTGTACATTATTTATCAGAGTTTGAAGCAACCTTGCAAAAACTTAACGGACATTGTCCTCGAAACCTCATCTCAAGGAAATGCTGTCTCATCTTATGCATTAAATCTGCTAAACATTTAAAGACTTTGCCACATCTGACAGTCCAGTTCGAGATAAGGAATTAAAACACTTTCTAGATATGAAATATCAAAGTTTTATCGCAATAATCTTACTGACTTTATTTCCATACTGTTATCTCCTCACAGGAGAGGCTACGGGCATCAGGAGGTATGTATTTTTATTCTTTGGAATTGCATTGTTTGAATGATGTCTCATCTTGAGACAGTTTTATTGGTCATTATTTTTATCAGTTGATGCTATTTGATAGGGACAGTGATGAGAGAGGAAATAAGTATTAGTCGAGATCTCATCTGTAAAATTGCTGATGGCTAGATCTGTCGGTTTGGAGTTTGACATGCTGAAACATTTCTCAAATATTTTTGTTCTTATGAGGTTTGATTTCATGAATTCCAAAGTGTGTTTAAATGAAGCAATAAACACAACACTTCAAGAGGCTTATTGCTTTTATAAAACAGTAGCAACAAGGTCACACTTTATTTTAAGGTCCAATTCACACTATTAACTATACAATTTTTGCCTCTGTAAACTCCTAAATTTCTTATATATCTGTGCAGCAATATTTAATGTCCATTTTTATTTGCCAAATTTATTTGCTAATTAGCCATAATCTGCAGAGTCAGATGATAATTATAACAAAATAAACCCTTTTAGGGTAATAAAAGGCAATATTTTGTGACAATGACTGTACAACATAACTTGGTACATTATAAAATGTGTGCTCATAGCTATTCTGTAAACTCGCTAGTAAAGTTTTTTTTTTTTTTTTTTTTTTTTTAGGGAAAATTTTCATATTATTGAAAACTTTGCATGTAATGATTTCTTCTTTCAAAACTCTATTATACAGTGGTGTCCTAAAGTCTGAAAACACTAGTAAAAATTTTGAATAAGCACACAAATTGTTTTATCAGTGTAATCTGAGTGAAAATATGAACTAAAAATTAACTAAAAATAAAATTTATCAGAATTTCTTCTCTAAAGCAAGTGAATCTAATCTTCTGTACAAATATTTTCTCAAATGTTTATTACATTTTTTTCTCCAGACCATAAAAATTGATTTATTTATTTTTTGATTGGTTTAAATTCAGATTTTATTTTCAGTTGCTGATTTTCAGTGTAATCACAGACTTGTGGATCCAACTGTACTTACTTTATATCTTCATTCATTCTCACATAGATCAAGAAATGTAATCTTTCTCCTTTTCTCTCTTGTTTCTGCACTGTTTCTCTGCTGAATGCTGTGCAGCAACAGCAGTTGCTTCGACCCTCTCTCTTGAGACCAGAGGTAGAGAATCTCAACTTTAGTCACAGAAAAGTGTTTCTGTTGAGCTGAATGTGCTGTATGAATGTCATTTAATGAACATGAATATGTAGTTTGCATGTAATTGTTTTACATGCAGTCCCAAGAAGGGCTAATGTAGCCACGTAGCTTTTACCAAATAAAGAAATACAGAAATTCCATTGTTTCCTTCTTTATAATGGGCAGCACTTTCGTCTGACTTTCCCAAGGATTTTGCCTAAAGCAATGCACTCTTTGAATTATAACTCTTTGCTCTGCTCACAGGAACTCTCTATGGAGTCTGGTATCGACCCAGGACAGGACTATTATACACAGGATTACTATAATTATGACCACAGGTGAGTGTGCGTTCATTGGTCAAAATGTACTGCAGGCCCAAATCAAAATTTTCATATATGTGTCGAGCCTGCTGCATTTAATAAAGAAAATTTTCTCTAAACTATGTGGGCCACCTGGTTGTGTCTTTTTGACTGTAATAGCAATAACTATTTACTGATGCTTGCGCAAGGTGAGCTGTCCATATGGAACCTAATTAGTAGAAAACCATAGAAATTAATGGTCCCCTGAGGGAGGTGATGGTAATTGCAGACTATCAAAAATATTTGAGCAAAACTGAATGCTAGCCAAATTTTCTTATTGTCTTATACAGTAGGTCTTAGAAATGTGATCAGTAGCAGTCCCCTGCTGTATACCACATTGGTCTTCAATATATCCTTCTACTCTCAATAAACCCAAATGAAAACATCCATGGCTACAAGCTAGTGAGGATCAATGTAATCTTGAACTTCAGCTTGTTTCCTGTTAAATGGGCTGCCTCAGCTGCATTTGGGTTCAGACAGCCTGCTGCTCCCCAAGAATACTCAAATCCTTAATGAAGGTCCGTTTTGACCTTTTCCATACAGTGTTATGAGGAGGTTATGTTACTAAATCTTACTTATTGGATTTACCTTTTATTTCAATGTCCCAGAACTTTCATAAAGTTTTAGTTGGTTTAGGGGACAGTAGGGATAAAGTTTTTGCTCATTTATTCATAAATGTTTTGCATTGGTGTGTGTGTGTACTGGTATTCAATACGTTATGGGGACCAAATATCCCCACAAGCATAGTAATACCAGTAAATTTTGACCTTGTGGGGGACACTTTTTAGGTCCCTATTAGGAAACAATACAGTTTGTACAGTATAAAAACCATTATGCTTGTAAAGTGTCCCCATAATGATGGAAATACCAGTGTGTGTGTGTTTGTGTGTGTGTGTGTGTTTGAGGTATATGCAATAATCCTGTATACCTTTTAGCTATGACTTGCCTCAGTATGGGAGTCGGCGGAAGCTGATCTCACCAACAGGGATGTATGATGAATATGGAGAGGTGATTATGGAAGATGATGGCAGCTACTACTACAGCCCACACGAATCCGAGGGAGAGGTATCACATTTTATTTTATTTATTTATTTATTTGTTCTGTTTTCTTAGTTTAAACCAATACAACATGCAGTATTTTTTTAATAAAGTTACTTTGATCCTGCCTCTAGCTTAAGGCCCTTACACATGACTCATGTCAGGGTTTTGGTGCTTTTGGCACCTTGACCTTCACTTGAAAAGCATTGCAAATAGCAAGGTAGAAAAAAAGTGTGCTCATTAAAAATAGTGCAACCAAATTAAACAAATCCTGCTGATTACTTTGAATCATTGCAGAAAAAAAAAATTATTTTCATCATTTTCTTGATGATGTTTCAATGTAAACAGATAATCATACATAAGTCAGTAATATCTAAAAGGTGACCCTCACACAAGAGCACTATTGCTTCATGGTGTAGGATTGGGGTGATTTGGGGTCTTTGTTAGCAGAACAAGGGTAACCATCTAGAGCAAAGATGGGCAATTCCGGTCCTGGAGGGTTCAGGATTTCCTAGAGTTTTTCTCCATCTATAATTGGAAATTACAGGCAGGTGTGTTTGATTGTGGATAAAGCTAAACTCTGCAGAACAACGGCCCTCCAGGACCAGAACTACCCATCCCTAATTTATGTAATTCCCTCTTGTGTCATGCTATGATTTTTGCTGGCACCACCCATGTAATGATATATGATGCAGAAGGTCCAGTAATCATTGACTTAACATTGAAAGGTCAGCAGCCAATGGGGTTAAAATTGTTTGAACTTCAATCATCATGTTAGTGCATTTGCTTGTAATGTGTTACTGGGGGTAAGGATGTACCTTGACACTTCTCAGTGCATTGGAGAATGCTGACATGAGTCATGTAAAGACACAAAGATGATGGGTGGTCTGAACTGTTGATTAAATATTCTGACTGCTAAAAAAAACCCTGGACTAATAACAATGTAATAGGTTGCAAGGCAAGGCAGAAGGCCGGCTCCTCCTCCAGGCAAGGCTCCACCAAGAAGGCCCCCTAGACTAGCTTTTGGAGACCAACCTCCGAGGCTTGAGCAACACCTGCCTGGACCAGTTGAAGGCATCACACACCCTTACAGCTCAAAGGCTGAAATGTCATTCAAAGCACCTACAAAACTCAGCCAAATGATTGACAGAAGACCCGGCCCAGCTCCAGCTCCATTCCACCTTCCGTGGAAGAACAACAGAATATTTCCGATTGTAGTTCCTGAGGAGAAAGGAGGAGGTACTGATGACCCTAAAGCAATCACGATGCAACATTCAAACAGTGTGGACAATGGCATGGTCATTGATGGCAACTATTTCCAGACTAAAGAAGCCATGCCTTCAGCAAAGACAAGACTTGGCAAAGTTTTGAGTCAGATGAACATCTTTAAAACATTGCAGACTCAGAAGAACTCTCTGAGCAGCATTAGCGGGACTTTAGATCATAGGAGTAATGGAAGCATCCCAATCTCTTGGTCACTCAGCGAGTCAGAGCGGGAATCACAGAGAATCCCTGGTGATAGTGTGGAAAGTGAGCAAGAAAGAGGTAGGAGCAGGGAAGATATCATTCAACAATCTTACACTGGAAGCACCATGTCATTCACACCTTACCATCCATACAGACTCCAAGAAGGAGCACATATGAGTAGTTTAGACTCTGATGATGATCAAGACCAGAGTCCTCTTGATTCAGACAGGGAGAGCCAAACAAAAACTCAGCTAGATGACACTGAAATAGAGTCAAAGACAGAATCAGATTCAGACCAAGACACAGAGACTGAGAAAGAAACAGAGACAGACCAAGAGTCAGACACAGAGAGAACATCGGAGACAGAGAACGAGTCAAGCTCGGAGGAAGATAGTGGAAAAGAAAGTGTCAAATCGGAGAATAGAGGAACAGTATCATCTGTCAGATCTTCTCGGTCCAGACACAGCAGCACAGCATCCCAGAGGTCAGTAACCTCTACCTACGAGAGAAAGAGCAGCAGATCAACTTCAGAACCTGCAACTACATCCACCCACATGAAATCATTAGAAGAGACCATCCTGAAGGAGGATGAGGACAATAAGGAAGACAAAGGGAAGATGGAAGAAGGCCAAAGTAAGGATCTAAGGTCCTCTAGGTCTAAAAGCAATGATTCTCTGGAGAGAAGACGTGATTCGAACTTCCACAGCATGAGCAGATTCTCCATGAGGAGCAGTAGTGTAGCAAAGGCTTTAGAGATCGACAAACTCTCCCCTATAGATGAGAATAAAGAAGGAGAAATAACTCCAGAGAGAGATGGTAGCCCGGTTGATAGTTCAAGCTCTTCGGATGGAGCAAGAAACCTTAAAGTAGATGGGGAGGATGAGGAGTCTAATTCAGACGCAATTGAGACTGTCGGAGCCTCCTGATATGTTCTGATATGTTCAGTAAGACTGGCTATTGCCTTTATTTCTTGTGTGAATCTTTTTTTATTGGCCTTTTGAATGCCTTCATCTGGTTGGAATTCTTCTTGTTTTCCTCACGCTGAGCACAACTTGGCATTTCTCCTTAACCTTTTCTGAATAACATGCATGCTATTTCATCTGTAGTCTTACCTTTAGAGGTTACCCTTCAAAAGTTTAGGTCAGCAATTAATGTTCAGATCAAAATTAGGTTAGTTTTTGTTGTTTTCTAAAAATTCTGTAATCCAATGGCATTTGGTCCATAAGCACATTACTTTTAATGAGCTCATGAAGGGACATTAAGTGTGTTTGGTTGTTTTCTTTTTTTTTTTAATGACACGCGGTTGCAGTCCAGGAGGGAATCTTCTGGGGAAGCTGATGTTTAAATATTTATCAAACCTACTTTATTTATAGTATTCTGATGAAGTTATCTTGATAATTAACTCATTATAACAATCTTTCTGATAATCAAACCAATATTTGTCATATGAAAAACAGAACAAATCATACAGTGCCATCATACAAATAGAAAAATAGATATTTTTACATTATATGCATTTTTATGCACGCTATTAAGAAATCAATTAATTGATTACTTGTGCATTTTTGTGAAGACTTTCCTCCTTGGACAGAACGCCACTGTTGTGTGCTGTGTAAAAATAAAAAAGTCTGTTATTCTGTAGTCATCTTACACACCTGTTTTCTTTTTTTCAGCATGGTAGAAAAAAGAGGATCAAGCTTATTGTAGACCGTGAATATGAAACTAGTTCAACTGGAGAAGAAAGTGCACCTGAACCACACAGGAACCGCCTATCTAATGTGAACAGCCACAGCAACATTAATGGGAGCATATACTTGGCCCAGAACGGCTCAATAATCCGGACACGACGGGTCGCGCACACCAACAACATCAAGCTCAACTCTCCAATACGATTGGGAAAGCACTTTAAGAAACTAGACAAACTTGCTGTTACACACGAAGAGCGAATTCCTTTAAACAGCCCCGTAATCACAGGTGCTTCAGTAGGTGAACAGAACCTCACAACCAGGCCCTCCAGTGGGTCCCTGGCCTCCAGCACTACAGGCCCAGAGAGTATAGCTTCAAAATCAAATGTGGCAAAAGGAGGGGATGAAAGAACACAAAATGGGGATGAACAAGAGTCCACGGTGGACAATCAGGAGGTGAGGGACCCTTTAGGATCACATAGTGACCGCACTCAATCAGATGAGGAGGAGCTCTGGATGGGGCCTTGGAATAACCTGCACATACCAATGACAAAACTGTGACTTCTGACATGCAGATACTCTATTGTCTTAAAGAACTTGAGGGAAACAACTGAATCTGCAGCATAAAATGATGAAATTGCACTTTCTTTCAGTATTATATTTGCTTTTTCGTGGCCCGGAACAATGAGCTTCTCAATGATTGTTGCATTCATAAGTACCTTAAAAATCAGTCATGTTTCTGGCCCATTGATTGTTGGTCATCCTTTTTTTTTTTTTGGATTTTGTTACAGATGCATTGTATGCTTTCATAAATATTTTTTGTGCTTTTTATAGTTTCAAAGGCAAAATCAAATGTATGCTGAAGTGTATTTTTGGTAAATAGTCATCATTGAAAATAATTGTGATGAATCTAATGTGCACTTATGCACTGTACATTTGCTTAATGCCACAGTCATTTGAATGGACTTGCACCAGAGTTGAAAGTGCTATATTTTTGTGCTTTTTTATACTGTTATATCAAAACAGAATTATTCAGTAAACTCACATTCTGTTACAGATACTTGCCAAACTGAAGAGAACAACTTTTGTTGCTGTTGTTTTATTTTTTATTTGTTATATATATATATATATATATATATATATATATATATATATATATATATATATATATAAGCAAGGCAGAAACTGCTCTCATTGGTGCAGCCTTTGAATATCTGAATTTCTACAAGGCAGAGAAACAGGCACGTCAAATAAACATTCCTGGTAAAAGCGTTTTCATTTATCTTTATTTTCATCAATATAATGAAAAGAGAAAGCACATTTTACTGCTTGAAGTTACACTATCAAAATCTTTGGCTGAAACATAACATTGCAAGTTACTATGAATATTTTGGTATTATATGTGCTTCCTGCTCTACATGGATGAATCTGATGGTGTAAATGTTTTAATTATCTTAAATCAGAGCAGATCTGACTGGACACAGCAAGAACACTGATAATAAGAAGAAAGTCCTACAAGACAATATTTCATCTGAGCAAGTAGCACATCTGCTGCCAAAACAGCCAGACCATATTCATTATTTAAAGGCACAATATTTAAAATCTGGTTTGATGAACTGGCAGCATAATCCTGTATAACGAAATACTACAAATGAGAAGTCTTCCATAGTGTATCTTTAATTAACGTGTATATGATAAAACTTTGATTTAAAAAAATAATAATAACCAGTGCCCAAAGTCACTTCACTTGCCAGTCATCATGATGTAATTACACACTTTAGCTTTAAAGGCAGAAACAAAGAAACACTAAAGCTTGACTACATCTATACTGCATTCAATGCAGCTGTATGAAGGCATTTTAGTAGCCAGGATGTTACACATGCATAGGATTTTTGCACATCTGCCAAACTACAGTTTAGCCATTGTGTCCAACCTGGTTAGATTACACAAACAAACCGATTGAGATTCAGTTTAGTGCCGCTAGTGGCACAGAAATGACACACTTCACCTTTAAAGGCAGAAGCAGAGAAACACCACAGCTTGAATGCACGGAGGTCACGAGAGAGGGAGACAAAGACAATTTTTCCATGAACACACTGGACGTCCATCTATGAAATTGCCTCTGCTACCACTGTGACCTTAACCAGCGATCCTTTCTCTCTTCAATTTCCTGTCAAATTCCCATCAGATGATGCCTTAAAAACAACCCTGACCCCTAGCTATCATAATCCATCACGGAGTGTCAGAAGAAAGGTAAAACGAGGTTACCGAGTGAGAAGCCCAAAAATGATTTAACTGGTTATTGAAAATGGTTCTCTCTCTATAAATTGTATTGGTTTCATGTTTATTTTTTTTTTTTTTAAAAAATAAATAAATAAATAAAAATAGATGTTTAAGGATTTTATGTGTTCTAAAACATGATTGTCTCAAAAATGAACATCATTTACTCACTTCTTCAGTTGAAACGTTAAGTAACTTAGTTACCAAAAATGTTGACTGTGCTCCATTCTTTTAAAGTGAATGCTGTCGAGCTCAAAAATGATAACACAAGTCACAATAAAAGTAGCCCATGTGACTCGTGCGATGCATTTTCAACGTTTTCTGAAGTAAAATGCATGCTTTGTGTGAGAAACAGACGCTTGAAATCTTCCCATGTTTCCGAGCACGTGTTTTTCTTATCATTGCCACTAGCTGGCATAAGCGTCCATTTGTTGAAAATCAAACCAGTATTTAATGTCCCCTGTTGGAGTAAAAGGGTTCTCCACTAGGTGGCGCGAGACTCTTATATTTGCGCAGGCTATATAACTTTTAAATATGGTTTAGTAATTTTAAATAATTGTTCTTGATTCAAGAAACATGTCCGTTCCTGTCAGTCTCACTTAAGCTGGCTCCCTAACGTCATATGCCTGAAAACTCGTCAGCCTAAAAGTTATGAATAGAGATACAAACCTCTTTGGAAGATGTTTTCTTTCTCTTCCATTAAACAGCCCTTGGGGGACACACTAACGTCTGAATCATAGTATTAAAAATGCCAAGAGCAAGAAAAAACACGATTATCTTGGGCTTGGCAAAGTAATTACACTTTAAACGATTATCCTTGCCTGATGAGCGCATGTTAATAACGTCCTGAGCTCTTTGATCTCCAGATCATGATACCAGCAGTCCATTATTTCAAACAAACATCCAAAAGTAAATAAAGTCAATAATTACAAGCTGGCGTGTGTGTTATTACGGGTACCTGCCCACGCGTCATGGATATTTAAAATTCTATAATTAACCATCAGATCAGAGACAGAGAGAGCGTTTCAAAGTATTAAACTGCACATCCTGGAGCCAATGTAAAGTGTCAGGGTGTGTGAGCATGTCTTTAAAAAGGACTAAATACATAAACACACTTTTTTACCTTCACTCCACTGGCCACCATCCAAGAGCTCCCAGCCGCCAGTTTGACCTCAGTTAATGAGTTTGTGGTCATGTTTTAAATGCACTGAATATGGAGAATACATCTGACGTTTTCAGTGTCAAGCTGAAGATTATTTTGATTGCGGTAATTAAGTCTTAATGTCTTTGTTGTCTGAAAGACAGTGCTTTTGTTTTCATTGGACATAAGCGACAGGCGTATATTGTGGCCCGAAGGCCTAGCGTAGCAGGCTAATTCATGAGACTTGCAATGTGAAACCAGACATAGCAACTATTTTTGTGAACTGTGTATATTTGGAGCCATTTTTTGGCTAGTTTTTGGTTTCCTAAACTATATGCTAAGTGTTCCTCTTCCTGTGTAATTTATATCCATACAGAGCAAGTTAGTATTTGAAAGATGTTTGTGATCATCCTGATGAAAAACAGAAAAAGAAAAGAATCGCACACGCTGCTGCACTTGCGAACACGCCGCATACTCTCGGAGAGGAAAAAAATTGATGGCATCCCACCCAAGCATTTTATTATTTCTGAAAGGCAGGGCATATAGAAAAATATAAGTTTGGCAGTCTGGCTCTCGTAATGAAGGGGTTGATCAGGCACGGCTCCAGTGCAGACATTTGAAGATATGCCTTGGCCATCGTGCCACCGAAACTAGTAATAGCATGTCACAGGAATATAGAAAAGAGTAGTATGGTCCTTCATTTGCCATCATGCATGCTGTTTGTGCCTACACGCCTGTCAGAAATGTGTTGAGTGGAGTTGACATGCCGTAAACAAACCCATACTTGCTGTCGACAGCCAAAACTTTTTTATTATTATTATTTGTTTAATCCACCTTATTTTTCCCGTAAGAGTGGACGGGCTTCCATTTGTGTCTGGCTTCCGGTGTCATTCGCTTCCAGCTATTTTTAAGTACATACATTTAGGTGCATTTAGTTTGATATTGCAAACTGGTGTGTCTTACTATTTAATGTATTATTTTAATTATGAACTCACTGGTTTGTAGTGCAAACAGTTTTACCGTTTAATGCACTTTGTTATTTTTCTCGTTATTTCCCTACAGTGGCTAATGAACCAGAAGTCTCGCACATTCACAGAAAATGGCTTACTTCCGCATTGAAAAATAAGGTGGATAGGCTTTTTAAGTAACATTTTATTTTGTTTGTACTTTTAAAATGCCACAAATTTACATTTTTTTAATTATTTTTTATCAAGTTTCCTCAAATTTTAAAAAACTGATTTAAAATGTGGCAGTTTTTAAATTTATATGTTTTTATGAGGGGGGAAAAAACAAATATAAGTCATCTGCATAGCCAACAACTTTTTTCCCTTATATTTTCATTACATTAGGCATTACAAGTCCTTTAATCAAAAACAAAGCAGACAAGACTTTGCTGTTACAATATAAATCACGAATACAAATGTATGCTGTGTATGTATTTATATATACTGCTTAAAAATAGTTTACAGTGTCTTATAATATAATATATACAGCTGAAAGATTTGTTTTGCCACCATAATGCTAACCAGCCAAACCTTGAGGACATATGATCAATTTATATGATCTGATATATAACTAATATTTGTATTAGAATTTATGTTGCATTTATATTAGTTAATATTGTGTTCCTCTTAATGAACAATATACTTATGATGAATTGGGTGTTGCAGGAGGCCACGTTTGGAGGTTTAAGCTTGTTTGACATGCAAAACTGTGTTAAAACAATATTTATTTCAGTCTCTGAAATAAAAACCTGGGACTCAAGGATTAAACATGCTTATTACACAGTGCATAAAATTTTGTAGATGGACTTTAAATGCAGCAATTCATCATGCAGCCTGTTTGTGTTTTATTATGATTAATTTTGGCTGAGTACAGCTGACAGGGCCAAATTTCACAGAAATGACATGAGTGTGTGTTTATGCCTGTTTTCTGTTACTTGTGGTTTTATCGTAGCACAAAAGCTGCAAATCTAATTCCTGGAGTGACGCCCCATCCCTCCAGTGTGCCTTAAATGTGCTTTAGCTACTGGGTGTTCTCTGCAATGAATCAGCCATGGAGCTCGACACAGCGGTGCATGGCCAGCGGCCTGCGAGTATTAATGTGCGCTGCGGCATCAGCGGGGCCTCTAGTTAAAGAGAAATGAGATGAGAGGAGTTAGGAGCTCTGCGGTACAAGCGCCTGCTGGACTGAGGTTAAACGCAGATCTTGAAATGAGAATTTGACTATCTGCTCTCATAAAAGCCTCAGTTAGGGCCGAGCGCGAGAGAGAAACCGCGGCGTCTCTTTCGCTGCTTGCTCGCTGAGAGCAAACAGAAGTCCTGTGTGTTTGCCAGCCCTCTGTGGGTGTTGATTTGCCTCTATGTTTTTTCTTGCTTACCCGAACAGAATTTAGTTGTATGTCATCAAGTATTGAACCCGTTTGTCCTTCGCCACTACCAGCCCAGTTTTTAGAGTGTCAGTGAAACAAACAAGGCATTAAATCTACATTCCCTGCAAGTCTAGCTTAATTCACACTATAAATAGTGTTAACCTGCAATTGTTAACTTGATGAGCTTTTTCTACTTGATTTATCCCATAAAAAATTATGTTGTATAAATTTAATTGTTTTAGCAATATCAAATATTTTTGACTCAAATAAAACCAGTTAATTTAGATGTTAACAGTGCACTCAAACCAACTCATAATAGAACACATCAATTCAGAAGTAAAAAATCTTCAATATATTGAAATATAGTGATTGTGTATAAACCTAGACAGACAAACCATACCATGACCGTAAAGTTGGTATATCATGTTGAAGTTGATGCTTGTTGAAGTCCTGGTGAAATACTACTTTACCCATAATTCTGAAGGGCAATCTACCAATCAGAGAAAGCGCTGTTACCAAGGATACAAGAATAACATCTTAATAAAGCATTGCCAAGATATTTAGAAAAAAAAGAAAAAAAAATTCTAATGTTTCAAAATGCTGTTTTAAACCTCATTGATTTTCATTATATGGAACAGGGTTATTATTATTGTTAACTAAAATTTAAACCATAAGTGTTACTTGAAACAAAATAAACATCAAATGAAATTAATAAACTTATTTTATTTCAGCTAGTTGCCAAAGAAATATTTCTCATTTTTGTTTGGCCTAACTTAAAGTGAATGAATGAATGAAAACTATATAGACAATAATATAAATAACAAAAACACACGACAAATTTACTATAGCTAAAATTAAAGTGAAAACAGAAAATAGAAAATAAAATTTAATTCAAAATATTCAAAATGGCATAATATTCAAAAATATTCAAAAACCCAAAATAAAACTAATAAAAACTATAATAATATATCAATAATAATAAAATAACACTGGTATGATCAAACAAAGAGTTTATTCGTTCTTCAAAAGGTTTATTTTTATTTTATTTATTTATTTATTTATTTTTTTCACAGAAGTGTTAAATATCATGAAGGTGAGTAAATGGTGACCACTACCTTTATCTTTCTGTTAGATTTATTATTATTATTATTATTATTATTATTATTATTATTATTATTATTATTATTATTATTATTATTATTATTTGCAAATCAAATTTCATAATGAGATGACATGTAATCTCATTATGCTCCATTACAGTGGAGTCTGTATTTATTTATTTATTTATTTATTTATAATCCCTTTGGAGAAAATGAAAGAAGGCACAGACAGAGGTGTCTAAAGTGGACCGGTTTCTGGTCAACTGAACACTGGAGTGAGCATTTAATAAGCAATAATGGTTTTGCCTCTCCTACCACATAAACGGTTACAATTTCTAGATTATGAAACATGATGAACCATAAATCATAACTGGCTCACACCAGGACCCTGACCTTTAACTCTCCACCAGCTGATGTTGCCACTTGCCTCCTGAACCCCACACGACAGTCATGTTTTACTAGCTAGAGTTGAGCTTCAGTTAATCGCAGGAGTTTGAGTTTGTTGTTTTATGGAGTCATTTTATCTGATGCCACAGGAAAACACGGCCCTTGGACAGTGAAGGCCAGCGCTTGCCAGCTAAGTGTGGTGATCCTGAACTATGCAACACCAGTTAAACACTGAGTGCTTAGAACTGCGGTCGACTGCGGCGGGATTCAGCGCTTGTGTCCCGCTGCAGCTCTACGCTTTATTCTCTGTTTATCATGGCAGTGCGGAGCCTGGCGCCGCTGCCGCCTTTTAAAATGACATTGGTTAAATGACGTTAACATCCCCGTTCTGAGGTTTGAACTCTAGTTTTGGGCGGCTGACTTGTTTGTGTCTCTAACGTATGATCAAAGCAAAGAGATTTGTACTGAGATTTCTTACCCATGAGAAACGTCACATGTCCAATTTCTTCGCCTTGTGATGTGTGAACCTTTCTCTTTATAGGAGTGTTTGGAAAGCTTCATGCTTGTTATGGGTTCTTTATACTGGAAATGATAGTCTTAATAGGAGCGGTGTATTTAAATATCTCAAATATTTAGGCACTTAAGACACACTTAATGTTTAAATGTCAGCAGACCCTCTAAATCATTCCTGTAAGAAATTAGAAGGGAGTGTCCACATAGTTTTTTTTTTTTTCTGCCGCCAATACTCTAGCATCATTTTACCATCATGTTGTTCCAAATCTATATGACTTTCCTTTCTGTTAGGATATTTTGAAGAATGTAGGTAACCAGAACCTTTTAAGTAGCCATTAGAAAAAAAAAAAAGAAAACACTGATACATTTCTCAAAATATTTTTGCTCATGTTCTACAGCAAGAGAAAGAAAGCCATACAGAGGGTAAATAAATGACAACAGAATTGTAATTTGTGAAATTTCCCTTTAATACTACTTTGGTACTGATTATTGTGATGTAACTTACAGTATACTTGCAGAGTGATCAACAGTTATGGCAGAATTTATATAGCTGGTCTAGTGACATTATTAGATCTGCCAATATAAACTTAATTGGGAAATGCATTGGCCACCAAAAAAATATTTGGACACTTAAAGGGATAGTTCAACCAAAAATGAAAGGTCTGAAATTGTTTGCGTGCTCTCAGGTTGTTCCATACTGGTATTGATTTTTTTTTTCTTCTGCTGAATACAAAATATGATATTTTGAACAATGTGGGTAGCAAAACAGTTTCTGGTCCCGAATGACTTCCATTTTTTTTTCCCTCCATATTATGGAAGTTAGTGGGAACTGGTTGATATGAATGTAAGTTTTCAAGAAAGTCGTCTCAGGTTACGTATGTAACCATGGTTCCCTGAGAAGAGAACGAGACACTGCGTCCTCTAGGGGTCGCCTTCAGCGTGACCGGTATCTGAAGCATACATCTAAACACGACAATAACATTGGCCGGCGACAGCCTATGACGTCATCCAGCACAATCTCAGTATAAATGGACACCGGGAGAACACGTCATTCGCTTCTTCGTCTGAGGCTTGCATCCGAAGCATGGCAAGGGAACTAGAGGAAGCAGTGTCTCATTCCCTTCTCAGTGAACATACGTAACCTGAGACGTTTCCTTCACGGGGGAACTTCGAACTGCGTCCTCTAGGGGTCACTATGGGGAACGGTATACCCACGCCGCCATGCTGAGGGGAATGCATGCCAGAAACCACGGCGAGCACTAAGTACCAACTCTACCATAGCCATGGGAGTTGCCCCTAGGACACCTTGACGCCTGTCAGTGACATTATCCCCTCCGGCCAAGGGCCTGAGCTAAACACCCTAAACAACTTACCTAGGGTTACCGAGCCTAGGGCAGAGCTCAAAGGCTTGGAATCAGAAGAAGAGATTCCTTCGAGAGGATACGGCCAGGTGTCTAAAACACCAAACCAGACCCTGGCCTGTCACCCAGGGGGCTACCGCCAGCTCTGAATGAGCTTGATCAAAGAGCTGGCTCGACAGATCTTTGGTAGCAACATCCTGCGCAGAAATGTATCAGCAGGGATACATAAGTTGAGTGGAGCCCAAGGTGAAAACAGGGGCCTAAACCAGCCCACAGAAAGGGAACGAGGCTAACAGCGCGTAACCCTTACCATACAGGATTTTAGAAAGCATGCAGAATGCTTAGCATGCACACTTACCACAATGTGGATTTTTAGAAACTGCACAGAAGCTCAGTGTGTGCACTTACCATAGCATAGATTTAGAAAACACCACTACTAAGGGGTACCGAAACTGTCACTGAGACAAGCCTAGGGACCCTACGTGACTGTGGCAGCTCAAGGAGTGATAATTAATTCAGCAGGAGGCCACGTGCTTCAAAGCGGATGTGGATTGAAAAGGCGTATCTCACAGAAAAACCCTCCATGTGAGGGGAGTATCGCCAACTCAACCATAGCAGTCACAAGACCGACTCCGGAACATCTTTGCTCATGCATAACTAGAAGGGGCGTAGCACCCAGCTCTCAAACTGAGAGGGGGACACCAGCGCCCGACTGGGAAGCAGTGTGCTCATAGATAACCCTCCAGGGAGAGGGACGCACTGCAGAGCTGCTAACCGGAGCTCAAGGAGCGGAGGCCCCAACTCCAAAAATAGGAGGGGGACTTAAACGATCAGTCTGGGAGTGGCGTGCTCATAGGTGACCCTCCATGATGAGGGGAGCACTGCCAAGCTCGACCAACAAGGAAAGCAGCTTAACAGGAAGGCGGAGAGAGGCCTAACAACCTGAGGCTGCTGCTCGATGGAGCTCAAAAGAACGGAGGACCCGATGCGAGGAGACCTCAGATGCTCAGTTGGGAGCGGTGTGCTCAAAGGTAACCCCCTAGGTGAGGGGAGCACTGCCAAGCTCGACCAACAAGGAAAGCAGCTTAACAGGAAGGCGGAGAGAGGCCTAACAACCTGAGGCTCCTGCTCGATGGAGCTCAAAAGAAAGGAGGACCCGATGCGAGGAGACCTCAGACGCTCAATTGGGAGCGGTGTGCTCAAAGGTAGCCCCCTAGGTGAGGGGAGCACTGCCAGGGTCAACCAAACAGGGGCCACTAATCAGGCAGGCAGCAAGTGATCAAACTACCTGATGTCGCTGTCACAGAACCCAAAGAGCAGAGGGCTTGACCCTTGGCTAAGAGAGAGGAACCCAGCTCGACCAAAGTGATCGATAGCCAAGGGCCAAAGTCTCTAGCTCTCAAGTAGAGAGAAGGACTCACATAATCTGCCCAGGACCAGCGAGCTCATAAAGACCCTCCAGCAGTGAGGGGAGCAGACTGACCGCAAATGCAACTGACCAAGGAGGCGTCAGGGACGAGCCTAATAATTCAGTATTGTTACTGATTACTCAGGGGCAGCGCTTTTCGGCTCTCAAGCTGAGGCAGGCCCTCAAGCTCAAACCGGGAGCGATAAGCTCAAGGTTAACCCTCGCAGTGAGGGGAGCATTACTCAGCTCGACCAGAAGGCAGCGCTAGATCAGAAGGGACAGTCTAGCAGAGCCCAATGAAAGACCGTCAACCGATGCAGCTGAACACAGCTCTTTCTCGATAGAGAGCATGGGCCCCATTTAACCAGACCCGAAGGGAACCTGTAGAAACAACGGGACCCAATAACCCATTCATGCATGAAGAGCTACTGCTCCTCAGAGCTGAAGCACTCAGGAAGGGTTTCCGCAGAAACACATCTCACTCATGCCTCAGGGAACACAGTGTACTCAAGACCACTCCACAGAGGGGCGATTAACCGGTTCGACATAAGGGCAGTGAGACAGGGAGGTCCCATTGACCTGACCGTCTATCAAACCACACAGTGGAACTAAGGAGTGTTAGGCCACTGAACGTCTCAGCGAGAGGAGCTCTAGCTCAAAGAACATGCATGATGGATGAGAGGATGACTCAACTCTCAGGAGACCCCTCAGGGCTGGACGTGAGTAGCGCATCCTTGCCGGGGCAGCTTCTCGAAGCAAACACCCTTTTTTTACCCTTTTACTCATGCCTCCTTTGAGCCCTACCCAAAGGCGGGGGAGGGGTGCGATTTGCAACACTAGTCTTCTGTGCCCGCCTCTGACCCTTAGATGGAGACAGGCCAGGACCCCTCTGTTGTTCGGGCTCAGACCTGGACCTTCGTGGAATGAAGGATTTAAAGGCAGCTGAGCGCATCTTGGCCTCCTTAAACTTCTTGACCACCGTCTCGACGGAAGTGCCAAAAAGCTCAGAAGAGGAAACTGGCGCATCAAGGAGAAAGCCCTTCTCTTTCATCCTGATATTCGCCAAGTTCACCCACAGATGCCTCTCTGTAGCCACCATAGCCGCCATAGATCTGTCAATGGCAGTGGCGGTCTGCTTAGTGTCACGGAGAGAGAGATCTGTGGTGTGACGCAACTCAGCCATCTCATCAGGGGATAGACCTTGGCCTTTATCCAGGTCTTTCAACAGGTCAGCCTGATAAGCCTGAAGCACCGCCATGAAGATGTCTCACCCACAGAGAGATAGCAGGCCAGCGTCTCTTCAATAGGGGGCATTTTCTCATAACTCATTCTCCCCTCAATATTGGCATAACTAGTATGCTGAAATCTATGAATGCGGGACGAAAAGGGATTTTTCCAAGCGTTCTCGATCTCCACATGGAGATCAGGAAGAAATGGAAGGCTCACTTGAGCTGGAGGGCTATGGTAAGAAAGATAACGCTCATCGAGGCGCTACTTTCTTGACCCACTTCCACGGCAAATCGAGCCTTGCCATGGCGCGTTCCATAACCTCCAGCAACTCAGCGTACGCAGGGCAGGAGGAATGAGAGGACTCAGTCTCAACTTCTTCATCCTCATCTGACATCTTGGCTTGGAGCCAGCAGAACACTAGCTGCTGGATCAGACGATGTAAGAGAAATAGCATCGTCATCCAGCAGCTCAGTCTCGTCCATGACTGACGAGCGCGAAAGGGAAAGACCCTTTTTCAACTCATCAGCTAAATCCACCTGCGATCCCCACGAGCTCATTTTCCTCCGTGTCTCAGCAGCGGCGAGTCCTGAACTGCGGGGAGCTGATGGCTGCCCCTCTTTCCTCAAAAAGAGAGACAAACGAGAGCGGAGCTTTTTCATCTGAAAATGCTCACAATGCACGCAGATTTCCCCCTCGAGGACATTTCGCACGTGCTCTTCGCCCAAACAAAAGATGCAAAGATCGTGTGTGTCATCAGGTGTCAAATAATGAGGACACAGATCCACACACTTCTTAAACGCCTGACTAGTGCTCGCCAGGGTAAGGAAGAAAAGATCGTTCTTACCAGAATGCACGCTTCAAACAAAAACAGTCCTGAAGACGAAGAAGAGGATGACGTGTTCTTCCAGCGCTCTTTTATACTGCGATCGCGCCGGGAAATGACGTCATAGGCTGACGCCGGTCAATGTTATTGTCGTGTTTAGATGTATGCTTCAGACAACGGTCACGCTGAAGGCGCTCCCCATAGCGACCCCTAGAGGATGCAGTTTGAAGTTCCCTCGGAAGGGAACGTTCACTTTTTAAGGAAGTATTTTAGATTTCAAGTTTTTTGGGGGCTTAAAATATATAGTGAAAATAAAAATATATAGTGGATAAAAGTCCAATGTAAACTTGAAAATGTACAAATCTTGCACACTACTCAGACTTGCATCATTATTAAAGTTGTATTAATAACGTGTTGGTCAATTGACCTTCATTCAGGATTAGCCTTTTCAATTTAATTGACTGAAAATTGCTAATAAAATTTCACAATGATGCAGGTTGGTTGGGTTTATGAGACAATACTGTTCAAAATTAAAGTGATAGTTCACTCAAAAAACAAATATCCTTTATGTCTTTCCAAACCCATAAAACATTCATCTTCAAAACACAAATGAAGGTTCATACCAAATTTCTACCAAATTTTTTATGCTTCAAAAAGTTCATAAGTTTATTATGTCAAGTGTCAGAGTTTTGGTGTAATAGATTTTCAGTGGAAGGACAGAAATCTCTCAGATTTCATTAAAAAATCTCTATTTGTATTTCAAAGATGAACGAAAGTTTCACTGGCACTGTTACTAACTAGTTAAAGCCTGGAAAGTAGTTACGCCTGCTTACTAAATGTCGCGAAATGACATCATACCAGTCAGTCTCAGAAACTAGACAAGGTTTGTCTAAAGACTTTTGATAGATTTGTCTCTAGGCAATTTTTTTAAAAAAAGTTGCAGTAACACTTGAGATCAGGTAACACTATTCACTATTAACTAGTTGCTTATTGCCATGTATATTATTAGCATATTGGCTGTTTACTAGTACTTAAAAAGCACATATAAGTGCCTTGTTCTGCACCATATTGTAGATCCCTAAACCCTACTCCATACTTAAACATAGCTACCCCTAAACTACATTCCTTACTATTAATAAGCAGCAAATTAGGAGTTTATTGAGGGAGAACTCTTAGTTAATAGTGAATATGTGTTCCTTAATCTGAAGCATTACCAATGTCTCTAAAGGGGTCTGAAAATTTGTTAGTTGTCAACACTGTTTACTGGTTTGAAACAACGTGATGCTGAGTAAATGATGACAGAATTTTCATTGTTGCATGAACTCATGGATTGTGTCCATTTGTGGTTGTCAAACATTAGTAAATCACGTTGATAGTTAATGTCTTAAACTACACCTGTGGTTCCCTCTAGTAGAACACCTGAGCAAACTTGAGGAGAATTGAATTCATGCATCCAAATATGGCTCGGAAAGTGAAGTTAGTCCATGGAAAAGCTCTAGTTTAGTACCTGTGACACTGATATATTTGCAAATGTGCCTTACATGCTTTGTGGATCAGTTTTACAAGGAATGTCAATTGATTAGGCAATTACATAGACACCTATTAGAAATAATGCTAATTATGTTTATTATGAATGTTAGCATAATAATACCATTTAGCATTATAAATGATAAAATAGAGGCTAAGCATTGTTGACACATACTCTCTCTGGAGTCATTAGTGGTCAAAGAGAAGAGTTTGTGGCGCCAGTGCTGTATGAGACTCTTTGATTTGTGACCTTTCCCAGGTTAATTATAAAGAAGCAGCCCATTAGAGTTAAGGGTGCTGGTTTTCGTCTGTCTTACATTTAACATAGCACTATATCCGTGAGGTCTCTACTTTATTAATAGCTATTTTTTTTTCATATCTTTTGATCGTTCTGTATGGGATGATATCTGCAGTGCTTGTGTAATTTTGTAATGCACCTCTAATGCTAAGGGATGCTCTTTTTCCAGAAATAAATGCTGAACAGTCATTACCTGGCAATTTTCTGCTTACTTTTACCTTTTGGTGGTCAGTCTTCATTTGTGACAGGTTAACTCATCCAGTACTTTCATCTTGTGAATAGAGCGGCCTGTGAAAGAGTTGGCTTTATTGAATGACTTGAAGTGACTTGAATTATTGGCATAGTTGCAAAAATGCTCGGAAATGTCTTAACAGAGATTATTTATTGAAAAACTGAATCATTTGTTAAAAATGCCATGATATTAGGAGCATATTTTATATTATTTAACACCCTGCCATACACTGTAATACAATGTGAAAGCACAATACTGTGTTAACTCAATATAAAATAAATAATTATTTTGTTGTTGTTAATTTCAACAGGTAAAAGGGTAAAAATACAGCTAATACAACTAAAACGTAAATTATGAATCAATGCACATTTTGTTGGAAAAGGATAGCACAGAATTCAAACCTGCTGATTTGTTTGATGCTTCCAGTCATATCCTTAGAGTTATCTGAGACAACATTAATATTTTCATAAAACATGAGGCAAACTATATATTGACTATACACTATACAACTTTGAAAAATTAATAAAAAAATAAATACATTTACTTTCTTGTTTTATGAAGTTAAAGAACACCGGATATTTGTGCCTACCCCTTTTTTCTTAACGAAACTGTATAGTGTATAGTCAGTATTAAAATATATAAAAATTTCAATTTTCCTTTGACTGAAAAACACCAAAACAACAGTTTTTATGTGAATCAAATACCATGGGAAATGTGTAACGCTGAATTTTTAGCAAATTTTTAAGCATTACCTACCAATTGTTATTGGTAGTTGTCAAAGCAACATGGTTTGTTATCCTCCTTTACATCTTGCTTTGGGTTTGAATTAGTCTGTAGCTTCAAAAGTCTCTAATGGATGTCTAATGATATGTTTGGTCTGTTATTGTGTCAACTTGACAACATTTTCTGCTGTAAAGCCCTGTTTCAATAACACAATCATGATAATGTCATCTCAAGCCTCCCAGTAAACAGTCCTGGTCTCCGTCGTGACAGTGTGTGTGGATGGAGACTGCAGCAATAGGATGTTTGTGGCATTTCCTCCTGCATAAGCACAGCTGTGTTTGGTATGCTGGTCGCCCAAGCTCCAGTCACTTATGCTGACGCCTGCTCGCTCTCGCAAAACATGCAGGCAGCACTACTGGGAATGACTTGGTGGAAAGATAACAACGGTTTGTGTAAACCATTCAAATGATGACTATGCTTGAAACGCCATCATTTATTTCGATAATTGGCCGGCCCACATACTGTATGTTATGGGTCTTGAAAGCTCAAGTGAATGCCAGACATTTTAAACATAGTTTTGGGAGCGTGCTTGTGGTTTGAGACACCAGAAATGTGTAAATTGAAGTTTACCTCACAACTAAGCACCCCCCTCATTCTTCGCTCTCACCCCCCTCAATCTAAATTTTAACATGCACGTGTACACACAAGGTATGGATTGCTTTTTATGCCAGTATAATTCTTATATTTAGCAGCTGGCTTCAACAATAATAATGGCAGATGGCCTAACACCAGTGTGAGAGCATGTCCGGAGAGGTTTTTTTTTTTTTTTTTTTTGGTCGTTTTTTTTCCTAACATGCACTAGGTGATGTTTTGCAAAACATAAGAATAATTTTCTACAATCCTGGATCAAATATCTAATGAATCAGTCAGATTTTATTTGTATGCAATCATTTTCCAACTGTGTGCATGAATTCAAAGGTTTCATAAAGTTTTATATAGATTTTAAGATATTATAAAATTTAAAAAAAAACCCGAGACCAATACTGAAAATTCTTTATTGTTTTAAAATAAAATAAGAAATTATTTTACTTTAACAATTTTTCAAAAAAAAAAAAAAAAAAAAAAGGGTGTTCCAAAGAGCATATTAAGATGTTGCATTATTTATTTTATTTTATTTTTTTTTTCTATTTTTATTTTTTTTTTTTCGCCGCCAAAGCTTTGTTTACTTCCAGGTTTGAAGAAAAAAAAAAAAAAATCAGTTCACGTATGACGTATTGCAGTATTCCACTTAATACTGAGTCCTTTTTCAAGATTGTGTAGGAGTTCACCTAACACAGTTGAACAGTGTTTTGGTGCAGTGAGATATACAGTACAGAGCAGACAGGGGTTTAGTCAAGGGTTCTGGCTCTGAATGGGGCTCTACTGCAGATAAATGGTCTGTCTGAGAGTAAGGAGCGGTGCGGAAAGAGGGATGACTGCTTTCCTATTACTGTCAAAATGTGATAAACAAGCTAATAAAGCCCTGCCGGAGATGCTTTGCTCCTGCCCCGCTCTGGTTCTCATCACAGTCAGAGCGGTACAGATCACTGCTCTGAGATGCTCTGGGTCTGTCTGGGAAACAATTGGAGATTTTTTTTATGCAAATGGCATAGGACGTATAATGCAGTTTCTACACCTGTTTTCTGCACGTTTTGAGCCATATTAGGGAGAAATCATGAATCATTTATTCCAGTGGTTCTTGATTGGAGGGTCACAAACCATTTTCTTAAAAATAAAGATTCTAAAAGGGGGTTTTCACAGCAATGCCAGAGAAGAACCATTTTTTGTCCCCCAGGGAACCTCTCAGTGAACAGTTCTTAAAAGAACCATTTTTCCTTAATGTGAAGAACTGTTTATAGGCGCTTTCGCACCACGTAGTTCTAGGAACTAGCCATCAGGGTGGTTCCTAAAGAACCAATTTCTCCCTCGGGCCATTTTCCTGGTTGCATTCTTACCTACAGCGGGAACTCAGAAGCGGCCAACAGCGGCATCTTTATTCGTGGAATTTATAAACGTTGTGTGTCGTGGGTTTCGTGATAACGGAGATGGAATGTAAGCGCACAATTTGCGTAATAGAAAGAGCATGAAAATCTGACTAAATCTATGACAACTTGCAGTGTTACATATCATCAAGGCTGAGAAAAGAACAAAACACTGCAGACAACCAGTAAATGCTATTATCGCTGTTTTCCATGTTCGTGGAGCAAATATTTTTACACAGCTTTTTAAAAATGCCAGGTAGCCCATGTTTTGTATGCGTTTGGCCAATCAGCATACACGTACATCACTGGTAGTTCCTATAGAACTGTTTTAAGGTGCTTTTGCACCAGAGGAAGCTTTTCATAGTTCCTAGAATTATAGGGAGAAGTACCCGCTTTTTGGTGTTTGCACCGCAGGAACTAGGAACTTATTTAGTTCTAGGAACTCTGTTTGGGGGAACTAAATAAGTTCTTACTTCAGAGTAGGGTCTAAAACAGTTCTATAGGAACTACCAGTGACGTAGGTGTATCCTGATTGGCCAAACACACACGAAACACCGGCTACCTGGCTTTTTTAATAAGCCATGTAAAAATATTTACTCCACGAACATGGAAAACAGCGATAACGGCATTTACCTGTTGTCTGCAGCATTGTGTTCTTTTCTCAGCCTCGACAATAACACTACAAGTTGTCATAGGAGATTTAGTCAGATTTTTAAGCTCTTTCAGTCGCGTAAATTGTGCATTTACATTCCATCTTCATCATCACGAAACCCATGACACACAACAAAAACAGCTCCAATCACGCCATCCTCCATTCACCAGTTGTTGACATTTGTAAATGCCGCGAATAAAGATGCCGCTGTTGGCCGCTTCAGAGTTCCCGCTGCCGGTGTGAATGCAACCAGGAAAACAGTTCTCTAGGAACGACCCTGCTAGCTAGTTCCTAAAACTAAGTTTCTAGAACTACGATGTGTGAAAGCGCCTTTAAACACCAAAATATGTTCTAAAGAACCTTTTTCCACCTTTTGTAGAATGGAAAGGTTCCATGGATGTTGAAGTTTCTTCATGAAGCCATTGACTCAAAGAATCTAATTTTTTAAGAATGTAAAAGTAAATAAGACCCAGACTGGGTTCAATACAGGTTCATTTGCAACAAGAATAAACATGAATAGCAACCACAGTGTGTTCTCTGCAATGATTTATTGGCTGCCAAGGGCATCTTCCATCAAGGAACCATCTAAATTTGAATCCAAAAGCCAATTTTCTTATTGTCTGTCATATTAAAGGAATAGTTCATTCACTGCAACTGAAAATTTACAGAAATTCACCCTCAGGCCATCCGAGATGTAAATGACTTTGTTTATTCATCAGAACAGATTTGGAGAAATTTACCATCACAAGTAATCGACACGAGTCTGGTCCATCAGTTAACAACTGTGAAAAGTGAAAAGCTGCATGTTTGTAAGAAACATATTCATCATTAAGGTAGTTTAAAACTGGCCAAAATATGAGTCCACAATGCATAATAAGGCTTCCTCCAGTAAAAAAAAAATTTAAATAAAAAAAAGTCCTGTTTTTGCTTGTAAATGGCACTTGAGCTGTTTATATTTCTCTCCTGATTCAGACAAGATTACTTTTTCACTGGAGAAATTATTATATTAAGTAACCCAATATTATGGGTTAGACGACTCATACTTTAGTCAGATACAACAGTTTGGATTGTGTGTAGATTATTGGGACTCTCATTCTGACGGCACCCATTCACTGCAGAGGATCCAATGGTGAGCAAGTGACATAATGCTAAATTTCTCCAAATATGTTCTGATTAAGAAAAACCTCATCTACATCTTGGCTGGCTTGAATCTGCAAATTGTTGGTCCAACCCTGCTGACAAAAAATCCCTCAGACTAAGCTTGTTTGTTGGTTTTAGCACATTTAAGATCGTCTCTGGTCTCCCATCTGAAAGCTGCCCAGAACCCCTCTAAACCAGTCTGGGAGAAGACCAGCTTTATTTACTGGTGAAAGCTGCAGTCAGGCTGTTCCCAGACCTGCCGGTCAGGCTAAACCAAACAGCGCAGCTCAGATCACCCAGAAATTGGCCTCCCACTGCAGCAGCAATGGCAGCACCAGCTCCTGACCGCCGATCCCCACAGACAGACGGGCAGGCCTGGCGACAGCGGTGCAGCGGCAGACCGCGGCTGTTTGTCTTTCATGTTCTCCGAGCGCACGCCTCTGCGCCCGCTCCCCCCTCAGCCAGCCAGTGACAGTTTGCTGTGTTGCTGCGGCTTTTCCCAGGCTGCAGACAGCCGAGAGAGAGAAAGAGAGAGAGAGAGAAAGAGGGAGGGTGTCTCCCAGATCAAACAGGAACTCCCTGACAGTGATGAGAAGCTTGGGAAATTAGGAGCAAGCCAGGCAAACGCATTATGCAGAGTGGCAGAGACAGCGTGCTAAGAGTCAGAAGCAATAACAACAACAGAAGAAGAGGACTGTGGTTTTAATCTGTGCCAACTAGTGGAGAACAGTTTCTCTTTTCAGCATAAAGCCGAGTTGAGCGTTTAGCTGTGCTCCAGAAGGAAAGAAAAATCACAACTGTGGGCCTTTCAGTTTGAATGATGCCATTTCAAGCACTCATCTGTTTAATACAGGTTTAATACAATTCTGAAAAACTGTCATATGTGAAGAATTTAAAATATATTTAATACGAATTTTTCTAGAAAATATTGATCATTATTCTGTGGTGGGGCAGTGAAATCAGAACTACTGGCTTGGTTAGACTAAAAGAAAAATCTTTACTACATTTACATTTATTCATTTGACAGATGCTTTTGTCCAAAGCGACTTATAGTTGAGGAATTCAACAAGCGATTCATCATAAGATGGCAATAAACACAAGAAGTGCCTATATGAAGCGTTTTAGTCATCATTCAAAATTTTAAAAGCTAGGATAGGAAGGGATAAAGGAGAATAAGAGCATAGGAAAAGTGAAACCATATATTTTTATTAGAATTTTTTTATAAGGAGCCAATTCGATGCTCATGGAAGAGATTAGTTTTTAGTTGTTTTTTGAAGATTGTTGTTGTTACTGTTGAATGTTTAAGATTTTAGTCCCAATAAGATTAAATGAACAGCAAACATGCTTTTCAGTGATCCTGACAGAAACACGTTATTCGTCTTGAATGTTGCTAGCTGTGTATCGCTGCATTTCACAACATTTATGAACGCAATGAAAACTTCAGAATTGAAGATACATCCTCTGACTTTGTGAAAATTTATTATCATTGACATACTGCTGTAGTTTTTGTTAATATTTTGAATTAGATTTCTGTATTTTCTGAATTTAGATTTTGTATTTTCTTGTATTTATTTTTGTGTTTTCACTTTAATTTTACTGACATTTTTAGTAATTTTGTTGTAGATTGTCATTTTTATTTGTTTTTTTTTAATCTATGTATATTTCATGTATATTTTTTATTAATTTTTATTTACTTATAAGTTTTAGATTTTAGTTATTTTAGTACTTCTAGTTAAACTAAATGAAAATTAGATTTTTTTTTTTTTTTGGCAACTAATTTCAGAAACAAAGCTATATTCAGTTAATGTTTATTTTGTCTCAAATAATTTCATTTTTTATGGGTTTAGTTAACACTGACTACAGAGGTTGTTACCAAAGGTACTCATCTACTCACTTGTCTTTACAGCCTTGTTGTGTTTATAACCGTGCTGTTGCAAACTATTCTAACAATCCAAACTTTCAGGCAAAACGCCTTTTAAATGAGATTGACTGAAAGAGTTGTTGGAAGCTTATTGATGGTGACGTTGAAGTCATCTAACCGTGGTGTAGTTTATTTATTCCCTTCATTTAGCTTTTTACTTCTGGCAAGTGTATTTAGATTTCACAATTCATAAGTTGTGTTCATTTGTGAAGATTATTATGATGGAGAAAAGTACGCACAACTTAAAAGCCAATAAAAATTCCTATTGGGTTTTTGTACAGGGAACCAAGGTGATTTTAACTTCCAGGTTGGCCTACAAAAATGCATAATTTTGCATATTATTAGCACAAAATGCAAAAGCATCCTGGCTCATGATCTACAGACATACAGCAACCATTTAGCTTCATTAAAAGTTATTTTAGGTCAGAACTTCCACCCTTAAACTCAAAGTGACAAACTCAAAGAAGGATAGTTCTCTAAAATTACTCTGGGATCATTCACTTTTCTGCCCCGTCTCTCTCTGTCTGTCTCTCTCTTTAATCTCCACTCCTCTTTATCTTACTCATCTCATCTCTGCTCTCTCCACTTTGAAGAAATCGTGGAATTTTGTGACTCCACTAATGAAACAGTCATTTAGCTTTTGACTTTGATGTATCATTCATTATACTCTCTTCGGTTGCCTCACGCTTCCTTTTATTTGCTAGCGCTGTGTCCGAGACCGTCTTTGGGTTGTTGTTGTCTAATTAAATGTAATTGCTTATTTTTTGTGGTTGTTGTGTGCCCTGTCTAGCCTTGTAATAAAAGAAATTGCACGGATGGTCCGCAGAGGAGCGACGCCACTGACAAGACGCTCCTGCTGTCACTCCTGGGCACGGCCGGTACATCTGCCGTGAGGAACCTTATCATTACCCTCCTCTGACACAAACACACACATTCACACCCGCAGAGACCTGCTCAAGACACTCGCCTTACGGGAAACAACTCTGACTCCACGCTGTCACTCAAAACTTTTGCACAACTGTTTTTTGTTTGTCGTGTTAGTGTTGAGATGTTTCTGCACCGTTTATACCGCGATAGACTGACTTGCCCCAAACAAGTCAAGTTAGTTTAGTTATGTATTAAGTTACTAATTTAGTTATTAGTTGTTACCTTTAGTTTAGTTATTAATGGTTGCCTAGCAGTCGCTTGTGTTTATGTATCAGCTATGTTTCATATAATGGCATTCAGTGTGGCTCATCCAATCCCAATTTGCAATCTGTTTTGGGCCTAAAGTTTGATTTTAAGTTTAGTGTGAAGCTGTTTCTGCACTGAAGCCATGCTTCTTTAAGTATTTTGTTTAATTTCCGTCAAAAACAAATATATCCAGACATATATCATCTGGGGTGTCACGATTCACTCGTTTTCTCAATGCATTCATTAAACATTCTGCCTATGCATATGGATTGATCTTGAAACATGGATTTTTGAAATGGGAATCGATTGTTTCAGTCGTGAATAAACTTAAAATTGAATTAAAACTGAATAAATCATGATTTGGTAAAAAAAATTTCTTGTACCATTGTTTATTTAGGTGAACAGAAAGATTTTTTTCTTAATTTGCATATGAGATCTTCAGGAAACTGAATGATAATATTGTAATATTTTGGTTAGTGTTCCCATTGAAAATAATCAGGTTTCTAATCAGGTTTAAAATCTAACCCTAACCCAAAGAATCACCCTAACTACCACCCAACTCTAATTGGGGCAATGAATCTTTTTAACCTCCCATGATGTCAGTATTTAAAAAGTATGGCAAATACACCACAGAACACATAAATCTCCACTAGTGTCCTCCAAAGGTATTCCAAAAATTCCAGCAGAATTCCAAACGTGGCGGAGACACCTACAGGTTTGTCTGGAGGTTCTCTGACGGAGAAGACAGTAAATTACAAGCCAAGCGGCGATGTAATGAGGACCAGGGAGTTCGGTCGACCCTAACAGGCTCTCGACTGAAGGTGTGTCTCCCGAGCTGGATAATTAATCACGGCACTGATCTGGAGTCAGCTCCTCTAATGACAGGCCTTCCCTGCAGCACTGTGAGTTCGGGCCCTCTCTGCTCTGGTGCCAGGAGGTCTGCCACGGAGTGCATGCTGGCTCCGGATCAGGTTTCAGCCCCGTATGAGAGAGTCTGACCTGGGTAACATGAGTCTAGACCATCTACAATGATCAATATGAATCTCACTTCCTGCAGTGGAATGAAAGGCCTTTTCAATTAATTGTTTTCAGGTTTATAGAGGATGATACGGTTTCATGCATTGTTTCATTAGTCTGTTGTGAGAAAAGCAGAACAAGCTTATGAGATGACAATTTCATATTAGATACAAAAAGTGTATATTAAATGTTTTATTATTAAACATGATTACTATTTAAAAATAGTTACCATATGTATTTATATGATACTTCATTAGCACCACTTACATGATTTTGATTTTTAATAACAATTATTTGTTTTTGTTGTTATAATAACTATTTTTTGTAATAATTTCTTCTCAGTATTTCATTACTATTCATTAATAGTAGTATAATATTTATTTGCATTCTAAATTGTGTTGTATGTAAACATGCTTAAAATTATTATCATCGTTTTAAAAATGTAACTTTAAAACCATCATTTGTATGCTTTGTCAGTTTGGAAAAAGTTTGAGACTTCCTCTGAATGCTTTTTCTATTTATTACTAATATTATCATATTTATTTTCTTATATATGAATTTGAATGTTTGGTCAGTTTCGAAGAGCTTTATTCTTTTTTTCTTTTCTTTTTTTAATTCCTCATTTAACTATTAATAATATCATTTATTTTATGATTTTATAGTATTCTCTTTATCACATTTTATTAATTCATGTGTTATTATATACAATGAATTATATTTTATTTTAAATTCAAATTTTGTACTTTTATAGTGTTTGTATCATATTCATATATTTTATCATATTGTTTACACACACGTATATATACAGTATATAGTGTTATATATGTGTGTTATATGTTATTATAGCTACTAAACTTGAAAAAAATAACTGATAACATAAAAATATAAATAAAAATTATTTTATTTGAGCTACTTTTCAAAGCAACATTTATCATTTTCTTTTAGTTTAACTTGATATAAAATAACTACAACTAAACCTAATATAAAAATCAAAATTAATTCTCAAAATAAGAACAAAAACTATAATAGCATCTCAGTGATACTTAAATAACACATACACTGTATGTATTATGCAATGCCTTCAAAAATGTGTTTTCCCCCTCTATGTTGATGTGTTTTGGACAGGCTCTAATTCTCTTGACCTGGACCGTGTCATTATTTATCCATGAATCTCAATCTTGTCTCCTTCAACACTTTATAATGTCTCCCTGGCTCCACACAGCCTTGTTCCCCACTGAGCATGTTCAGAGTGAGTTATAGATCAACAAATGACTCAACAGAGGACGTCTAAGTGCACGGCCAGCCATTTGATGTTGAAGAACTCTCTTCCGGAAGCCCTTTTCCGCATGCATTGTCTCCGAGCCCCCTCTCAAACATCAGCAGTCACCTTACGGCGTGATGATAAGATCTGTCAAACTCTGTTATTACAACATTACAGACGTTCAGTTTTCCGTCGTTCCAGTGCTTCAGCCGTGAGTCAGGCTGATTAGGAAACATATGAGGGTGTGGACTGGAGCCAGTCATGAGACATTGAGAGGATTAAAGGAGGACCACGCCTTGCATTTCTCCAATTAATTCACTCACACTCCTCTTGACCCCTCAACAGGCTCCTCTGAGGAGAACTGGGGCTCCTTGAGCCCTTGCAACCCCCAACAGTTTATGTCACCCCTAATCCTCCTGATATTTCATTAATGCCCAGTCCATCCACCATAATCCCCCATTTATCACAATGCTTTCATGAATCAACCTACAAATTAGATGAAGGCTGAAGGAGACTTGAGGACAGGACACAAATATCTGGTTTTCCTCTTTAAGCTTCTGTCTCTGGGACGACCATGGAGAACATGTGACATCAATTATCATTAGCATTGCGGTCTGTGTGTCGAGAACTTCGCCGCAGAGCTGCCCATTATTATCTTGCTTCAGTGTCTTTTAAGTATGGCAGATTGTCCAGGCTATCAGGCGTTCTCTCTTTGTTATCTTTCAAACGAGGATTTTTTTTTTTTTAAACAATTAGTGAATCCAGTTGTCTCTCGCCAGGAAGAACATCAGACATTCCAGATCATCAAAGGATGTCCAGTTGAAAGGGAATTAAATGCATTTGGAGAGGAGTTCTGATTAGAACATGCTATTTAGCTAATAACATGTTGCATCACCTCAAAATAGCTGTTTGATGCTATACCGAATAATCATTTTCAAACAGCTCTTGGCTGACAAACACCAGCTAGTTATTCTAAAATAATTGCCCTCCTCAGAATTCTGTGTGGTTGTCCTCTGCTCCTTTCCCTGCATGGCTTTGCTGTCGAATTAAATAACAAGGTCATGAAAAAGAGCAAAGTGCCTGCCAATGCAAAGTATTAAGTGTGAATTTGGGGATTTGACTGGAGTGGCAATGCTTCATAGTCAGCAGAGCTTGAAAGGAAAACTAATGTCTTTCAGGGATTCACCATATGAAAGATCCTACCACAATGGGTTTAGAAAAGCAGCTCATCTATGTCCAGAGCTGTAACTTCTTGGTATATGGTATAATTAAGAAAAATTGAGGTAATTTCAAGGATTGAGAATGAAACGTGAGTGACAGTGATCCATTTTGACCCAGAGAGGATTATCTTTTTCTTCAAAAATGCTAGTTTGAAAATGCCCAGTCAAGAATGACTAGCCTACAAAAACTTGCTTATAAATTTCTCGTTATGCTTTATAATATTGCCAAATCTTGGATACAGTCTTTTTATCAACTTGTTTTCTTTCATTTATGACAGGTTTTGTATTTCTTTTGTAACTGACGTGTCATAGGCCTTATTGATCTGAACGTATACACCTCAGTTTTTGAATGAACATTGCCACAATTCTACACAAATAGTGGAAAAAATATATATTTAATGTATATATGAGTTGTATATATGAGTTGCATCAGCTCAGATCAATAAGGACTATGATCAGTCCAACCTGGTCTCATGACGAAAACATACCTCTGGGAACTTTTTCGCAAGACGCGAAATACGTGCCTTCTGTGACATATTTGATGTGAAATGTCCGGAGTCTCCACAAGTGCAATGTGTCAGGTTCTCAGGGACTTTGCTTGGGTAAAAAATCCTAAAAAAAAATGACCCTCACTTAATAAGAATAGCATGCTGAAGTGTTTTGAAATACATTAAGACTGATTTTTCATAGGCTTTATGGACAGATAAGTTTTGAGTGACTCTTGAAGGACCACTGTTTGAAGAATTAATCTTCCAGAATCTGGCAGTACGTTTTAGGAGCTCATTTTTAGTCCATCTCCTATCCTGAAAAGTCTGTCTTGCAGAGATTGACTAAAATGAGCCCCTAAAACGTACTGCCAGATTCTGGAAGATTAATTCTTCAAACAGTGGTCCTTCAAGAGTCACTCAAAACTTATCTGTCCATAAAGCCTATGAAAAATCAGTCTTAATGTATTTCACAACACTTCAGCATGCTATTCTTATTAAGTGAGGGTCATTTTTTAGGATTTTTTACCCAAGCAAAGTCCCTGAGAACCTGACGCATTGCACTTGTGGAGACTCCAGGAAGGTTGCAGTTCTGGAAAATGGTGGCGCTGGAGACTAAATGGTTCCTGATGGTTTCTCACCTAATTCCTCGCCTTAATTCTTCATTCTTTTGCAGTTAACAAGTGTCTTTTCTTCTCCACCTGTTTTTTTCTGACTCTGCTGACCCAATGAGTTTTTCGCTGTCCAATGGTCATGCCCTAACTTTGCAAATTCTATTATTGCATTAGTATTGCATCCTTCTCATGGGAATTTAATAATTTTTGACTTTTAGTCTGAGTTAAATCTCTTTTTTTGGCTCATTTTATCTGTAAAAGAAAACCTGCCTAATAATTCGGCACACCTGAATATGAGGAGTTTTTGACTTCCAGCCTTCATGGACAATTATATATCACTTATAAATGATTAAATACAAAGTCAGTAGTAGTTATTAAGATTGATGTGGTTTGGAATTGGTAAAATGTTCTTGGAAAAAAATATGACCAGAATATCAGCTTGCCTAATAATTCGGCACACAGTGTAGTGTTTATTTCTGTTGGATACTGCAGTGATATGTACTTATTGATAAGTATTTCGCATCTTGCAGAAAAGTTCCCAGAGGTACGTTTTTGTCATGAGATCAGGTTTAGTCAGTTCCAAAAAGCAATACAAAACCTTTGCTAACTGAAAGAAAACGAGCTGCCAAAGAGACTGAATGCAAGATTTGATGATAATACAGCATAATGAAATATTTACAAGCAATTTTTAAAAGGTTGGTAATTTTTGACCAGGAGGTCAATGATTTTCAGCACAGCACAAGGAATAAATACATTTCACTTGACTTGACGTGTGCCGCATTGATCAAAGAAATTCTTAGTTTCCAGTTTCAAAATGAAGATTCAAAAGCACAAAAATAGAAACATGACCATGTTTATGGTTTAACTGGTGTGAGATGACATAGTGATGGTTTATGATGGCTCTTGTGTCCTCTCTTATTACAGATGATTGTGTTTATATTGCAGCACACATCTTTAATTTAGAAGATTAGGCTTCATGTCTTCATCTAAACATCACAGTTACTAACTGCTTTAAACACTAACCACAAGTGTAGGTCAGAAATATCTCCACAGAGGAGTATATGTAACAGGTCAGGACCACAGTTGCTTTATTTATGCTACAATGTTATTTTGGCCCTGAGAGCCCCATTAAAGCCTGTCGGTGTCCTATGGGCCTCTGGGAAGAAAGAAAACACTGCTTCAAAAATATGCCCCGTCACCATCACCTGGAAACCTAAGAATTTGTAAAACATACTGATAATATCTGAATACTGACTATGAATAATTTAATTCGTTTTCACAATTATAAAGTAATAAATTAATTGACTTGCTTACTGTATAACCAGTATGAAATCTGCAACCACAGAAAGCTCTGCTGAATTTGTCATTCAGACATTTATGTGAATCCCATCCCTGTGTGTGTGTTTATGAAATATTTTGACTAATTTGATTATTGTTTTGGCTACTAATTCAACATTGTAGTACTCTCAGCTCTATTTAAATCCACATTTTCCTGTGAAATGTAAAAAAAAAAGGCTGCAAATTCCACCTGAAGCTACTCAAATCTAAAGAAATCCATCATTGAATTACTGTAAAGTTTGAACTTGAATTATGCAATATGTTCAATCAAACTTAAGATTTTGGATCTTAATTCATTTGAGAGTTTCTTTCGACATTCCTCAAGTCAGCATGGACAGGTTATGTGACATATCCTCATAGTCAAAAACCATTAACAAACTAGGCAGAGAACTTTATTATGTCTGGTCCTTCTGTATCATTTCAGTGAGTGCCTATGATGTTTTCTGCACAAGCAGCAAAGTGATTTAAGCATTTCAGATGTGTCAGTGTGGACAAGCAACTCAAAACGCTTAAAAAATGTAAACATAGCCTTAGCTGTTCATTTGACCGAGACTGCATCTAAGGTGTTTCCCTGCCTATGGCCAAAAATGCTGGGATAGGCTCCAGCATCCTACGAGCCTACATAGGACGAGCGGTTTTGGAATACGAAATTGTCAGGGCATTTTTATTTATTTTCATACAATAAAAATTTTGTTACTATGTTGGGTTGCCACTTGATGCCCAATGTAAATCTGAAATCTGAAAACCGCTGATGTAGATGAGAAACACCAGGAGAGACTTGACTGAATAGAGAAGTGGGCCCTCAACAGACGGGCCCCACATTCCACACACATGCCTTTGACCACATTGAACTGCAGCCAGGTCTTGATTTCACTACTGTGGGGACTGGAGCAACTCTGTGGCGTGTTGACGGTCCCTGCACTGTGGTCTTGCCAATTATCCTTTGCCACCCTGTCGAAATGCTCAAACATCGTGATTACCCTCTAATTGGCTCTTAAGTAGCATGCCATTCTAGTCTAGTGGCCTGTCCAGTGTACAGAGAATAAGGTGACGATGAGGCGGCGTGGTTGCGGCCGAGACTCTGGAGAATGTGCAATGTGCAATCAGCTGATGATGAAAAGTGGCTAAACCTCATCATAAATTAAATTCATAATGACCCATAAGACTGTGGCAAGCAAGCTGTTAACGACATGCTCTCGGGTGGTTCGAGTGCCACATTCAGAGCTTATGATGCTGACACATAGTCTGTCTCGCAGAAATATGGAAAAATCTGTCTGAATGCAAGTTTAACCAAGGCTTACTTTCACCTGCTTTAGTCATGGTGGTGACAATTAAGCAGGATTTTGAAATGGTTTAAAGCAAATTTTTGGATAAAATTAAGAAAATTATTGAATTATTAATGAATTATTAAATGAGATCAATGTCATTATAACTAAAAGTTGTTACTTATAATATAATGAATTCTGGTGCAAAGAAATTGGCTAGAAATGTTTTACACTGTGGGGCTTCATTTATGTTGTTCTGCATCAAAACTCTATGGAAGTTGTTATTGAATATATTGAATAATACATAAAGAATTGCCACTTTTCATATAAAATGTGACAGTATTTATATCGTAATATGTAATTTTATATTCAATAATATTCTGAATAATATAAAGATGTACATGTAATAAAATATGGTACTGTTTCTGTAAATAAATTTAAACATGACACCATACATATTCACATTTATATGGGAACATGTATAATGTATGTACTCAAATATGAGGAAAATATATATTGTGATATATCATGTTTTTGTATTTATATATAATAAATAAATTACTCTATTGATAAGTTATAAATGTCAAATCTCATTTTCCACCCACCACGTTGCCAGGACTTTAACTAGACATCCAATCTTCCATTTTTGTGAATTAACTGCACAATTCTGACTTGTATTTTCTCAGAACTGCGAGTTTATAAAAAAGAAAATGAAAAACGTCTGAACTGTGAGACATAAATTCTCAGAATTTTGAGGAAAAAGTTCAAATTGTGAGATAAAAAGTCGCAATAATTGTATTATTATTATTATTATTATTATTATTATTATTATTATTTTAATTCTGTGGTGGCCATAGAAAGCCTATGATTCTGGGGAAAAAAAAAAAAAAAAAAACACTTGCTGAAGAAAATATGAATGCCACTTCTCTGTGCAGATTCACCACCTAGATGCTTAGCAAGGTGTTCAGAGTAGTTTCTATGCAGTTGGGTGTTCTGGGTGATTCAAATCAAAAGAGACCATCACCACCACATCTCTATGATATTCTAATCTCTAGATATTCCTAGACAAAATTCTGTTCATCTGTTAGAAAAGTAATCTTCTCAACAAGGTGTATACTCCAAGGTATCATTCATGTTTGTAGCACAAACAGTGTGTGATGAAGTTTAATACTTCCATTTGGGGTTTATCTGAACAGAAATAGTGATACTGGAAACAACATGGTATGCATTGTTTATTTTTATTGGTATTTATCAAATATTAGTTTAATTTAGACTGCAATATGCACTGTAGTTGTAGACAGGCTTAATGTCATTGTTTATAAAGACTAATCGATTTACATTAGCTTGTCAAGTTTGTGCTAAGCTATTTTTAGTATCTCAGACTATGTTTGGAATGGACTTACATTCAGCTTTAAGTCAATTGTTGTTTTTAAGTCTCCACTTATTCTAAACACAATTGTTTGGATGGGAAACACCTGTTCTTATAGATAAGATTAGGAGCGTCTCTCAGTGTGGAGGACTGTGTTTGACTGATAATAAGACTCTCTGGAGTCTGTTACAAAGACTTCACTCACAGACTCAAGTAATGACAGTATAGCTGGACTTATGTAAATTCTGTCATCATTTACTCATTCTGGTTCCATCTGGTTCCAAATCTGGATGATTTTCTTTCTTCTGTGAAACAGGAATAATGTTGTTCATGCCATACACTGAAATAAATGATGACTGGTGTTGTTGAGGTCCAAAACGACAACAAATGTCAATGTAATACGTCCACAGTTGATGTGATGACTACACCTATAGTTACTCTAATAAGACACCTGTGGGAACTTGAGGGAACCTGAGGAGAACTGATTTCATACAGCTACTAAAAATCACCTGATACCAGGTGGTTAAAAGTCAAAATAAAATAAAATAAAATAAAATAAAATAAAATAAAATAAAATAATGTAGTAGGTTTATTAATAATTTATACAAATTAAGTTGCTATGTTTTAGTAGTATAAGCACAATCTCTTTCTTTTTTGACAAAGTAATACCACATGTTTCACACACTGAAATATTATTTGGTTAATATCCAGCAACACCAACAAAAACTTTTGTTATTTTTATTGAAATAAAATAAACTTCGCCTGAAACGAATGAATGAATGAATGAATGAATGAATGAATGAATGATTAAAATAAGTCAATAAAAACTACACAGAATATATAGAAAATCTATAGAAAAACCCCAATAAAAAATGACAAAAACACACAATAAAAAAATTCAAATGAAAACAGAAAATCTAAAAATAAAGCATCACTGCATTCAAGAAGCATAACTAATGCTTCATGTAGTCTAATCAATATAATGCTATGAAAAATGTGTAATTATAAAATAATATTTTCAAGTTTCACATGGTGTCAGATATGCTTGAATTACAGTTTCATATAATTCTACACGTTTTATGAAGATCTTATCCTATATGGGACTAAAGCAAAAAAAAAAAAAAAAAAAAAGAAACAATGCATTTGGGATAAAAGCCAATTCCATTTCTTTTGAAAACAGAGGCAGTCCTGTAGATGCCATAATCAATACATGATCAGAGATCAAGATAAGAACAGGAGAATAAATGTGAATTGAACTGTAAAACTGTTTCCCTAGATGATAATCTTACATCAACCCAGTCAGTAAATGAAACCTTTGATGCCTGTGTAAGAAGAGAAGATGCAGATGTTTGCCAGCGTTATAAAGAAAAACCACTGATATTGTTTTCCGATATCGATGGGCCTTTGGGGGTAAAGCCAGAAAAGCTGGGAAGAAACATACAGCTAAAAATATGTAACGCAAGAAAGTATGATGTCAGCGACAACCCTGATTATGTTACCGCCATGAATAGCTCTCATGCTCTTAAGGCGCTGATGTGCGACTCAATATAAATGTCGCCATCTGTCACCTTGAAATGAATAAAGTAATATCGGGCAGCTTATCTTCTTTTATGTGAGGCCACTCTGTTGTTTTATGATATAATTGACGATACTTAGCCTTTGTGTTGGTGTGTATTTTCTCACGAGGCAGCCAACTGTAAAATGGGAGGTTAATTGACATAGCCCACAGGGGTGACGTGAGGTCACCGCCACCGTCTCGGAAATATCCTCTCTGTCAGTTTCAAGTTCTCCGGAATCTGTTTGGACCCCCTCACTTTTTTTTTTATATTGGAGGAAACTGTTAAGTGTCCCTCGGGTAATGCTGAGTGATGTAGCCCCAAGTCTGCACACATGAATAAGCACCTTGAAAATAAGCACGCTGTCTGGGCTCTATAGGGGAAGACAGAGAGGCAGCCTTTTAAGTGATGTAATGTACACCTACCCCTCCCTCCTTCTCTTTGGCTTATTTATGGTATTTGTTTCAAGTGTAGTTGAGAAGAAAAAAACTTTTCCCCCGTCCTTTCATTCATATTTAGAGTGAGGGGTGGTGAAAGGGCCTGGGTTGGAGCATGGCTGCTCCTCTGAGGAGATGGATGGTGGGCTCTTTTGTGTGTGGAGGAAGTGTATTTGAAAAGGTCATTGATGGAGACTCAAGGATGCCCCTCTTTCACGTGGATCCGAGCAGCTTGTTTGTCATTAGCACTAAGCGCTGAGGTGCTAAACATTGTTTGCTTTTCGACAGCGGCCAAAGCCGCTCTTTTTGAAGCGCCCCCTCCTTGACGGACTCGGCCGGACTCAAGTCCACCCATTGACACGTATTCTTTGCCCCTAAAGCCTTGTGCAAATGAGCAAACGCAGAGCTAGTAATGTGCGGGTAATAGCTCAAATTAGGGGCGCCTTTGTTTCGGTCAGTGCCTCACGCAACCGAGTAAAGCCAACACATTTGCACCTCACTGAGATCAAAGATCCAAGCCTTTTTTGTGGATGCAATCACTTAGGCAAATGAGATTCTGTGTAGCCACCTCTTTGTGTAGTTTAAGTTGGGCTTTTGTGTAGAACAAATGGGTGCATTATGGGTTTGGTAGAGGAAGAGGTAATATCAAAGGGAAGTGGCCTGTCCTATTAAGCCCAGTAAACTGTACGCAGTACAAAGGAGACAATTGAGGAACATTAAATTGGCTTTGGCTACTTCCCTTCGGAGCAGGGAGAGAAGAAGTGAATGTGACATAATTGTCTTTAATGATGAAGATCAGCGGTCTGAGCGCTCCTGTGGAATGACATTGTCTCTTTTCAGAGGGAGACAGGAGATATGCCTTTCTATTTTGAAGCGATTGTGTAAATCACTGTTGAGGTTTTCAGTGTTATCTGACTGCAACTCTGGGTGACCTACAAACCTCAAAGAGGAAGACGCCTCCAGCATTTTCACTTCGGGGAATCGCTGATCCAGCCTTATAAGAAGGCACCTTAAAATATTTAGTTGCTGTCTTAAAGGGATAGTTTACAATAAAAGGAGAAGTCTTTTTTGTGGGAGAATCAAAACATCTGTCAAGCTCCATAATTAACAAACATACCCACTATAAAAGATGCCTATATGACCTGGATCATATGATTTGTGTCTTGTGTGCAACAGACCCAAATTTAAGGTATCATTAGGTATGTTTACACACGTGAACTTTCGTCAATCAGAATGAATCCAATCCGTTTTCAATTCTGAAAATTCTGTTGACATAAATGTGCATTTATATTCAGAACAAACCACCACCATAATGTTACAGTGCTACTGTAAATATAATTATTGTTTTTGCCTTGATGATATGTCTAAAATTTAAGATAACGTATATTTCAGATGAGCTTTTTTATACAATATTTAGTGAATATTCAGTCGTCACTCCGCTAGTTCTTATGACGCAAATAAACATACGCATGTTCACAAGTAAAACATACGTAAACATCAGAGATCTTATTATAAAAGTATGTTTGCAAGGTATTTTTGAATCTGATTGAAAACAATTTTAAATTCCTAATTGTTTCCTGTTGATCAGATTATTTCAAGTCTACAACATGTTTTTCAATCCGACAGAAATTTCAGTTTATGATGAAGACATTTCAGTCTACTCGAGCCATCAATCTGATTACTAATTGATTATTTGGATGCATGTAAACATAGATGAAGAAATAAATTTACAAACAAACAATAAATAAATAAATTAAAATAAATAAATAAATAAATCTGAATCTTTACTTGGAATGAAGGGCTCAATTTCTGTATTACTTTATGCTATGGGGTTAACTATTCTAGCATTTTTCCTTTTGCCCTCTGCTAATGGATTGATACTCAATAGTGACTTTTTATGAGTGGGTGTGGAAGCTTTTGCACTAATCAGACACTTAAACAATGATGACACCCAGCACCATGGTGACAGCAAAGTAGTTGCCTCTGTCCTCCACATGACACAACCAGATGCTCACAGCCAGCCACATCAGCAGCTCAGTGCTGCTGAAGGAGACCAGGGGTGGACCGGGACAAAATTTCAGGCCAGGAAATCTCACACTCATCCAGGCCATCCCATAAACCCACAACAAAATTTCAAACCACTGACAACAATATGTTTTGTATGACCATCATCATCATCACATAAAAAAGTTTAAATCCCTATGCTGAGGCCGTGCAAAAATAATTCAAGGTTATCACTTGAACTTCCATTTTCTTTTTTATTCTATTCATTTTCCCTGACATCTCTCTGTCCCTTATGTGTATGTTTACTTTTTTCACTACTTTTTTTCATCAACACATCTCCACCTTGTTGCAAAACAACCACCTCATTATAATTTGTTTGCACATAGTATACTTTTATTTTTAGAAAAAATAACTATTACATTAGGACCATATGTTATTGTTTTATCTTAAGGAAATATTAAGGAAATATATATAATATAAGGAAAATTAACCATGATATTATTAGGCCTATGGTAAAAGTAACCATGTTTTTTTTTTTTTTTTTTTTTTTTTTTTTTTTGGCGGACTGATTACCAATTGTATAACCAGAGTTTTATTACAAATACCATGGTGAACTAGATATAGTGTAAAACCATTGTTAATTTGTGGTTACCATGGTTTAACTGTAGTAACCATGTTAATTTTCGTTGTGTTGTTGTCTGCCTTAGCTCCCTCTAAACCTGTTATAAAACGATGTCAATATTTGTCTGCTAAATTCCTACTCTTTACAATAATAATTATGTCCTTTTGGTAATTTTGCAGTATTTAATTGACTGCTATTACTAACATTTGCTAGCAGTCTAATGTTTAACTAAGTAAACAAATACAAAACTGCAATACAACATAACTACAATAGTCTATTTACAGATGTAAATAAAAAAGTGTCAGCACTTGAAGTTTTGCCTCTCTGCTCCACCTGGTCTCCACTCCACTCCATTCTCGAGTCAAGCATCCTTCTAGCGGACGCGCGGATGCGCGGAGCGTGCGCGAGGCGAACGCGATGCCAGTCAAGACTAACCGATCCATGATTTATTATTTTAATAATAACAATAATGATATTTATTTATTTATTTATTTATTTATTGAATGGCGAATTCAGAAATAATCACTTTAGTACATTCGGCAGGCAACAAAAAAAAAAAAAAAAAAAAAAAAAAAAAAAAATCACAGTACAGTGTCACACTTTTGCATGCTTCATTACAGATTGATTGTCTGCAAGTTTGGCAACATTATCATGTCAATTCTCCACAGTGGAAAAAAGCAAGATGTATGATTCCTCTTTTGACCGTATATGTATGGAAGTACTGATGTAAACAATCTTATAGGTATGATAATCTGGTAGCTGCATGGCTGGTAATCTATTCAGTTTGGTCAACAACAACAACAACAACAACAACAAAATAGTAGTATTTAATAAAATGTGAATTTAGGTTTTACAACATCATAATGTACAGTATTAAGTGAGCATTAATAATTATCTAAATGTGAAAAATGTAAATAAGCATGCACAACTGCATATCCAATGCTGACCGATTGTAACAAAATGAAAAAAATACTTTGGTTGATAAATATATTGTATTGTCATATCATGTATCCTATGATTTATTCCAAAGAAAAGCACCCCAATAATTTACATTTATGCATTTAGCAGACGCTTTTATCCAAAGCAACTTACATTGTATTCAAGTTACAGTTTTTAGATTTTTATCAACTCTTGCTTTCCCTGGGAATCGAACCCATGATCTTGGCGTTGCTAGCGCCATGCTCTACTATTTGAGCTACAGGAAATAATCTCACATCACATTTAGAGTTTCAAATGAGATTGGAGCAATGCCTCAAACTTGACCAGGTTATCAAATATTTCACTATGAATAATTTATTATCAACTTCTTCCAAAACCAAATTAAATTCATGCACAAAAATAGGAGTAACCATAACAATTATGAAAAGTATAGCTGTCTTTTAATTTGTTTCAGGGCTGCTCTGTGACTGAGAGAGTTTAGTGATTTCTAAAAAAAATAAATAAATTAAAAAAAAAAAACGTGACAGGTGCATGAGTGATGTTTGCCATAAAACTTCATAAAGCTATTTCAGCGTCTGCTCTGTGTTACATGAGTGAAAAACGATAGGATGTTTGTCTTTTTTTCTCACATCATATTCTGAAGGCATAATACTGTAGTTTCAGAGCCAATCATTTGTCAACACGAATGAAAATCACTTTTCCACAAGACATCAAAACATGACAAATATTTATCATGCAATTTTGGTAATTATGCCGACAGGCCTTAGCGACCAAGATGTCCATAAATCACCTCATAAAGCTGTGTGGAACAAGACCGAACAGTCAGACCATTCTCAGATGTTCCATGACATAACAAGCCCTTTCAGTTTAATGATGATATAAACAGTCAGATAATGTGTCAAGATCATGTATTAGAAAACTTACACATCGTGCACCATTTAACTAACCTAAGTGTTGCATTAATTTTATGCCATGCATCCAAACCAAAGCTGTGGTTTATGTAAAACACTTCAAAAAGGCATCTTCTAAAGTTTCAGTAGAGATCGCAACAATGTCTCAAACTGCGCTCAGATTTGCCAAGATTCCAAATTATCCAACCAAAAGTCAGAGATTTCAATATGAATTCAAATATTTCTCATCAAAATCTTCTACATCCAATTCATCTGAGCTATACTATTATAAATCATTTTATAGCTCTATACTCTTACTGTATGTCAATAATTGTGTCATTTGAATTTTAGGGGAAACATCTAAGTCAATACTAATTCCCCGTTAGAATTTTGCGTGTGAGTTTCAAAAGTGTTGAAAAGAGAGACATTCTAACTGTAAGTATGGTGTGCTTGTCATTTTGAGAGACCTCTGGAACCTCAGTTATAAAAGGCAACAATTCAGAATGATTGTTAATGCTATATCATAAAATTCTCGTATTCACCTAATTGTTGACTAACTATTTCTCAGAGCCATAGAGAAGGTGGTGTTCTGCTCTCTAACTCTGTGTTTGGGCTCTGTCAAGCTGCTGAAAACCATGCATCTTAGAGAGCTCATATCTGTGACGCCTGCCATCATTACAGTCGGATCTCGCTGTCTGTAATTTGCAAGCATGGCAGTCAGTCAGCTAGTAAAACAGCACAGGGTCATTCCAAGCCATTCTACAGCCAACATTGACCCACAAACCTCTACTCTATGTGACACAGACTAGACATCTCTGTATTTATGCACATTGCTGAGACTTGGGTATATAATTCCACAAATGCTAAATGCAATTGAATACAATATCGTAAAACAGCTCAGAAACTGAATCATTCTTCCACAAATTGCAAAGGTGATGATATTGTTAATAAGGCTATTTTCATAATATTCCAGGATCTTCTGTTTTAATCACTACATCAGTATTTTCACCCCTTTGATGCAAACATCTAACAGTGACTGGTAGGTAGGTAAGATCATACTAGTAATTACACACAACCTTAAAATTAAAGACAACCACTCAAATGTCATTCATTTATGCTAGTATCTGCCATTATAATAAAGAGCTGTGAAAAAAACATCTTTTAACATACAAAATGTTCAAAATGTTTCCTTAATTGTATCCTCTCATCTCACTTCCAGATGTTTAAGGTTAATTAACACTAAGAGATCTAAGCCTTAAAATATAACATAAATGAACTCATTTTGATTGAAATATGCTTGTATCTGGTCACTTATTTCTTCAGACAAGCAAATGAAGTGACTGGTTAGGGAGAAAAAAACAAAATTAAATCAAATATTACTACACATACAGAAATTTGTCCCATTCACCGTCAACAGCACATACTTTCGAGGGTAAATGCTCATTTCACATTAATGTGTTTGGGTTCTTTTTAAATAACTCTGTGTGTGAGCCCCAGTTACTTAACTATTTGTTGAAAAATAGTATGTGCCGTGAAGTGTTGACTGATCTCAACTTCAAAGTGAACCAGGCTTTAGGGGCAGTTCGCAAACATTCACGCTGCTATGTTCAGAAGCCCCACTATTGCTGCTTTATTGTACCTAGTTTGAAAAAAGAAGGAAATCCACCTTTTCACACATGTTTGCAGATTATTTCTGCCCGGACTCTTGATTCCTCTTAGTGAAGTTGGCCTTGACCTGTTGCGAAACTTTTTTGCCGTCAAAGACTTAACTGCTTTACTGTATGCAGACTACGGAGGTTTGGGTTTCTTTTGCACCATTGTGCAGCTCGGGATTCCATCCACAGATGTTTGTGGTCTTCAAGCTGTTGATGGTATTGACAAAAGCTGGGAGAAAGCCTCTCCAATGCCAGCCGAGGCACATGGATGGGAAAGGGACAATTGCAAACTGTATATCCTGTGCTTTGAAATGCTTACCCCACTGCTTTGTCTCTCTTGACAGCTCCAGGTAAAAGACTTAAAGTTTCCAATTACAGCTGGGAGAAATGCAAAAGGAAGCAGAACCCACAAAAAGGACTTTGTGAATGAGGGCGTGTTTTGCAAAGAAGGGCATTTGTTTTTTACAGCATTGTGCTCTGTTTGAACTCTTAAAATGACCAACACTGAAACATAAAAGAGCTTAATAATGATCATTTAACCATGTATAAAGCCAATAAATTGCTTGAAGTCTGATATATGTGCCATAATGATTTACTGGAAGCTCTGAGCAGACAGTGCCATTAAATGCTGCCACTATCAGTAAGCATCCTTGAACTTTAAAGAGAAGGTGACTATAGTCGGTCTCCACGTGCTAGACCATATTAAAGCCTCTCACCTTCAAAGAGAGAGACAGACAGAATTCACAAGCAGACCTCAAACAGATGCTTGTTTGTAATGTGTGACCTGTCTATATAAATGCTTTTGAAAGCACCGGATCAATCAGACATGCATGGCTTTTTAATCTCAGTTTCAAGGCTGGTTAGTTTACATGACTGCTGTTTTGTTTTCTTTATTGTTGTAACATTGGTCTTTCATGTTTTGAGTCTTGAGTCTGTATATTAAGCTTCAAAAAAACATGCTTTTAAAATAACAGCTCACTCACTGATCATTTTGATCTCCTTGTTCTCTTTGATAAATTTGTTTCAACAGGTATAAGGCAAAGTGATTTCAAAGTAATAAAAAGTAAAAATAGCCTCCCAGATGCAATTAAATAGTGACCACCCAATGACTTTGAATTTTATTTTTTTTTAGTAGTGGAAAGGTCTCTTATGGCTTATTAAATATAGACACACCCTATTAAATACCTTAATTAAACTTCTAGATGTGAATGCATTCCAGATCTCACCTCTGACCACACCTAACTTAACATACTGTGTGTCCTTTAGCATAAAAAACTTAAGATACAACTTAATGAAAGCATGATTTAAGACATTGTATACTTTATATAATCTTTATTTAGAATAAAATAAACATGTAAATCAGCTCTATATGACTGTAAAAACCAGATGTATACAAATTTAAGATAGACTAGCAAAAGACTGATGCACCTTCTTTCAGGGTTGACAAAAATATCTGAATTAAGTGCCAACTGCCTTATATTATTTACAGTATAATACAGTAATTTACTGCAAGATTTAAGTTCCGTTGAGAAACAATTATATCTACTCTGCAATGCTGACACAAGAAAATTGAGGAAAAACAGAGTATCCCATTCCAAGTCCTGCTTCCCCTCAATCGCTCGTCGTCGTCTCTGATCAAGTCTGTTTTTCGCTTCTCTGGGAGCTTTGTGAAAGAAAATTCCTCAGATATTCATTCAGTGTCTCTGGCAAGTGTGCAGACTCCGTGATGACTTGCTGCCATCTCTTTGCGTTTTGCAGGACAGACCTTCTGCACAATCGCAACGCTGGAATATCTCCAAGCCATGGGTGCCTTTCCTCTTTTGCTTGGTGCAGACCTGGCCTTCTTTTAGGACGGGCTTGCAGATTTTGGACCAAAAGTGACGGGCGCAGCAGAGTCCCTCAGCACAGTCTGATGATCTCAAGCAGTTCTCTCCCTCAAGACCTTTAAAAACAAATCAACACTCATGAATACCATGCGCAAATTACATTTTCTTAAGAGACTATTTTAATATATCAAAATAGCTTTCTCATTGAAGATTGAGTTGCTATTAAATCCTGATCTTATGAACAAATTCCATAACATTTTTTTTTACATTGCTAACATGCTCCAGTGATCCTATTCTCGTCTTTTGTTTTTTACACTTTTTTACCAGTCGCATTCCTGAAAAGTTCATGCCTTGTGATGCAACAATGGATTAAAGCTTCAAAAATAGTTTCAACTAGGTCATACATAATTGGCTATCTGAATCATTCTTTACCTTTTAGCATTTGGTTTTGCGTTGAACCTTGAGTTGCAACTTTTGGTGTCACCACAACAGTTGAGTTTTCTTGAGAGATGGACACAAACTCTTCCACTCCAATCTGGTGGATCATGTCAGGATCATTTGGAAGGCAAACTCCTAATAGGAAGAGGCATTTTAAGTTTATTGTCATCCCACATTAACTTTTATTTCTTTAGGCTATATAACGCTGAAATGTCTGCACTCTAGCATAACTTTGATCTTACCGTTGCTGCAGTGGTTACCAGGGCAGCACATCGCATCCCGGATGCAGCGCTTCCTGCGCTTCTTGCACTGGAGACAGACACCGCGAGACAGGAAGCAGAACTCGTCGCCACCGCATTCCTCATCACTCTCGCAGATTAAAGGCTGTTGGAGTTTAGAAATACACTATTAGTCTAACGACCACAAAGTAAAAGCAGCTGTCTGAGATAACACGTGCTCGTTTATATTCTTACCTGCGGAGTATCGATGGTGAAGTTCAGGCTGCCGCTGTCCGCAGGTGACTCCTCTGGAGTCGGGCTGACCGGGTGACCGGGACTCGCCGCACCTGAACCGACTTTAATAGCGTTGGAGTTGAGCACCACAGAACCGGCGGATGCCGCTCTGATGCAGCCCACAAGAATGAGGCATGCGGTAGAGAACATGGCAATGTGCAGCATTGTCAGGTCTGGTATTCCTTGAAGGATGGAGGATGTATTCCCGAGATGAGCGGAGCTCTTCTGTGGTTCCTCATGAGCTCAAGACGCTTCATTTATACGCGCGCGGGGTTGTTTGCGCTCCCGCCCCTCTCTGAGAGTAACAAAGGGCTGGATGAAATTTCAAAGCGTTGTGTCAAGAGCTGTCTGTCTATCGGTGTGTTTGTATGCACGACTTCATGAGCTGCCATCAAAGTAATACTGCTTATTGGATGGGAAAATCAGCTGAGAAATGTTAAGTAAGTTAAATAAATAAATAAATAAATACATAAAATTGTGTGCGCTTTGTAAAATATATAAGGCAGCTAAAATATTAAATTTTAATTGCTTTCATATGCAATATAAATAAAAGAGCTATGCAAAGTTACAAACTTCACCGATAAGTTCAACCACTTTGAATTAATAAAGAAAACCGAGAAACTTTTTTTTTTACAAACATTGGTAAACAAGAATATCATATATAACAAGAAAATAATAATAATACATTTATTTGTATATTTTATTATAATAGTCATATTGATTTTTATTGTTGAAGTCTCATTATTTCTTTATTTTTGAATCAAAAAGCAAATAAATATCAAATAATTAAAATCACTTCTGGATGTCAGTCACAAGACATTTAAACGTGAATAAACAGATATGTATATATATATATATATATATATATATATATATATATATATATATTTTTTTTTTTTTTTTTTTTTTTTTGTATTTTCCGTGTTAGAAATGCAGGGAAGATTTAGCAGAAATCGAGTAATAACGGTGATGGGGGCCCTTTGAAATGCGTTTGATTGAACAAGTGCAGAAGATCAAAGTGAATATGCAAATAACAAGAAGTGAGAAGTTTACCGAATTAATTATCATTCAGTCTGTGCTTTTAAACAAATAGTGAGTGATTAGCAATCTGAGATAAGAATGTGACGCTCTTAGGTGACGTGGTTCATCTGTTGGTCCATCTTATTATAAAGATTTGAGCAGAACAGAGTAAAATAATTACCTGAATAATATCGCTTCTAAAATTTTAATATTATTCAAATTAATTGAGCAACCCATGTGTTCATATGTAGCATATCTTCATCAAAATATAGCCTACATTTCTTTGTCTATTGAGTAGGTGACTAACAGATTTGACACAGCTCAGTTACAGTCGCTATCTATTGCAATATGAAAAGACTGCTCTTAAAATGTACCATTAAATGAATAGTAGCCTAACTGTATCATATGACATTTCAGTAGACATAAACTGCGCGAATGATTTAACAATTTCAGAGTGTCTCTCTGCCCAATTCTCCGGGATAACTCTCAAATCAGTGTCTTTGATGTTGTTGACAGGGGTCACTTCTAATAGACGACCACAGGACAAACGCTCAATACACTCCATTAAACGCGAATTGGCAGGGTTCATCCCCATCCCTTTGTCTATTGGCTTTGTTTTAATTGTACATCCAAAGCTTACAGTGATGTAAAATGAAACGTATGTAAAGGAGCCTTTGATGAGCTCAGATGAAACAGGACTGAAGCCCGTGTCTTAATCAGACTTCCACAGCGATGGCATTTTCGCAAACAGTCCATTTGCTCGGCTTTTAGCGGCTTTTTGTAGACATTGTACTCAGCAAATTCATTTAGTGGGATGCCAGGTAATCCTGTTTTTAAAATCCCTGATGACATCTTATTCCCTTTAGTAAGTAGCCTATTATTCACTTCAGCAATAAAAATGTGATATTGATTTTCAACACCAGTTCAATAAACAATAATTTAATATTAAGATTACGTTTTAGACACAATATCGACTGTTTTTGCTCTGTTTCTCCAACAAATATAATTCCAATTTGCGTCTCTGATCAACATAACGCTGATTTGCTCCTGAATGAATCATCCGTTTAAATGATTCGGTTCAGTCGCAATGACTCATTTATTAACAGTGACTTGCTGCCACCTACTGGTAGTTTTAATTTCACATTCAAAGTGTCTTTTCATTTTCTTAAAATAATTTCAAATATCACTATTCAATGTTTTATGTTTAAAATATCAAAACAGTATTTCTGCATTTGGAACTGCAGGTTAAATGCGTTCATGTCCTGCATTAAACAGTGTGTAAATGCATCTAAATGCCACTTCTAATGCAACTTCTGTGTTTTCTCTGGATTGCAAAGATTAATTTTTTCAATACTGATTTCATTTGCTTGGTAACAGCCCAAATGGCTTATTATTCTAATTGACTGATTCAATTTAAGAATTTGACTGAAAAGATAATGCACGCTTTTAGAAAAAAGGGTGTTATAAAGGTAAAAATGCCCATAAAAGGTAAAAAAAAAAAAAAAAAAAAAAATCAATTTAAACTTATTGGAAAAGATTAATTTCTATCACTGCTTTGAACTGACCACCACACAGAATATGAAAAATATCAAAAATTTTAGGAGTCAGCTGTCCACGGTAGTCCTTAAGATATCAGCACAATAACACACTCAGCAAAATATCATCTAATTATCGTTATCGGTAAAATCCCAGAAAATATTGAGTTTTTTTTGTCTGTATTGCACATTGCACATTGTTTAGAAAAACATAAAAATAAATATGAGAAGTGCCCTTTTTTCCACTTGAGCCCCTGCCCCTCAAAATGTCTGTGCACGCCCCTGAATAGAGGCTACTTACAGGTGTTGTGACTTTATCTGTTTATTGCAATGGCTTTGAAAAGTGATGGAAGTTCTGTTCGGAGAATTGGTTTATTTGAACGTCGTTTCAAAGAACCGGTTCAAAACATCAAATTAGTGATTGTTTTATGATGTGAGGTAACCTCATTACTTGACATCCTGATGTGGCACGCATGTTCTAACATGTTCCAATACTGTGTAGGGCCATGCTAATTATTAAGCCTTGTTGATTTTTTTTTTTATTATCAAGGGTGTTTAACGAATATGCCCCAGTTCATTTCATTGCGAAATTAACTGTATTGTAAATGGTATTGTTTGCATTTAGCCCTATATCATTTACTAAAGTCCATTTAAACCCTTGACTGAAAAAGTGTAATAACAACTCATGTGCATATCCAGCCCGATCTCATGGCAATTCGTACATATTTTATGAGGTGGCTAATTCGTACGAATTCGTACGACCTCACTCGTACAAATTCATATGATTTTTGCTAAATCGTACATATTTTACGAGTTGCCAATTCGTATGAATTTGTACGAATGACCTACACCTAACCCCGCCCCTAAACCTACCCATCACTGGGGTTTAGACAAATCGTACAAAATCGTACGAGTGAGGTCATACGAATTCGTACGAATTAGCCACCTCGTAAAATATGTACAAATTGGTCGTGAGATAGCGTTAGCATATCAATAAAACTGCAATGGTATGTTTCCAGTATGTTTTACTTGTAACATTTAGTTTACCTTAACTGTTCACACTTTTTTTTATTACGGATCGTACATGTTCACGGTTCAAGTCTTTCAGTTGATGACTGACAAACCGCTAGAATGAGTGATTCGTGAACGAATCGTTCAGGGGTGTGTTTCCCAAAAGCAACTATTGTCGCAAGTTCCATCATTACCAACAGAGTTCAGTGGAACTTTTGAACACCGTTAGCTAATGATGCTTTTGGGAACCACACCCCAGACTTCAACCCTAGACAATAAATTGGGAAAAGCTCTGAATCAAACTCCGAAAAGCTCAGATTCGTTCACGCATCAGACATTGCTGGTTTAGCTCAGTTGGAACCATCCGTTTTGTAAAATAACACCAACCCTCGTCTTCACGGTAAAAAGAAAGTGTTTAACATTTAAAAGGGTTAATTGAATCACAATTTTTATTGTGTAATTACAAATTTTCAAATGATCGTGCGGAATATTGAAATTCCTTCTTTTATGGTAATGGCGTGTTTACATTCTGCAGATGGAATGCAAAGGTACGTGGTTTATTTTTGTAAGTTGCTGTCCTCCTTTGGCGTGACAGTAGGGTGAAGTCAGCTAAAATGGGCTATCAGGTAAAATGGGCCAAATAAGGTTGTAGCATCAGATCTCTTTAAATTTTTTTACAGAAAATCACAATAACTGATCTTGCATTGTTGCTTCAACACTGGTTAACATGTAACAATAATATTTATTGGTCTGAGTTTTTTAAGGCGGGCAGGGCAGGGCAGAGTGTTACATGAAGCTTGTCAGAGAAATTGTAAGGTAATTGAGCCTGACATAGAAAATTGTGTTAATCACTAATAAGGGTACTAAAGCAATTATAAGTAAGTTTGCCAACAAAGCAAAGGTTTATGAACAATGTTTTTACATGCTCTTTCAAATAAAAAAAGTTTAATTTATAAAAGAAACTTTGATTTTTGTGAAAAGGTCATTTTAGGTAGAAATGGCTGGTTAAGCTAAAATGGGCCACAATTTTCAGCTAAAATGGGCTGCATACACACACACACACACACACACACACACACACACAGAAATTGAGGGTGAAAATAGGTTTATAGGCCTAGATACTGTATGTATCCATACAAAATCTTAACAGTCTTTTAAAAAAAAAAAATGCATTGCAGACAGTATGGCAGGAGGACAAGCAAAGAAAGGAAACAGAGAGACAAGAAGAGAGAAGAGAAAGGGAAAGAAAATAAAGGAAGATGAATGGGCTGCGCGCACACACACACACACACACACACACTCTTTTAGACAGAAATTGAGGGTGAAAATAGATTTATAGGCCTACTGTAGATATGTATCCATACAAAATCTTAAGTCTTTAAAAAAAAAATACAAGCATACACATGCATGCACACAAGACACCAATGCACAGAAACACACACCTATATACAACATGATCAGTTCATTTTTAATTGCATTGTTTAATTAAATATTCATTCAACTTTCTATGTAATGAAATACATTTATGGTGTTGCTATGGCACACTAAAGACAATAGTGTCAATTTACTGTTAAAAATAAAATGATTTAAGATGAAATTACCTGTTGTTCTCTTTTTATATTGGCCCATTTTAACTGAACAGCTGGCCCATTTGTTGTGCCGTGGCTCAAGAAGTTACCTGCTGATACTTTAACTCTCATAATTTTAAAAAATTTACACTTTTTCACATTTAAAAACAATAAATATATTTAAGAGACCCATGCTAATCTATAAGAATATCATTCGATCTCATGCATAGCTTATTTGATGGTATTATAAGTCATTTACCAAAACGTGGCCCATTTTAGCTGACTTCACCCTATCTAAGCAGGGGGTCCATGACTCTCCAAAACAAACTTGTTTCTTTGTTGATGCTTTGTTGGACTTCATGTTTGAAGCTGGATATGTTTACTGTAACTAACCCCTCCCCAACATGACTACTCTTTGAGCAGTTAATTTTAATGTCTTCTCTGCTAGACATAGTAAATATTTAAAGCTTCATATATTGGTTAAAATAACCTATTAGTAGTAGATATGCCATTGACTGATGGCTTTAGCTGTGAACTGGAGGTCAAAGATGTCTTCTCTACCCCCTGGGTTTACATCTTTTGATGTCTATTGGCCACAGTGCTGCCAATGAAAAGCTACCATGCTCATGTGTTATCTTGGGGAAGAAGGGAGGGCAGATGTTTACAGAGCATTAACACCAGCTGATATGAGTCAGACACTTCATAGTACTAACACCTCCAGCTACATTTTGTTTGTAGGACAAGATAGCAGATCTTGTTTGTAGGACATTCTGAACTTCTGAGTATAAAAAATAATGAATGTAACAATGAAAACAGTAAGCAATGAAAACAGCAGGTGCAATTTTCAGAAACTAAACCTTTTATGCGGAAGCATTACTTTGAAAGATGCTTTTATTGTAAGAAAATGCCATATAAATCTCTGTACCTTTAAAAAAGCCACAACTGATTAAGAAGAACATTTTGAGGCGTCTGACCTAGTCGTGCAGCATCAAAACAAGCAGGGTGAATTATGGATGCCATTGTGTTAAGGCACTTTCAATAATGCCAAATGATATACGTATGGTGAACACAGAATATCCATTTTTGAAAAGTAAAGATAACAGAGAACTAAAATAGTTTACAGATAAAATGTATTCCCAAAAAAAAAAAAAAAAAAGAAGAGCAATAGGACTGGTTTTACTCTGACAATAAAGCTCTACAAATATCACAAAAATATTACCACTGTGTATGTATATATATATATATATATATATATATATATATATATATATATATATATATATATATATATATATATATATATATACACATACATATACACATATACATATACATATATACATATACATATACATATATACATATACATATATATATATATATATATATATATATATATATATATATATATATACACACACACACACACACACACACACATACATACATAAATATTTACCCCTGGTCCTACAATAAATAAGATTACATAATTGGATTTCCAGCACAGCACTTTGTGTTCAAGCTATTATAGATTACAGGCAGTCTTCTCGTCATTGTTTGAACGAGTCGAGTAGAGTCATGAATACAATTGGTGAAAATAATGGGAGAAAATAAGTATGTCTGGTATCAGTAATAGAGCTGATTATGTAACTTCATAAACACAATTCCGATCTTACCCACATTGTATCTGGGAAACAGTGACTTGACTGCCCTTCCACTGATCAAGTACAGTGTGTATTTTAGTAAAAAGCCTGCCCTCTAGTGGTGCACAAACTGTATTGAGTCAGATTCAATATTGGAGTGGATTGCCATTGTCTTAAAAAAAGAGAAAAAACTTTCAAGTTTCTCATAATACAAACTAAATGTATTTAGAAGCCTTTAAAAGAAAAATCTGAATAAACATTTAAAGGTATAGTCCACAAAAAAAAAAAAAAAGTCATCATTTGCTCACCCTCATATCGTTCCAAACCTGTATGACTTTATTTTTTTCTGTGGAACACAAAAGAAGATATTTTGAAGAATGTTGGTAACAGAGCAGTTTCGTTTCCCATTGACTTCATATAATAACATTTTTCAAAGTGTTCCGCAGAAGAAAGAAAATCATACATGTTTGGAACAACATGATTCTGACAGAATTTTCATTTTTGCGTGGACTGTTCCTTTAAAAGAAGTATGCATTTAAAAAAAAACGAAATAGAAAATTAATTTATTTATATCAATCAACTAAAATCAATCAATCTCCACCACAGGACCTTTTACCTTTTTAAGTATTTGACACTGGTGTGTTTCTGTTCCAAATGCTATATATTAGCCGTATTTATACACAACTAGTCATGCTATTAAAAGTAACCGCAGACTAAATTCCTTTCTAAAATGCATCTTAGAAACATTATCAATACTCAGTCCAGATCATACTACTGTATCTTCTTATGATTCTGTTTTTAAGACCCAGAACTAAAACCTGAAACCACTGCTTGTGCAATCAGTCAAACATAAACAAATGAAGGGCTCATTTATGAAACATTGGCTCCAGCACGAGGCTGTCTGAGTCCATATATGAGGCCGTGTTGGGCATATGGACTCCAGTCCTTCTGATTAGGACAGTTATGGGAGTCGTGGGGTGTGGCTGGGAGCTGAGACGCCCCCAGTGGCACCGCAGGACACAAGTGTGGGCAAAGGCAACTTGGTGTCACAGAGCTGGGCTAGACGTCTTCCATTCTCCTCTTCACTGACGAACCACACGGAACACTGCAGGGCAGGGCATGTTACAAGTTTCCGTTTTAGAAATCAGTGTCCCAGCCGGAATTGTCATCTGAGGGAGGGTCCTCATTGTCCTCGGGAAAGCTATCAAAGTTACTGGTGTCAGTCGGGCTTGCAACCTAATAGGTGTGTGAACGAAGGAAATGGGATGTGAGATGGATAAATATTGAGCACTAATGTAAATGTTGTAAACACAACAGTAAAAATCATAATGTGTGCCTTCACATTTATTTGTTATTCAATGTCTAAAATACCAACCAATTTAAATTTGTATTTAATTTATACATATTTGATTATAATCAATTAACTTTTATTTTTTCATAAATACTTAAAAAAAGATTTTATTTTAGAGTTAAGTATAACAATAGTAATATTTATTATTTTGGTTATTATTATTATTATTATTATTATTATTATTTATCACAGAAATCACAGTTAGATTTTTTTCACCAAGTCATGGGGGAAAAACTAATTTATCCTATTTTTTTCTGATAGCATTTAACTAACAATGTAATTATGTTGAATTTATTTGAAATGCAAATCTCTCAGTTTCTCCTCCTGTCATATATTCAAATTCATACTTATGAATTAAATTGGAGCATGTTTAAAATGGAGATGTTTTATACTTACATCAGGAATAATTGGAGGGGTGAGAGTTCCTTTACGCAGGCCTTCCCAATTAAAGCCTTCAAACCATCTATGAAGGAAAAAGAGAAACAGAATAGAAATGGTGGGTAGGGTGGGATTTTCAGTTGTATGTTAAATTTCAGTCTTTGGAATTAATAGATTTAAACAATTACACTTAGAACAGAGATGTCAAACCAAAATGTCAAACAAATCTTTACCCCATGCACAGCATAATAAGACTAGTTTTTATAGGAGTTCCTTTACCTTAATGTTTTATTATAAAATTTCAGCACTTTTCCAGACTTGAGAAGCACAGTTTTTCCCCAAATCCCCAAAGAACAGGGATATTACAGTACTCACTTGTGCTTTTGGATATCTTTGACTCCATTTTTCAAGTTTCCTAGCCTCTCAGATGGATTGTCCCTGGTGGAAACAATATAGTTCAAAACAGATTTAATTTATGGAGCTGATATTTTGTCAAAAATGCCTTTGATATGTCTTTTTTTTTTTTTAACCTTCAGGTATAAATGTGTGCTTCAGGTTAAAACAGCAGCATTTCAGGTCATTTAAAACTTGAAATGTGTATTAAATGTGTATTAATGTGTCAGACAGAACTTCAAGGTTTTTAAATGTACCCACCTGCATAGTTTTTTTATTAGATTGCCTGCATTTTTGGTGATCTTCTTTGGAAATTCTATCATGTCGATTCCTCTTAAAATTATATTATATGTCTTCATTGGATCTGGTCCTGAGAATGGTGGGCTGAACAAGAAATGCACATTAGATTTTATAAAACTAGAAGGAAGAGTAATCCTAACACACAAACTGAAAACACTGGAGCTTTACCTTCCAGTCAAGAGTTCATACATAAGAATTCCCAATGACCAGTAGTCTGCTGAGATGTCATGGCCTTTATTCAGTATGATCTCTGGGGCTACATACTCTGGCGTTCCACAGAAAGTCCATGTTTTCTTCCCAAATCCGATCTTTTTAGCAAAGCCAAAGTCCACCTACAAGAGACAAACAGCACCTTCATATCAAAACTACACCTTTGTGGCTTTTAGTCCATGTTTTTAGCTTGAAACATACTATTGTATTCCAAAGTTGGGTAAATGGACCAAAAATATTGATGAATCATATTGCACTAAGGGGTGTATGCAAATTGTTGTCCAATCAAATGCACTCTAGATGAGAAGTCCCACCATTTGATACCAACTAACAACAAAATTCACCAGCCTCAGAATGCATCATCTCATAATAGAAAGCACTTGAGATGTATACTCACAAGCTTGGCATATCCTCTGTGATCCAAAATGAGATTTTCTGGCTTTAAATCACGGTAAATTATTCCCTTGGAATGCAGGTAAGCGAAGGCTTCAACCACACAGGCTGTATAAAACCGTGTAGTGGAGTCTTCAAATGATCCTCTACAAAAAAAAAAAACAAAAAAAAAAAACAAAAACCATGTTTTATTGGGTTACCATTATTTAGAGTGATTAGGACCCACCACCATCACAAGAACAAATTGGCTACCTGTCTCTAAGAATGGTCCAAAGCTCTCCTCCTAGACAAGCCTCCATCAACATGTACAGATATTTACTGTCTTTGAAAGTCCTGTATAACCTGAAGGAACACAACCACACAATTTTGTCCATCAATGTATGTTTTTACCTTGATATTTTTAGGATATGACCTCCAATGATGCTTTCAGGAAGTTTTAGCACCTACCTTACAATGAAGTCTGAATGGGCCTCCTGCATGATCTGTTTCTCAGAGCGGATGTGCTCCTGTTGCCGCGTGTCTACGATGTGACGCTTCTTCAGAATCTTCATTGCAAACGTTTTGGTCTCTTCACTCTTGAGCTGCACCTGTGCACGCAAAAAATGAGCATTGAGAAAGTGCTAATAAGATCATTTTCTATGGAAACTAGCTGTAAAAACAAGTGCTAGCGCTCTTTATTATAGCATTCGAGTCATGGTCTATTAACGTGTTAAGGGTCCTCAAAATAGATCAAGTGAACAGGAATTCTTCACATTGCGTCTCTGTGAAGGCACTTGCATGTTCATTTGATCCTGTAGCTATCTAGCAAACGGATAGCACTACGGGCATATATCACAGCCCTGGCGAAAAGACACTTGTTTTTACTATGTTGCCGCAATGCCAGAAATAGGCGAGTGGAAAGGGGAATCCACTTCTGAGACCACTGGGCTTTCCTTTACAACAGAATCTGATCTGCAATGTGGATCTCTGTCCTCCTGTCTACGTCAAAGTTTCCATCATCCTCCTTCAACATAAATGGTCCTGCATAAAATGTCATACATTAATGATTTATGTTGGAACATCTATCTATCTATCTATCTATCTATCTATCTATCTATCTATCTATCTATCTATCTATCTATCTATCTATCTATCTATCTGTCTCTGTCCATCTGTCATTAACTGTCTTGTCTGCCTACCTAACTACTTACTACCTATGTCTACTGACCTACCTACCTATCCATCCATCCATCCATCTATCTATCTACTCATTAAACTAGTCTTGTTGAACGTTGAATGGCAGTAAGTCAGATGTCTGCCCTTTTAGCTCTGCTGTGGAAAGTTACCCTGAGTTACAATTCCCTATTCCCTATTACAATTCCCTATTCCCAGACATGATCTATCCTTCAGCACAGTTGAACACATGAGAGCTGCTCATCTGCCCAGCACTGTGTAAAGTAGATTAGTAAAATGTATTCTTATCATTGGTTGGCAGAAGTTTTTGTTTTGAGTTATTGCATAACATGTACCAGAATACCATAAAGGAATGACTTCATATGCGTTCACTGTTCTTTTACTGCAGGGGTATAGTGAGTCTGAAGACCTTGATTAGCTGGTTCAGGTGTGTTTAGGCTTGGAGCTAAACTCTGCAGGACAGTCTTACTGCAATCACCATTTTGTGCTTAATTTTAGAAGAAGCTGATGAATTTACTTATTCATTGACATGAAAACATAAAACATAAAATGCATGCATATAGAAGTGGCCCATCCTACCAGCTCAACTCTTCCAAATCCTCCAACTCCCAAGGTATCGATGATATTGAAGTCCACCAGCTTCAGGTTGGAGAAGAAGGCATTCTCTGCCTCGTATCTGCATTTTTTGAAGTGGAAAAAGGGAAACTTCTTAGAGGTTTGGATAGAGTATGTAATAGGGAATGTTGGAGCAGGAATTGGGGCAGGAAGGCTGTTTATTTGCTCCCTCTCTTTTCTCTCTTTTACCGGGATAGGAAGTAGCTCACGCATTCTGACCTTGTGGCTTGACCAAACCAAATACTGTGAAACAGTTAAATGTACAATTCTCAAAACGGCTAGCAATATTGCAAAGACGATCTTGCAATATCTGGCTTGCAATATGCAGAACAGCCCTCGCCTCAAGAGCACGTATGGCAGAATAATAGCAACAGTCTTTGCTCAAAAGTGGAGTTAAGGCGCCATTTCCAGGTTACATTTCGAGATTCGGGATGCAGTGCTGATCGAGTGTGGCGAAGGACAGATCGATCCAGATTGGTGGAGTCTCTCCGCATCAATATCGATTTGTGAAAGCTTCTCTGGATACAAAGTTTGAATGCAGAAATACTCAAAATTGTCACAGTCATCAGCAGAGACAAAACTAAAAGTCGAGCAAAGGTCCTCGCTGAAAATCTCACAAAGCAAGAGGTTCAGTCCTTGCAGCAGCAGGAGTGCACGCCGAGGGACAGTACGCTTGACTGGTGAGACTAGTGCTGTCCTTGTGACTAAGTCTCAGTCCCTGTGCTTAAACTGAGCTTGACTGTGTTCCCTGTGTGAGCTGCAGTCTCTACTAATACTGCCCTGCCTGATCCAGCTTTATTTTTAGCATGTGAACTTGGCTTACAGTTTTCCTAGTCTGAAAAGGTTTCCCTGCTCTACCCTCACACCACCATCTCTCTTTAAAGTTCAAATTTAACTTGAGAAGGGCATTGGCACTGCATAATTATGAGCCCATTTACATGCTTTAGTGTTAAGAGAATGAACCTTTCAATTAGCACATATAATAACGAAATTAGCTCGTCCCGGAAATAAGTGTGATACCTAGGCCTTCTGACGGGAAGAACCTGGAAGACCTGAAAATCTATCTTTAGCTAGATATGTTGATGCTGCCAGCTGTGGAGATTATATGAGATGGAGAAATACGGAATTAGGAATCTTTATTAACTGTACTTCATTACTTTACTTAAGTATTGTTTTGATGATTTTGCATTTTGCTCAGGTACTTTTGAAACTGAAGCAGCAAAGAAAAAACATTTTTGTTACCCCTTAAAATGATAAAAACCGGCTACATATTTTATAGCATATATGCATTTTGATTTTAATTAGCTATAACAATTCATGCTAGCATCACAGTTGTTGACCTAAAGAAATTTTTTATTTCTAACCACCAATTTGTCAGTCAAATGTTAATCAACTATAAAACCTGACACTGATTAATTTAATTTATCATATAAGTTTCTGTATACCTCTAGTGTGGCCTGGAGACTTACAGTCAGGACAAATGAAATTTGAGTTTTATTATTATTAATATTTTATTAATATTATAACTTTGCACATTTGAATTAAAACCATTATGATTTAATCTGAATCATAAATAATACTTGAGTATTTAATACTTAAAAACTACTTAAACTAAACAAACTACTAAAAATATCTGTTTATTTATTTAGGTACTATGGACTTTAGATTGTATATGAGTTTGACCTGTTACACATACATTGGGCCAGATTTACTGAACAGGGCAAATTCGCATTAGAGCGCAATTCCATAAAAGCGCAGATGGGAGGGGAAAATTACTGACAATGCGCACATTAAAGAACACAGACGCAGCTAGATCATTTCCATAATGACCAGCACAATCTACCAATAGCAAATTAGCTAGAAAATCACATTGCATGATTCATTTTAATACTCTTCTCCCATAAATTTTGCGTCTGAAAGGGAAACTCCTACAAATGCATATTCAATAAGGCGAGGCGCAAAAATAACTGTCCACACCTTTTCAGTGCTAATTCTTCACTGCGTGTCTTTAACTTACTGTCCTGGCAGTACTATTTTAATGCCAAAAGACGGTTTGTGCGGTTTGTTAGTAAATATGGCCCTTTAATTTTAATTATATTTCACCCAAAAAGGAATGATTAATTGATTTGTTTGTTTGTTTGTCCAAAGAATTAAACCACAGGGATCCCATGTTGTTTTGATCTGCATCTGCATTGATTTCAATATCTTGTTTTGTTTTCCACAAAAGAAAGATGTAAAAAAAAGATGTGAGTAAATGAATTTTCATTTTTGGATGAACTATCAATTTATAACATACTTTTTCTGTCTTTTTCCACATATCTGAGTATTTTCACTTGCCATTCACAAATCTAGACAATAAAATGCTGAAAGTCTTGAGGTCAAAGTCTGAGTACAAGCACAGAATCCCTTGTCACTTTAGAAGCTGGAAAACACCCTGGAAGACCACCACTGCAATTTGACACGGCAAGGACACGGTATCTGCAGTAAGTTTCCACATTTAACTAAGACTCTGGGCAGGGGGACAGCTGCCCTCTCCAACCTCTCCAGGCAATGAGAGTACTCAGACCACTGCAGTTGTCCGCATAAGAAGAACATGCCACATAGTAACATGGCTATTTCTGCCAAGGTCGACAGTCATTTGAAAAGAATAGAGTATCCTTGTACATTGCCCCATTTATATCAGCAAAAGTGTGTAAAGCATCCAGTTTTAGTATTTTGGGAAACTAGTTCTTGATTCCCAGCCCTACATAATTGGCTTTCATGCTGGAGGAACATTTTCATAGTTCCTGTAACTATTGGCAGAAGTACCCACTTTTTGGCATGTTCACACCGCAGGAACTGGGAACAGTTTTAGTTATAGGAACGGGGAACTAAATTAGCTCCTACTTCAGAGTAGGATCTAACTCAGCACAATAGGAACTACCAGTGACATGAGCTTTCATACTAGGTAGTGATAGGAACTATCCATAAGGGTGGTCCCCGGAGAACTAAATGTTCCCCTTGGGCCACTTTCCTGGTTGCATTCGTAACGCCAATAGGAACTCTGAAGGGACATAAGCTGGCCAACAGTGACATCATTTTAGCGCAACATTCAACACTGAAGGATGGAGTAAACAACTGGAGGAAGGAAGAATAAGAAGTGCCTGGACTTCTGCGTTAGTCCATTTATCACCGTTTTCCTTGAGTATAGAGTTAGTTCATGGAATAAGTATATGTAAACTGTGTGTTTACACAGCTTTTTAAAAATGGCGAATTCTGGTGATTCATATGGCATGCTTTCGGCCAATAGGTACCCAGTGCGAAATCGTGATGTTCGGTTCTTGAACAAATCGTTCTTTTGAGCCAGTTCTCAGTAAGTAACCGGTCGAGCCGGTTCACAAATCGAACTTTAGTTCCGAGTTGATGACGCAGGACGCACAGCCGAAGTAGCACGTTCGACTCAAAAAGAACCGAATGAGTCGGTTCAACCAACTGTCGAAGTTTTCTGAGAGTTACTGAGGACTCAAAAAGAACAGAATGAGCCGTGGTGAAGTTTACCGAGGATTACCGAAGATTCTGATGAGCGAGTTGATGATACTGTGCAAGCCTGAGGCACGTACTGGAAATATGCTTATGACTTATTAATTTACATTTTATTAAAACCTGCAAAAACCTTTCTGTCGAGTGATGTACATTTTACTATAGTTTATTGTGCATGCATGCATATTATATTTAAAGTTGCTTAAGCGAAATCAAGGGGTTTATAAGACTAGTTTATTCTTTCTTTATACGTTAGACATGTAGAACATATCCGCGTATGTGCACCATTGTCTGTAATGTGTGCTGTAGGTGCCAAACTTTTAGGAATCTTATCCAAGTTGTAGGCTAGTCAATATTGGTCAGTCAGTCTGATATAAAGGATCCGCGAATGAAACTGTGACCACAAACACCATTAACTTAATTGAATTATATGGCAATAATCAGCAATATGCGTTCACACAAATAACTTTATTTTTTGAATGTTTCAATATGTGTTGACACAAATGACTTATTTGAATTTTTCATTGATACAACATGGCACTGAGTTGTTAGAAAAGAAATGCATAGAGACGTACTGCTTGATGACGTCAGGAACCGATGAATCGGCTTTTTGAACTGGTTCAATGAGCTGAACTGTCCGAAAAGAACCGGTTTGAGGAAAGGAATCGGACTTTGCATCACTAGTGCGAAATCTTCTATAAACTGTGAATCAACTCTGGGACTAGGAGTTGTACTTTAATAAATTAAATTACGTTGGACATTATGGAACGTTTACTGGGGCACAAGCTACTACAAGTAATTGATACAATCAGTGGTTCTGTAGTTAAAGGGACAGTTCACCCAATAATTAAAAATCCCACAAGAATTTTGTTTATCTTTGGAAAACAAATGGCACATAAGAACAAAACTAAATCATTAATTCATATGGTTTCATTATATGATGTCTTTATGCATTTTTGAAACTTGAAAATTAAGACTGTCAATAGTTAGACATGAAAGATTAAAGAACATGAAATATATTTGAATCAAACATCATTTAAAAATAGAAAAATTGCTGAAGATGAACGAAAACCTTGAGGATGAGTAAAATGATGACAGATTTTTTTATTTTATTTTTTTTTTTTTTTTTTGGTGAACTATCCCTTTAAGAAGTTCAGAAATATAAATGTGTATAAGAACACACTGTAACACTTACTCATTGGGTAACTAATGACTGTGTCCAAATAAATGGACTATACAAATTAGTTCCTGAATTTTATTAACTTTTTTATATAAAAAATCTCATTTTATTCTATGAATCAGCTATTTTAACACAGGTGTCTCCAAGCTAATGTTGTTCTCCATTGTTATGGTTACAAGCGTAACCCCTCAAGTGTTTGAGCTCCATAAGTAGGCAGAGGGGAGTGGGCTGGATTTCACATAAGCTGTTGACAGGTGATATGTTAGGTGTGAGCTCTGAGAAGAGTGACTGATGACTGACGTCACATGGTCGACTAGAGTGATTTTCCACTGCCCTAGCTGAGAGCGTGAGTTACAGTGTGTTATGAAAGCCCATATGTACTTCATGGGACAGTAAACAAGTCCAAGATACTGGCTGAGAGGCTCTGATAAGACAATCTGTAAAAGCCAGAACCGGTTTACAGTACTTGGGTTTCAAAACCTCTGGTGGTGGAAGAAAACTTTAAGATGTGGGCTCAATTCCAAACCTAGTGAGCAACCTTGAGGTCTACTGCTTAGGGCAGCATCCTAACTGGAATGGCTTTGACTCAGTTGGTACACACTACATTGGCAACCTAGAGTGTCAAGCAACTGAATTCAATTGAGTTTGGGATTAGCAGGTTACTAAGCTAATGACAGTACTTTAATAAGCAAATAAATAAACAAATGGTCACACTTTATTTTAAGGTCCAAATGTCGCTATTAACAAACCATTTACTACGACTTTTGCCTCAATAAACTCCTAATTTGCTGTTTATTAATAGTCAGTAAGGTAGTTGTTAAGTTTAGGTATTGGGTAGGAATATAGATGTAGAAAATGGTCATGCAGAAGATTTGCTTTATAAGTGCTAATAAACAGTCAATATGTTAATAATAGGCTAATAAGCAACTAGTTAATAGTGAGAATTGGTCCCTATACTAAAGTTTTACCAAATAAATAAATAAATAAATTCTAAGTAGACTACCATTTTAACTATGCATTAATTGAACAATTTAGCACTCATTAATACTTATATTGTTTTAATTATTTAATTATTAATTAAATAAATCATTTTAGTGATACTTTTCAGTACTAAATATATTTATCAATCATGTCTCTTTAGAAGACTTGAATTAAACTGCTCAATTCATATGGATTTATTTTGTGTCATTATATACAGGTGCATCTCAATAAATTAGAATGTCGTGGAAAAGTTCATTTATTTCAGTAACTCAAATTGTGAAACTCGTGTATTAAATAAATTCAATGCACACAGACTGAATTAGTTTTAGTCTTTGGTTCTTTTAATTGTGATGATTTTGGCTCACATTTAACAAAAACCCACCAATTCAGTATCTCAACAAATTAGAATACTTCATAAGACCAAAAAAAAAAAAAAAAAAAAAAAACCTTTTCCACAACATTCTAATTTATTGAGATGCACCTGTACATTCTGAAGCTTGAAATTGTTGATTACATAGACTGTCAATTGATGGATGAAAAAAAAAAATGTAATACAAAATTTTAATTTAAAAAAAGTAATCCAAAAATGAACAAAAGGTCTTAAAATTCAAACTTGTGTGTCAAGCAACTGATTTTGATTGAGCTGGTAGATGTTGCTAAGCTAATGACATTACAAAAATAAAATAAAGTAAAATAAAATAAAATAAAATAAAATAAAATAAAATAATTAATTAATTACACCACTCATAGAACTTAAAAATGCCATTTTTTAATTATATGAATTAATTAAATAAGTTGTTTATATATTACTTAAATGCTATATTGTATACATAATTGATTAATTAAATACCCTAAACTCTAAAAAATGCTGTTTTTTTATTATTTTATTTTTGTATTTATTTATTTATTTATTTTTTAACCCAAGTGCTGGGTTCAGCCCGTTGGGTCATTTTATTGGGTTGTTTTTAATATTTTTACCCAGGTGCTGGGTTAATTTTTTTTTAACCAAAATGCTGGGTTCAACTTGTTGGGTCATTTTATTGGGTTATTTTTAATAGTTTTACCCAGGTGCTAGGTAGTTTATCTGTATCTAGTTGCTGGGTCATTTTTAACACTGGGTTATTTATTTATTTTTTTTCTACCCAACCGCTGGGTTGAGCCTGTCTCCTATGCAACAACCCAGCTGCTGAGTTACTTTGGTTACAGTAAGAGTGCAGACTTTTTGAGTCCACTACAGGAGAGGGCGGTTCACAGTGCCGCCGGTTTGGTGCACTTCTTCAGCAAAATAAAGGTTTGTATACATTTTATTTCATTTATAAAGTCTTTACTGTGCTGTAAATTGCATTATTTTACGCAACGCAACACAAGGACGAGATGTCAGTCAGCTGCGTTAACAGCGGTCAGTCATTTCACATGATAGAAATGCCTTTTGCCTTGTATAACATAAATGGATTTTATTCGTTATAATACTGAGTTTAATTTAATGTTATAATATGTTCTCTAATATCAGTACTGTTTGTTTATGGGCAGGTTTTGGACGCGAGGCTGCGGTCTGAACTTCGCAATTACACCGGCAAACAGCAGCTCTTCACTGGCTCAGATTTAGGTGACACACCGGCAAGAGAATTAGCACTATTTTGGTAAAGGGTGATTACAGAGAACGGTTGAATACACTTAAATTAAAATGCTACTTTTAAATGTTACATTTTTTATGTCTAAAATGCTTGTTAAACAAGTTTAAATGTATGTAATGTTGTAAACTATGCTGTATTCACCCAAATAAATTCAATGTGTCTTGTATTTTGTCCATGTGTTCTTGATTGATCATAAATGTCTATCTTTTGATTATTGCTCTTGCCTATAGTAATTCTGTGTGTGATTTTTAATTTCCAGCCCATTTTAAGCCAGCAATATAATATTTTTTAAACAATAGATGACTTAAATAAAACAACCCAGTATGGTGGGTAAAAATGTTTAACCCAACCAGCTGGGTCAAAATAACCCAGCATGTGTAATATTTATCCAGTTGGGTTGTTTTTAACCCAGCTTTTTTTAGAGTGTATATATACTTTTCAGTACTATTAATATATTTCATACAATGAGTATTTATTTTAGTTGATATGCATCAACTCAAATAGTACTCAAAATTATCATCTTAACAAATCAGCTTACTTCTCTCATTTCATGCACCACCTTTCATTGAGGAGTCTTTTCCACAGATTTCATCACAAAGCATCATGGGATTGATTCTCTGTGAAAGGATGTAGAATTAGCCAAAATAAGGCAGCACGATTAAAAACTGTCTGCTTTGAGGCAAGACCAATAGTAAAAGAAGATATTTTGAAAGTCCAAACAACATTGGACCAACTGACTTTCACTGTATGGACAAAAACACAGAGACTTGCAGAACTTTTGTGATTTGCAGAAGTAAGTTTTACAGGTTTGGAATGATCTCTTTAAAATGCTGCCTATCTAGCATGAAGCCCAGAGTTTTCGGGAGGAATGTTCTAGACCTTGACTGGCCTCCAGTCTCTGGTAAAAAGCTGAAAAGCAGTCACATTCCTCCATGCAGAAGTGGCAGCCTTTCAACATGTCCACTTCTGCTGTTACAGCTGTGAAAATAAGCCCTAAGTCCGAACTCTAGTCGGACCGCGGGCAGTTTCCTCAGGGGTCAGTGGTTAGCTTAGAATGGCTGGGTGCTGGGCTTTGACCTCATACCCAACAAAGAAAAGATGGATGAAATGACAGAAAACAGCGTGCTGTGGGCGGCCTGCCCAGGTGTTCTCCACAATGCAGCATTTGACTGAATTACATCCCCTTGACTTCAGACGACCTCTTTAAGTCTAGGTCAGCTTTTGTTGACTTGGTTCTTGTCACATTATGTTTTACTCATTTAAGTTTCCACGTGCCTTACATGACCTATTTGACCCCACTGTGACTTTAAACCACGATTCGCCAATACGCAGGCCTTGTAAAATGTCCAGCACTGATTTTTCTAGAGCAACGAACAAAATGTAATTTAATGGCTGTCAAGTAACATGACAGAAGCGAGCTAAATCCAGTGCGTACATGTGACCATATTCCACGTGTCAAATCTGACACGCTGTAAAACCATCAATATAAACACAACACTTAATTTTTTACATATTGTAACATCTTATTAGGCTTTGATACTAAAATTTTAACTGTATACAGATCGATATATTTATATTCAGTATTGATTTTATTATTCTTAAAATAAAATTAATCAAATCACATTGAATGAATTTCTGTTTTATCTACTTATGCACATAGGTTGTTGACTGGAATGAGCCATACAGAATGTCATTTGTTACACTGATAATAAAGAAATCCTAATATTAGATACATTAATCAATGATATTGCCAAAACAAACAAAAAAAGTCAATTAAACTCTGTGCTACCAAATAAAATGTTAACAATTTTGCAAACTGTTGGTCCAATGCAGTTCAGTTTCTATTAATACAATTCACTGTTTGATTTTGACTACATTTTTGTTACTTTTGTACAATAAACAAAAGTATGTAAAAGTACAAAATGTAAAATGTAAAATTTGACTCCAGAAGTAAAAAGTCAAAGTTGAGAACCACAGACCTCGCTTATCAGCTTTGCACCCTGATGCAACAACCATTAGCGGTTGGGTCATGTATCAGTGGTATAATGGCCTTACATGGGGTTTGTTTCTTCGTCTGTTTTTAGATCTACGTGCGAGTTCTCAGTCACATGAATCATAACAGCAGTACTGACCTCGCACCAATCTCAGCTTTGTTCCTTCAACACCCTCTTCTGATGCCACAGATAAAAACTGTCATTATAATGGACGGATGGCCTTTCTCCAAACTACAGCAGGATGTTAATAACACATGAGCACCGACTGACAAGGTCTTGCCTGTATAATTATTACACTAGTTAATTAGAGATAATAATTATTATAAATCCTTGCCAATTTGCTTTGCAGTCAGGTTCGGAAAGTAAAAAAATCCCATTCATTTTATCCAGAGTGAAATTTACTTGTAATCAAAAATAAATTATAAAATGTAAAACATAATCAACTATTCAAACTCTGAGCCTGTTGAGTAATGGCTTAAGATTCTGTAAAAGACAAAAGTCAGTGTTATTTCACGGAAATGGAAAAAAGGAGGTGTAGTAGCATATAGATTAAAACAAAAAAGTGCACACCTACATTTTCAGCAACAGTTTTTGTGCGAAAGGCCAGGTGCAAAAATTAAATTCAGATAAGACAGAGATACTACTTATTGGACCAAAAAACAGTACACAGAATCTCTTGGATTATAATTTGCAACTAGACGGATGTACTGTTACTTCCTCTACAGTCAAAAATCTGGGTGTTATATTAGACAGCAACTTGTCTTTTGAAAATCATATTTCCCATGTTACAAAAACAGCATTCTTCCATCTTAGAAACACTGCCAAGCTACGAAACATGTTACCTGTTTCTGATGCAGAAAAGCTAATTCATGCATTCATGACCTCTAGACTGGACTATTGTAATGCACTGCTAGCTGGTTGTCCTGCATCTTCAATAAACAAGCTACAGGTAGTCCAAAATGCAGCGGCTAGAGTCCTTACCAGGTCGAGAAAATATGATCATATTACCCCAATTTTACAGTCTCTGCATTGGCTACCTATTAAGTTCCGCATCAGTTACAAAATATTATTACTTACCTATAAGCCCTTAATGGTTTAGCTCCTGCCTACCTAACTAGTCTTCTACCACGCTACAATCCATCACGCTCCCTAAGGTCGCAAAACTCTGGACTTTTGGAAGTACCTAGGATAACAAAGTCCACTAAAGGAGGTAGAGCCTTTTCACATTTGGCTCCCAAACTCTGGAATAGCCTTCCTGATAACGTTCGGGGTTCAGACACACTCTCTCTGTTTAAATCTAGATTAAAGACACATCTCTTTAGCCAAGCATTCACATAATGCATCTCATAATCTTGTACTGCAGTATATCTGATCAAACACACATTATTGTTTTTTAGCTTGGATTGAACAAATCATTTTTGCTTGGTTGGAACAGCAGCTACGCTAATTATGTCTCTATTTGTTTCTCTGTTTCTGCGGCGGGATTAACATCCCGTGGTAACTAGGATTTACACAAGCTTCGGTCTGGATCCAGAACGCCTGAGAAGAGAGGATGCCAACCCCTCAGAGGACCTCAGATGATGCCTACCCTCAGACAACATACAGAACTACCAAATTTCGCCATAAGTTAAATATATTAAGTTTTTACAAAATATAATTATATTGTAGAAACTTAATTTCCTGTAAAGCTGCTTTGCAACGATTTGTATTGTGAAAAGCGCTATACAAATAAACTTGAATTGAATTAAATTTTTTCCATTCATTTTTCCCATAGAGACTTTAAAAAGCCATCCTTAAATAATTATGAACATTATGAAGTATATATGCATATATACCTTAAGTGTTGTTTTTTAGAGCTGGTTTGTTTGGTCCAAAGGCTCAAGATTTGAAGATTTGAGGACTGAAATATTTATGATGAAGACGAATGTAAATCTGTTACATAACCCAAGGTCCCAGATTTCGAAGTCAATGTACCTAAAGTAAAGGCATGTGAAACTACGTGCTCAGAAAACAACATGCAAAACATACATATTGGCATATTGACAGATGTGGAATTCATAGTCAATGATACAGAATACAAGTGAACTTCTGGAGGATGTAAGTAACTGAGCTGTCAAATGGGTTGTATGTGAGAGTGAAAGGCCAAGTGCAAAAATAAACACCTTACATAAGCATCTGCCATGATTGTGTTTCTTGAGTTAAAGAAATCCTTAGTGTATGTCTGGACAAATATTACTAGATGATGCAAGTAAATACGGTAAATAGATATCATTTGTATATGTGTAGTATGTCTTGAATAAAAAATAAATAAATAAATAAATAAATAAATAAATAAAACAATGATATGAACAGTGTTACGGTAAAATTGTGCATGTTTTATTAAAGAAGGTCTGAAAAACCAAAAGTGATTTTTTTTTTTACTTAAATACTACTAATATTCAATTTTTTTTACATTTTTGTATTTTAATTTTAAAGACATAATTTCAGTTATGGGGAAAAATGCTACTGCCACAAGGGGGCACAGTGAGGAAATATGAACCAAATTAAGCACATCATTAAATTGTTTGTTCAAAGTAATGGAATGATATTACTGCCTGTTTAAGAAACTGCATAATATTTTAAACCAATGCTCCTAAAACAAATGTAATTTCATAAATTGCAAACAAAACAGCATTGTGTTTTTGTGCAATGTTTAATGAAAAGAACATACTCAGTTGGTAATATATTAAATCATATCAGCAATATGAGAAAACAGACAGTGTTATTTATTATGTCAATCCGAAAAACCAATATTGTCAACAATTTTGCCTACAATACTCCAGAAACTCAGCCACTCATCACTTTTAAGAAGCTGTTCAAGCATAATACATTTTTGTGGTTAAAAACCTGAGACACAAGGGCCGTGTAATGAAAAAAAAAAAAAAAAAACTTCTTCTCACTTGACAAAACCTTTTAAGAATGTGCCACTCACATGTGAGACACAGACACAACAATCAAAGATGGCCATCTAGCGCATGTTTAGATGGAAAAGCAGTGCAGTAAAATGCAAAAATGCATTGTGTGTGAACAACCACAGAGTTGTTTTAGCTTAACCAAGATCTTCACCAAGATTTTCTGGTCCAGCCTGGACCAGATGAAAAGTTCTCTTCTAAAACCAGGCAGAGAGACCAACAAACCAGCTTAGGCTGGTTTTTAAGTCTTGACTGTAATTTCTGTATCACAATTAAAATATATAGCTACTTTTCTTGATTAGCTCTTTTCTTGGTCTTGAATAAATCTGATGACAACACTCCTTACATGTCACTATTGCTGAGGCCCGGGCTGGTCAGTAGCCAATCACCATTCAGTAATATGTGTCACATAATCGTCTGTGCGATACTTTGCAGGGTCTCCTCTGCTTCTACATATAGGCTGTTTATGTCAGGCGATTCCCAAGAAAAACAACATGCTAGTAAGAGGGACAGAAGACAGCTGTCCGCCGCAATTTCAGCCCAAATACAGTCAACATGCAGGAAGTGTGCTCGTAGTGTGGTCAAGAAAGAGAACTAAAGGTAATCCCTAAGTATTTGTTGACTGACGGCATAAGGCCAATGTGAAATGCGTCTGTCCTATAGCAAAGGACAGAACATAGTGTCCTGATTTTTCTGCTACAACATAGTGTGAAATGACACCTGCCTTATCTGTGTGCTCAGCACAGCCAATGCAGCCAAAGCAATATGGAGCAACTTTTAGGGTAACCTCAGATCAGACTCAAACTTTTTGGCAGACGTGGTGCCAAGTCTTTGAGTCCAAGTCTGAAGCCCTCTGTCACAAGTCCAAGTCAGTTTTCTACATGCAGCAGTTTAGTTTTATAAACTCTGTTACAGTACAATTCGTTTAACATGTAGCGTTCAAAAAATTAGGCTGAGTAAAATAGTTTTACTGTATTTGATCAAAAACACAGTAATACATAAAAATTGTAATATTGTGAAATATTGAAATATTAAAAGAATGGAATTTTTTATTATTATTATTATTATTATTATTATTATTATAATATTACAGCGTTTAACAAATAGAAGTACTGTAAATAAGTATTGCATATAATAATTCTAACAATAATTTTAAATATTGTTATTATTACTATTATTATTATTATTATTACATTATAATTACAAATATAATTATTAACAATGTTAAACTAAATAAATATTGTAAATTATAATAAGTATTATACATACTAATTATAACAACAATTATTATTGTTATTATTTAAATAATTAATGTTATTCAAATGCAAGCCCTGCAAATACTACTACTACTACTACTACTACCACCATTACTACTACTACTACTACTACTACTACTACTACTACTAATTATTATTATTATTATTATTATTATTATTATTATTACCCTACAAATTATCATTAAATGATAAATATTACAAATATAATTATTTACAAAGTTAAACAAATATAAGTTCAACAACAAGTATTGTACATAATAATTTTAAAATAATTTTCAATATTATAGTTAATAATAATAATAATAATAATAATAATGATGATGATGATGATGATGATGATAATAATAATAATATTGTTATTATTGTTATTATTAAATTATAATTATAACGAATTAAATTATAATTATTAACAATGTTAAAGGAATATAAATATGGCAAATTATAATAAGTATTGTTCATGATAATTATAACAATAATTTTCAATAGTATTGTTAATAATAATAATAATAATAATAATAATAATAATAATAATAATAATAATATTATTATTATTATTATTAACAATGTTAAACGAATAGAAATAAGGTAAATTATAATAAGTATTGTACATAAGTATAACAATAATTTTCATTATTATTGTTAAAAAATAATAAATGTATTGTTGTTATTCTTATTATTACAAATTACAACACCTATAATAACATCAAATAGTAGTATCTGCACTGCACTATTAAGCCCTACCAAATGCAATACAAAAATTACTATTTCTGAAATATCCAAATGTACAAATGACAAAAAGAGAAAAATCTACACACACACACACAAATTAAGCCAAAGGCCAGTATCCTAGTAACTAATGAATATAACGTAATTCTCTTGGGTGATAGAGTTTAGACACTTGCTATTGTGAGCAGATTGCATTTCATTAACACAACTTCAGATCTCTCTGTGCATTCAGTACTCAAGCTCATCCACAAGCCTGATGCTCTAATGAGAACAGAGGTGCTGAACACACACGCTGACCAGCCGCTATGGTAACAAGACCACCGTACAGTACATGTGCATCAACGGACGTGACCCCACAAAAACAATGGTTATGTTTTCAGATAGTTATGACAGTTAGAGACGCTGGTGTCACTGCAGGTGCTGCACTGTGCCATTCTTCCTTCAATCTGACCGCTGGCTTGGATTTCAACATCAGAGCTCTGTCTAATGCCAGAGTTTGGGGAAACACACCTGAGTCCCATCTCTAACACTACTGGGCTGTGCGGCTCTCACAAGCAAAAAAAAACAAAAAAAAAACAACAACAACAACAAAGTGATTGGACTGGAAGCAGGTAGATCTGTGTGATGAGTCACACTTCCAGCTGTGTTGGACCAACAGCAGCACATGTACTGAGCAAACACGAGAACTGTTCATTCATTTTGGTCTCTTAAAAACTTATATATGATGGACATGACAAATTCTTCCGTGCACTGTAAAAAAAAATGATTGTGATTTTAACAGTAAAAGATGCTACAGTAGATGCCTATAGCTAAAAATGCTACAGTAAAAATCTGTTAATTGGTTAACAAAAAGTTTCCATATCATAAGTGTGAATAACTGATTACATTTAACGTAATTTTACAGTAAAATACTGTTTTTAGAAGTGAAAAACAACAAGGCATTGCATAATTTACAGTGAAAACCATCAATTTATTTATTTATTTATTTTTTTTCATTTTGTGTGTGTGTGTGTGTGTGTGTGTTTTATGTTGACTTTAAAGTGGACTCCGTTTAGTTGTTATAGTGTATTAAATGACAAAATTACAAAATTTGTACTGTATAATAAAAATAAATATTTAATAATAATAATAATAATAATAATAATAATTTTATTTTACACTACAAGTTCTAAAATTAATATTTATTTCTTAATTTATTTAAACATTCAACCCTTCGAGCTTTAAATGTCAAATCCTTTAATTTTGGCAGAATTCTACTGAAATGCTGTACATTTCTGTCCACAAAAATGTTATGAAATCGTGTAAAAAAAAAAAAAAAAAAAAAAAAGCAAACCTAGTGCACATTGTGTTCTCAAATTCACATTAAACTCATTCATAGCACATGATAGAGATAGAGATACCTGGAGATTTTTTTTTTTCTTTTTTCTGTGAAACAATAACTTGGGATATTTAATTAAATTGAAGTCTTTGATTTGATAATCACACTAAGCTATATTAAAACTACAGTTTATATATTTTAATTTTACATTAGATAGAATTACTTAATATATTTTCATCAACTCACAAAGTCCCTGTAGTTCCTTCGCAAATCCCTAGTTGAAAGACTGTAAATTAAGTACCACTTAATTAGAAGCTTGGGAAAAAGGAAAAAAAAAAAAAAAAAAAAAAAAGTGACATTGTATTTAATTGAGTAGTCATTAAGAATCTATTCAGATCTGCTCTAATGTAACATGTCTCAATTTCACCTTTTGTGTCTCATGGAAGAAAGAAAGTCATAGTGGTTTGAAACAAGAAGAGGGAAGTAAAAAGGCTTTTTGCTAAACTTATCTTTTTAATTAAAATAAATAAATAAAACATACTGACTATGGGCTCATTTTTGTCTGATAACACAGTCCTTCAATCTCAACTCATCCTCATGTCTGGGCTTTTAAAAGGCAATCTCTTCATTAAACACACATCTATTATAGCCTCTATTTACAGCTAGAGCTCAACAACAATATGCAGCTATATAATTTTATGCATATTGAAACCACCCCCTCATATCATGCAAGTTAATTATATTGTTCAGTTCATTGTATATGGTTTTTCACAGACAAAGTGGGTACACACCTTATAAAATATAATACTAATTAATAATGATCAGATATAACACACTGCATGCACTGTTGAGCAGTGTTTATAGTCCACAATAACTTTAAAAAAAAAAAAAGTATAGAATTGAAATCAAATTGTATTCTACAACTAACAAGAGATTCTAAATTGCCTAAAATATGTTTACTACTGAACATTGTACATTTAGATATGGCCACATGAGGGCAATCTTAGATCACTCACTGTGTGTGAAGACTCCAGGCTTTTTGATAATAATATCTCACAAAGCAAAATCAGTATTGAAATGGAAAGTTTGTTTCAGCCAAACTGCATACAGAAAGTCTGTTAAGACTGGACCTAACAAAGCTATGGCTGAAGTTTACAAACAAGTTTGAATGTTAGGAAGCATTAAGCACAGCATTGAGGACAGACGGATGACGGACGGACGGACGGACGGACAGACAGACAGACAGATAATTCAGCGTTGGCCAAAAGAAATACGGTTTTTAAATGCAACTGCAATTTAAAATGCTGAGAAAGCTCAAAACGTCTGCAGATATGGTGAAAACTATAATGCATTTGGTCATATTGGGTTACTCATTCCTGAAAACCTGTCCAGCAGAGATAATTATAGCCACAAGGAGGTCAGAGCCACTGCCAGACATGCAAATCAAATGAAAAACACAGACCAATTAATTTCTGCCATGTGGACCTTCATCATACGCCACATGGTCGAACTCATTACAGTAGAGATGAATTCATATTGCAAAGGTGTTATTAATAAAGGGAGCATGTTGTATTTGTGCATGTAGTTTGTACATGTGTAAAAGACTTTTTATTTTTTACTTGATAGTACATTCAGAAAGTATGCAGACCCCTTTTTTCATATTCTGTCATGTTGCAGCCTATTGCTAAAATGCTTTTTCACATCTACACTCCATATCATACAAAGACAAAGCAAAAAGCACACTCCAGAGCTCATTTTTAAATGTTATAGCATGGCACTTATGTCAGTGTGATGTTTTAGTTCCCTGTCGATATTCTCACTCGTACTGCGTTGTAAGACGCTTGTATGGGAAAAACTCCTTTTTCCTCTTCAACTGAAGCCTTTTCAATCACGCAGTGAAACTGCACGTCCATTGGTTCGTGCAGTGCTATAAAAACGAACCAATGGCTCGGTGGCGACGATGAGCGAGCCTATGGCTGAGCAGCCCACCATAGCCCGCCAAAACGGGTGGGGACTGTGGCTATATAAGCTTCGCTGCCGCATCTTAGATTTCTTCTCTTCATCGACGAAGCTTCTTCCTCGCTGACTCTTCGCTGATGCCGAGATTCGCCATTGAAATGCCTCAGCAGCCGGATTGGACCTTTTGCAACGCTCAGCTCGCAGATCCCAGTCTATCCCCTGCCACCATCCGGCGACTATCTAAAAGAGCCTCACAAAAGAGCAAATTTTGACTGCGTTGTTTCAAGTGCCGCGCCGTCATTGTAAGACGTGCAGGACTCCCCTGCACACTGATGACAGTCACGCTGAGTGTGTGTCTTGCTTGGGGAAATCCCACGCTGACGCTGCGCTCAGCGGGACTGACTGCTCTCATTGCGAGAGTTTCAGTCTTGCCTCTCTGTGCTCGCGGATAGCTTTCTTTTCAGAAAGTGACTCCGCCCCTCCCGCCCTCCTGTCTTCTTCCTCCCAGGGACCTGCGAGGAAAAGACAGCGGGGCAGAGGATTCGAGCAGTTGGAGACGAGCGAGCTCACGTCGGCTCAGTGCCCACGTGCCTCACCGTCACCGCAGACAGAGGATTCGCCGGTCCTCTTCACTCAACCTGATCAGCGTCCCTCCACGGCTGCGAGCGACATGATCTCATTCGGTGGGAGTGACGATGAGATGGATGACAGCCTTTCTCTGGCGGCTTCAGACGTGGAGGAGTTATCGGGCTCGGTGTCTGACCCCGCCCTCTTGCCGCCATCCTCTTCACGCAGCGCCAGACTCAGAACGGACAAGGAGCTCGTCCGTGTGATGACTAAGGCTATCAGTGAGCTCGGGCTCGAGTGGTCTCCGCCTGAGGAGCCGTCTCGCAGCAGGCTGGACGAGTGGTTTCTCCCGGGGTGCCAGCAAGCCCCCCGCCAACGCTCTTCCCCTTTCTTCCCCG